>VWZK01001316.1:407991-441211 GCA_013396935.1 Baryphthengus martii | reverse complement strand
GAGGGCCCGCGAGGCCACTGCCGGCCCCCGCCGGGGGACGGACGGACGGACAGAGCCCAGCATAAGGCAGCGGCTCGTTCTGTGAATGACGTTGGAAGGACTGTGAAACACTTCCGAGTTTCCTGTACCCAGCAGCAGAAGATACTGGTGTTCTAGTGGGTAGTAAATTCTCCATGAGATAGCCATGGGCCCTTGGGGCCAGGAGGGCCAAGGGGCTCCTGGGCGGCATTAAGAAAAGTGTGCCCAGAAGGTCTAGGGAGGTTCTCCTGCCCCTTTGCTCTGCCCTGGCCAGGCCACACCTGGAATACTGGATCCAGTTTTGGGCTCCCCAATTCAAGAGAGACAGGGACCTACTGGAGAGAGTCCAACGGAGAGCTACAAAGCTGATTAAAGGGCTTGAACACCTCTCCTGTGAGGAAAGGCTGAGAGCCCTGGGGCTGGTTAGTCTGGAGAAGAGAAGCCTGAGAGGCGATCTGATTCATGTCCAGAAATATCTGAGGGGTGAGGGTCAAGTGGAAGGGGCCAGGCTCTTTTCTGTGGTGCCCAGTATCAGGACAAGGAACAATGGATATAAGCTAGAATACAGGAGGTTCCACCCCAACAGGAGGAGAAACTTCTTTGCTGTGAGGGTGATGGACCCTGGACCAGGCTGCCCAAAGAGGTTATGGAATCTCCTCTGGAGACTTTCCAGCCCCACCTGGATCTGTTCCTGTGTGGCCTGCCCTGGGTGATCCTGCTCTGGCAGGGGAGTTGGACTTAATGATCTCCAGAGGTCCCTTCCAACCCCTACCGTTCTGTGGTTCTATGGTATCAAACACCACCAGCCTGAGCTGCTGTTCAGTCTGCGGTGTCTGGAGGCCCTCAAAATTTCTCCCATCTTTACCTGCAGTGACAGAGGCCAGCAGTTAGAAACTGGCCCACAGGATAAAACAGGCAGGGAAAAGCCCAGCCCGGGTGCTTTCTGCCACCACTCACAGTTAAGAATTTCCAGTGGTAGTTCCAGAGCTTTGCCCGAAGTTTACTGCAATAACCCCAACTGGAGAAAAGCAGGTTTCCCCAGTGAACATGAGGACAGAGGATCAACTTACAACTGAAATCATGCCATGGTTTACACCGAATCTTGCAGATGGATTGATGAATAGTCGTTCAAGACTTGGGGAGTGACTTCAAGTGCCTTGTTGACTTGCATGAAAAAATAATTCCAAACCAAAAGGTAATTGCTAGTTCTATCCATAGAAACCAAAACATCCTCTTTCAGCTAGAAAGCAAAGCATTGTTTTCTAAGCTAAAAACCTTAAATCTGCAGCAAATTAGCTGTTGGCATGAATATCTTTTGACAGGCTGTAGGAAATAAGGCGCTTTGTGTCCTAGAACCTGTTCACAGACACAGAAATTAAGACAAAATATTCCATAAACTTGCTGTACCCAAGAGGCCCAGCAGCAGAATGATTCACTGTACAGAAGTGTAGGGAGCACAAAGAACATGACGCAGCCTCGATATGCAAACTTCAGAGCTAACCCCTTTCCATCAAACCACACAGATACCAAAAGAACATCATATCCACAAAGAATGTGCTGGCGCGAGCCTCCTGGGGGCAAATGAGGACAAAGAGCTTTGATTAACAGAAGTTTACTAGTTCTGTGGCAAAACGTGGGTGTCTGATTGGTATAGGCAGGGATGTAAGCAGGATGCGACCTTCAGTACCTCTGCCGTGCTTCTCTGACTGAAAAACATTGCTCTCAGACACATCAAAATGCAAATAACCTTTAAACTCTTCCTAGAGAGGCACTATATGAATTTTTTAAAATGCCAAAGAATTGCAGAAGGGTGTTGTGTATGCTTGTTAGTCAATAGAAGACACTAATTCTGTAATTTTATTTTTTTTTTAATTACTAGGTTGCCACTGAACTATGGCAACTGAAAAGTCGTATAACTAAGATTCTATCAGGCTTCAGCTCTGGTTTTGTTCCCTCCACATATAATTAACAAAGAAGCTAAAAATAAAAGCTCAATTCTATTGTACCAGACCTAGGACAATCTTGCTGGAGTCCTGATGCAGTTTTGCAGTGAACTGCTGGAGTAAACAACAACATACATACAAAATTTCTCACAGACTGAAGCAGCAGCAGTATTTTTCAGCCCACTCCCCACAGACCTGGGCAAGGGCACAAACCCAGAGGTCAGACACAGGGATGTGGCTTTTGTTGTTCTGAGCTCCATTTCTGAGACAAAAGGACACAAGGCTTTCCTACAGCACCCCCTCGAACTGGGGAGTCCAGCCAGTGCCGATGGTCACTGGAGAGCACCCAGGACAGAACTGAACCCCAAATTCCAGCAGCTTCTGCTCCATTCAGTCAACTCAAGAACTTTTTTGAGCATTTGAACATCCCTGTCTTTCTAAGCCCAAAGACAACGCTGTATCAGAAAGCAAGTTCTATTGCAAGCACTGAAGTCGTCCCCGAGGTTCAAACATCAAGGCTGACAGAGCATCTCAGATACTTTAAAGAAATCAATTTTCCTGAACTAACAATTTTTGAAATATCCAGAGCAGAATTAAGGGTTGTACTCTGAAAGGCGAACTCCATTATGTTTTTTATTTCTATTCTGGTCCCATAGAATAGCTTTTTTAACAGGAGACACACCCATGAACACTAGAGAGCACCTGTTGCCTGGTCTTCGGGGGTTGAACGGCCCAGAACAGCGCGCCTCCTCCACCACCGCCGGCAGAACGACCGGTTTGGAGTGGCTGGAACAGAAACATGGAGTGTGTGTAATTACGGAATTTAAACCATCCAGATTTGGAAAAATACCAGCTATGAAAATAGATTCAATGCTACACCTCCCAGCACATGGAAAAGCAGCTGTGTACCTGGAGTGTGTGATGCCTCCAACAGCCACTGAGAAACGCACGGGGGCTTTGGTTTGTTTTTTTTTTAAAATCCACATTTAAAAGACAGGCATTTTCTCCCATTTAGTAAATGCAAACTTTAAATGTAGGCACATATTTAGCATTAAGATGCTTACTGCAATGTTAAAAGTATGATTTCCATTATGAGCCATTGCAAAAAAACCAAAAACACACCACACACCAAAAACCACAACCAACCAAACCAAAACTGCAAATGTATAAGTGGATCCGTACCTCAAAGTTCTTCTGCGAGTCTTTGCAACAGTGGCACTAGTGTTGCTAAAACAAAACATATCAAAAGGTCACAGGTGCTTAAAGAACAAGTTTATTGACAATATCTTCACAAATAAACAGTCTAAAGAAAATTTCAGAAATCTCTAAACTTAGAAATTTTAAAATTTTGTTCTCATTGGAAAATGTTGAAAAAAAAAAAAAAACAAAACAAACGAAGAAGTGTAAGATGTCACTGTATTTCAACTTTCCTGATTTCAACATTTTGGTTCAGTCCTTTAGTTTTATAATATGCATCCAATCTTTAAGCACAATGAAAATGAGTCAAAGTACAATTTTCCTTCTGTAAGGGGATCTCAATCAATAAATTTTATTTTTTTCTTCTGCAAGCATCTCCCTGAATCCTGTCTCCTTAGACCTTGGTAACGTCAGCAAGAAATAACTTTAAAAATATTCCAACTGAGCCAAATTATTCTGGTATTAATCAAAACCTAGATTTGCCCAAACCAATATAAATCATACCATGTAGTACAAGAAGCTATCTGCATGCATTTTAGAGGTCATTTTTGTACTTCAGGTATGGGAACTTAAAACCAAAGAGGGACAGTTCTGATAAAAATGTACTCAGGTATTTCATAACATTAATATTTATTGCTTTATATGAATACTGTATTGAAAGCCCAAGCATTCAGTTTACACACAGAAATTATACAATTATATACCGTTTCACAATGGCAGTGAGCACTCATTACAATCTACAAAAAATCTACTTTACAGAAATTTAAAAATTCTAAATATCAAAAAGGTACAGTCGAAGAAACAGGTATAAATTTGGCAGCCAGTAATTGTGACTGGGAGGTTGCAGCTTGCATGTCTTTAAATGTGGGAAATGGAAAATATCGAGAGTTTAAAGCAGTCGTTTGTGCTTTGAGCTGGTTTGAAAAAAATGTAACACTGGCTGTCAAAGTAGCATGTTCAAAAATATTTAGTTCACTTCCAAAATGTTATACAAATCATGGTGATTTCTCTGCACCCCTAAACCTTTGAGTTGTTTAGCTCAGGTACATCACTACGGTCACGGACGACTTTTTCCAATACAGTGGTGTGATGATACCGATGCCATCTGCATACCTTAGAATAACTCTGAGACTTCTCTACAATATTCACAATGCTCCAAGAAGCACTCGAAAGGCAAGTACCTGTTCAGTTCTTCCAAGATAGTTCTTATTAGAGTGTTCTCAAACATTTCTTCTTATAAAAGTTTAAGCTAATGTTTCGATTACAACGTTCTCAACATAAAGCACATTTTCTCATAAATTAATGAAATCCTTTCACTCAGGCACCTCAGAAGTATACAAAAAAAAAATATGTTGTAATCTGAACAGTTCTCTTGGAATGTGTTTACTCGGGTGTTTTCAACAATGTTAATATTTCCAGGGTTTCATATGGGCCAGATTTCATTTGTTTTCCTTTTCCAGAGGCAAAACAAAGTGCCTCAAGAGGCGAGTTTTTCCTATAGAAAAAGTATTTTCTGTATTTCTCTCTTATAGAAACGGAAAAATATATCGTATTTCGCCCTTAGAACAGCGAGGGTACCCACCCGTGTGCATGCGCGCGTATCTACGTGTGTGTGAAACGTTAACACATTTTAAACACACAACACAAGGTTTCATAGTGTGTATTCAAATAAAAATCTGGAAACCAGCATGAAACCCCAAATTTCACATGTCAAATGTTGAAACTGTAACCAAAATATGAAGTAACTGCTATAGCGGTCAGAAAAAGACAAGACAAAAGCTTTCTTGCTTACGTACAACTAGGTGTGGTAATCTCCAAAAAAGTTGTCAAAATTATAATTACCTTCCAGTTTAAAAACTTTTATTCTAAATAAAAAAAACTATACACAAACCACTGATTTGACCAAACGAAAGTTCAGCGGTAAGCAGGACCTGAAGGAGCT
Organism: Baryphthengus martii; assembly: GCA_013396935.1. Classification (NCBI taxonomy): domain Eukaryota; kingdom Metazoa; phylum Chordata; class Aves; order Coraciiformes; family Momotidae; genus Baryphthengus; species Baryphthengus martii. The sequence continues at coordinate 436,111 of VWZK01001316.1, read as the reverse complement.
GGTATTCACAGTTCTTATCACGTACAACTCTTTCAAGGTTCAATCCATGGAGAAGTTTATTTTACAACCTGCTTCTTTTTGTAAAACTAAAGGTCCACTTTATTACATAAAATTATTTATACAGTGTAAAACCGGAGCCTTATGGAAAATACTGCATCTAAGGGTATTTAAATTAGTCTTGCTCCATAGGTTCATCGGCAACTTCTGCAGCTTCATCGCTGTTTTCCATGGGGCTCTCCGATGAAGTTGCTGGAGTTTCACTAGCATAGGACCCTAACTCTTCAGTTTCACTGCAGTCAGCTCCACTACTGGCAGATCCACTAATTTCGCTGTCATCCGAGTGTGAATCCTTCTCTGCTTGAGCCTGGTCAGACTCCTCCATTTGATTGTTCTCCTCAGAGCTCTCTTCATTCACAGTCGAGGATTCAGTGTCTTTTTCTTGATCTTTTCTGTCTGGACCAACATTTCTGGGAGACATGAAGGACTCTAGAAATGGTGAAAGCACAGTATTATTAAGGCATTTTTAAACTTATCTTAATCCTGCTACTTTCCACTCCCAGCTGTGCTGAGCAATACTTCAACAACACGGCCAAGGACAGGAAAATCTGACAATCTCTGACTTTATGAGAGGACATAAAGCATTAGCCACCTTCATCAGGATAGCCAAATTACCCTAAAATAAAGTCTTTTTTAATTATTACACAAACAGGCATCTTCGCTTAATTAAGCTTCAGTAGATAATGATGTAGTCTAACAAGTAACTTATTGCTTCCCCCTATTCCCTCCTTTGTCTTCTGAAAGAGTCTTTTGGAAACGTTGACAACGTTACTGTTTCAAGTGTACATCCAGCACGATCCAGAGGAACATTTTACCAATATGTGAGCCACAAAAAAATAAGTCTTAAAAGGAAACTTTAGAGAATACGTTAAAAAAATAGATCAATCTCCTAACTGCAGGTGACTTGATTTTAAAATCAAGTACAGGGCCTGCCTTAGTGAGGTGATTTTCACTGTTCTGATAGATTCAGGAGAGATCATTGCTCAGCCTCTTCAGTGAGAGAACGTAACAGTCAACACAGATAGGACCGATCCTCCTTCTGGAGGAGGAATGAGAACACCTGATGATACCCTGAAGTAGGAATTCTCCAGTTCTTGGTGCATCATTACCACCCTCGTGCAATTTACTACCCGAGAAGATTTCAAGTACCATTTTAGACATTTTTCAGTAGAGATGTAGGACAAAGAAAAAAGTAGTAACAGAATTGCTAAATTATGTGAAATTGAAGTGTGAACAAGCGGTCTGTCTTTATGCACAACTGAAGACATTCAGCAATCTCAACAGCAAAAAAAAAATCCCAACTCCTTGGAAAATGCACCGAGCAAAGACAAGAAAATCCAAAATACCTTCCTCCTCTTCCTCCGTACAGCGCTGTCTGGCACAAGCAGCATCTTTTTCTTTATCCTGAGATGTAGAGGATGTTTCTGTCTCTTCCCCCTTGCCTAAAGAAGCTTCGCTGGAGGCAGTTTGGTTAGGTGCATCTCTGGCTTCCCCTTCCTTGTCAAATTTAAGTCTTTTTACCTCATGACCTTCCGCTTCTGCAGGATCGTCTTCAGAGTGCTTATTTTTTACTGGACTGCTCTGAGCACCTTCTGATTCAGATGCTGGTGATTCACTATAAACAACAAAAGCAGCTGTAGCTTTTACTGAAGAAAAACATTCTGTATCTTCCAACACTTAAAAAAAAAAAAAAGCAACTACTTCAAGTTAAGTTCTCTCCCAAGAGGTAACAGCAGGGCTCACTTCACTTATTATATAACAAAACCTCAGAGCCTTCGTTCTTCCTTCACGGATTGTCAGTGAAAATGCAGTGATCAGGCTACTCTGGTGAGTCCCAATTGCAGACAGCTCCTACTGGCTGAGCGAGTGGCAAATGTTTGTAAAATATTGGAACTGGTTATAGTTTAACATAAATACAGTACAAGTGTAGTTTTTCTGAAGTCTGTTATTTGCTCTTCGTTTTTACTATACATCTCATACCCTTACGAGATGTGCAACTGCAACTGTGGGAACCCGAGCAAAAAGTTATCTAGACAATCCAAACAGTACCGACCAAATGCACATCAAATCCTGCTGTAGATATTGGCATGTTAAGACAGAACTATGCTAACCTTAGATGGCCATTCTCCTTTAAAATGCAAAAAAACCTGAGAATAATAAAAAGTCAAGGTATATTCCTCCTCACAAACCTGTGTTTTTTATCTTCTGTTTGCTGCAAGCTTGATTCTTTATGTTCCGTGCTGTCTGGCAAACCGTTTGTTGTCATAGGAGTTGACAAAGAGACCTTTGGTCGATTTACCGGTCTGGGAGTTCCAGGACCATTTATATTAGATCTTTAAAAAACAATAATGAAAAATTAACCCATGCTTTTTAGTAAAAGGAATTTGTTCCTAATAGGCAGAAAGCAGCTATAATGATGTTTTAAAAAGATCACCAAACAAAAAAGGATCAGGTACTTTGCTATTATATACTGGATACAAAATTCCTTGCCTACAACACACAAACTATGATAAAAGTTTTGAATAGCAAAAGAAAACAAATTCTAAGCCATGAGGTTACAAAAAGACCAAAAATAGAGTACACAATGTGTATGTTCATGCCTCCTCTTCCCTCCTTCCCCCCGTATTCCACGTCACAGCCCATTTTTGAGGCTACCTACTTGGGATCAGAATAGGTAACGATAAAGGATCTGAACCAGCTATTTCCAAAACTACTTTGCTTTTATCCAGAAAAAGTTAATTCCTGAAAGAAAACTTACCTGTCAGTGTACCCTGGTGAATTTCCTGGGAACATTACACCATTCATCCGATTTAAACTATTGGAATTATTTTTCCTAACAAAAAAAAAAACCACAAAACAACAAAAAAGTTCAGAATAAAAGAATCTTGAATTACTTTAAGCTTGTTTGCACAGAATTCCACCTCCAACTTAAGTAGTCAAGGGGGGTTCTCTCCCTCTGCATTATCCATGGGAAACAGGCTGGGTATGAATTTACAGCACAACTGTTATTATCGAGAAGTATCCACTTTTTCCACAGCTATGGTATAAAATAACAGCTTCATGTTCGAGGACAATACTGAACTGCACCACGTATCCGATTCCAAAGCTGTTTGTTCACTTCCAAACGACTGCTTGTTACACTTGTAGACTGTCACTACTGGTGACTTAACTCTTGATAATGAGAACTGAACCCTGCATCTCTGTCTCTTGCTGTGCCAAGAGAAAAGCACCAGACACACGTGCACACATCCTCCCCTCGACTAGCACAAGCTCCAAGTTTGCAGAAAAAGAAGATTATACTTACTCTGAAGATGGATATACACAGCTGACAACCATGACATTCTGCAAGACACAAATAACATATTAAGAGTTCAGAAACGGAAGCTTCAGCTCTGGACAAACAGCCCAAAACTTAGAGAGTTACAGGATTTCGGAAACATCTGTTAAAATCTCTCTGCAGAAAATTGGGTTGAAAGCTACCAACAGGTGGCATAAAAAGTTTCTCTGCTCCCTCTTCACAAAGTTAGGCCATAATAACACTAAAAATCAGTATTTTCATAAGTGGGTTACTGTGATAACGAGACCAGCACATTAAGCCTCAAGCTCAAGTTTTTGTAATGTCCAACTGAAGTATCCCTGGAAAGCAAAGTAGTCCAAAATGCTGAAATGCTGGAGCGTGTTCTATTCACACAAGTCCTGCACTCAAAAGCGTGCAAGCACTATTAGCTATTTTTGGCACAACCACATTTCAAATTAATTCTTCTGGCCCTGCATAAACAAAGTGCAGAAGAACTGGTTGATTTAGTTTGTTTTGCTTAAACACCTCTCCCTTTTGAACGGCCCTGCAAGCTAAAACCATACTAGAAATTCAGCTTTCTAATTAGCTATTCAAATCAATACTTAGCCCAATTATACAGGGGGTCTTTTATAACAGGGTCAGTTAAATTAATCCAGATGAACTTTAATGAGGACTCTCCCTCAAACCTGAGGTGTGGTTTCACAGATCCTGTTGTTGGCTAAGAAACAGCTTTGTGAAATCCCCATCTCATCATTTATTCCTGACCATCTTCTTCCCATCTTAACTTGCAAGAATACACCTGACAGCATCCCCTGTAACAGGGAAAGCCAAGCCATTTACAGCTTTACCTCTCTTTGACCCAGTAGTCTAAGGAGAAACCTCAAGGCAATTGTGCCATCAAGAAAATCCTATGTGGAATCACATCCTGGAAGTTTGTCATCTACTTCTGAAAGATCCCACCTTCTGACCTGGCTATCAAATACCACTAGAGGTGTAGCTCTTAGCTATAGTGTGGCCATAATGAGCCACAACGAGCCATCATGAAACCAACAGACCTTTGGGAGTAATTGGGAAGTTATTTAAGTGGCAGTTGTGACTGTTTAGCTGTGTTCTCTCTCAGAAAAATACATACCTTTTCTACACCTCTTAGGAATTTGTCTGTTCCTGTGTAATTCCTCCTAGGATCTGTCAGCAACTCACAGAGTCGCTGAATAGTGAAGGGTATGCTGCAATGAAAGAAATTTTTAACAATTTAATTTTATTTTTATGAGTCTGACTGTTAGGAAGCAAGAATGTTATTGCTTTCTCCTCCATACTGAGGAGGCAGAAAGAAAACAGTACTGAAATTTGGTATCATTACCAGTACAGAGCAGAAACTCAAGGCCTTATTTTTCCTTGTCTCCTACACTGAGGTAGCAAAGCTCTGTCTTTTGCGCTCACCACCACAAAACAAGTTCATCATCCCACGACTCAAACAATTCAGTAAAACAAGGAAAAGGAAATCAGATCATCAACAGTGAAATCGTTTAAGACTGTATTTATTATTCAAGTATTTAGCACAGAAATGATAAAACGAGTCAAAACAAATTTGAGTCATACACACTAGAGCTAAAAAATTCTCAGCTTGGAGTTTATTTCACGTTTTGCAAAATACATTTACAAAAATAAAAGCAGTAAGCGTTGGAATTAGTAGAACCATTATACTTTAGCTGTTACAAATACTCTATTTTGCCACAACTGGACAGTGTACTTTGGTATCAAGGAACAGCTCAGTAAAAATAATAAAACTCAGCATAAGATACATCGATTCGTCAGCATCACAATCACACGTTCTGTTTTCTGACAGTTCCACACTCAATTTCATCCCAGCTGAAACTGCCTTTCAGCCAAGCAATACTTTACAGACATGTACCAGGTACCTGAGGTGTCACATGTTTTCATTGCAAATTCGGTGTCACATTTTAACAGACTTCTGTGACTTTTGACAAAATAGTAAAATACTTTAAAAATGTTATTTCAATAATAAAAGAAACATGCATTGTTACAGTTAACTACTTGAACATGAACATTTCAAATATTTGTCCAAGAAGAATATTTGATACAACACAAAACTTAAGAACCACCTCTTGTTTGGGAATATGACTGATACAGCAAATCCAGAGCACTATCAGTACAGACTTAAATATGTGTGTGTGTGTATATCCCTATACTGTAAGTTTTGTAAAAATTCAACTCTTCCTATTTTCTGAGGACCTCACTACACAGTATCTTAATCCCATCTCCTTAGTTAACACACTATGTGTCCCAAACTTAGTTCAGTAGCCAAAAAGAAAGTGCGTGTTTTGGCACAGGGGCAAACACATCTCACCTCCCTATCGTGACCCAGAAGTACCTTCGCCTCCATCCTCAAAATCTGGTAAGTACAAACCAGAACAAACCAGGAACAAGTGTTCCTTTTAATTCGGGTTATTACATGAAGGCTCTTAAGCTTGACAATGGTTCTGTCATTACTAATTTCCCAAAAGCTTCCTGTAGTATCAATCAGTTAGTGCTGTTGTTCAGCAACTTCTGGTCAAGCAGTAACCTTTCTGACACCCAGATTCTTCACGATGTTCAGCTTCCATGTGGTGCCCTCTTAACAAAATTCCCAACTCTAACTCATTACAAAGCATTTCTTTGATCTGTTAACTTTTCCACATGGCTGCGGCACTAATTTTATCTACTGATGGCCTTTTTGGTTTGGGGCTGGAAAGACCACAACTAAATAGTTTACAATTTTTTAAGAGACTAAGCTGTCCTCCCAGAAATAATTTATTTCACAGAAACAAAGATACACAGAATTTTACATTATTTCTCATCAGCCAAATCTGCAAGACACCCTGGAGAGTCACTGCCTGGCCGATTTGTATTTAACTGGACCTCAGTGGACACCCAGAGCACTAAGGCATGAAGTGTTCTCTGGACATCAACGCAGTTCTGGCTACTTAGGAAATAATCATACTAACTCTGGAAGTAAAAGCTGTCTTCCTTGTTTACTCTCAGCTAGAAAAGGTTTAAATAAAAGCTAATACCAAGTTAATTTCCCTCCAAAATTTTCCACAGTAAACTGAACTTCCTTTCTTGAGCAGCAGATGGCACCAAGTGTTACACTATCACCTTTCCATGCCATTTGTTCAATACTCGCAGAAAAACTGGAAGGTAATTTCACTTTTTTTTTTAAATTGTTTTAAAATAGTTGATCAATGTGATTTTAAAATAGAAGTAATCGAAGCTGGTGTAAATGTATATATGAACACCAATGTCAAAGTTTGTGAGCAGTAGGAGAATTCATCTCAAATGCTTAGAAATGTCATCAGTCCAGGACATGAGCTGCATGAGTAGTCCTAAGTTGCTTACTTAAAGTAACCACTTAGGATTCTATGTGAACATTCAACACTGCATTTCCTAGCACTATACTTCAGAATGAATTACGAACCAAAAATTTATCATATGCACAGCATTCAAGAGGGATCTGGGAAAATTCCTTATAACAGCTACATTCAATTGTAGTAAAAACACATACAGAAATGAAAGTTTGGATTGTGATTATGTCTATTTTTGTTCATGCTGTGAAGTCTGCTCTGTCATCAGAGATCCCTAATAATTTATCTTGGAACTTTCTGCTTCACTAGCAAAGGATCAAGAAATTGGCAAGTCTTAAGAAGTTCCTACCCCAAAGCAATTCTAAAGTATAGCATGAGAATCTGGCTCTGCAAGCATATTACACCAGGTCAAGTAAGATACAATAAGGGTAAACCAGCCAGTTTGTGCTTTCGTTAAATGACACTTCACCTAGAAAGACTTCAAAATAGAGGTCACTCTTGGTTCATTACTTGAGGGGTTTTTTTTAAAAAAAGCTAGTTTGAATGAATTTCCCTCACTCTTTAAACAAACACCAATGAAAACATCGTAATAAGGTCATATCAAGTAGCTTACTTCTCTACTATGGCACCCTGACGTGACATCCACAACTCCTAAGCAGCTTGACTATATCCAATCAGACAAAGCAAAAATCCGCTGCTGTTACTTTTTGGACTCATCTCCACAAGATTCGGTTTTCACAAACACATCCTCACTGAAGGAGTTGTAGGATTTACTATGTGAACTACTCTACAATCTGAGATTCTGAAACATTCTCATGTATTGTTTTCTTTAAGGTAACTAATGTATGCAGTTTGTTTCCTCCAAGACCGGGTGGTTCACTTTCAAGTATAAGGAAGTGAAGCACTCAAGAATTACAGCAATGAAAATAGCAGGGCCACGGAGGCAGCCCCAGCCTTGGTCACCCAGAGGTCTGTTTGGCACACTTGGAACAGGAGGAGATAACAGCAGCTCATTCAGCTGTCGCCATGAGAGAACATTACAAATTTAGTGGGCAGTGAAGCATTAACAAAAAGCTGGGGGAGGCGGGAGAGAGGCAGACTCGGGCATAAAGGACAGGGTTGTTTTTAAATTCCTACAGTGAAGCAGCCCGGTATAAACACCGGGGAGCTGAGGACAAGCTGCATTTCACATTCTTAGAAGTATCCTACACAAGAGCAACTGGGGGCGGGGGGGCGGAAGGGAGAGGATAGGAGGGAAGATGAGCTCTGATTCATGAGACACTTTGACTGCAACTAAGTAGCATGGAACAATGACAGTACAAAATACTAATCTAGCATCAAAATATGATAGTAAGGATGTGTGTTAGTAGCACCTCCAAACCTCAAATTATAGGGTAACAGGGAGGCAAGCTTTCCAGTATGCCTATTTACTAGCAAGCTGAAAAAAATGCTGAAAAAGTCTCTCTTAAGCAAGCATGGAGACCCACAAGCAGGACGACACAGTTTATGTAAACACGTAATCTGGTTTAGAAACAAGAAAAATACTATACAAGTCATTAAAATAGACATATCAAAAGACAAAAAAAAATAAAGTTAGGAGCTTTATTTTAAAGGAAACAAAAAACTTTCACAATTACAAAACTAGCAAAGGGTAAACACTTTAATCTAAAACAACGTCACCAACAGATCGAATCCCCCAAGTCTCTCCATTAGTATCACTCAATCGATAAGTTTGAAAGTGGCACAAGTTAACAATTCAAAACACATCTTTGCCTCCTGGTTGTGCCGTGTTTATCGTGGCATTACTTCCTCCAAAGCAACTCAACTGCCACAAAGCCATTAAGAACTGAATACCACAGGACTTCAATTAGGTATTTCAGAATATATTGAATTGTATTACTTAAAACTACATATCGGCCACGTCAGTTTTTTCGATATGTCACAGGATGTCGTAATTTTCATTCAAAGACAATATAACAAAGTAAGTTCTGAAATTGCTGTAATGTATTTGCAAGGTATGTATTTGCATATGCTCATCTATGTGAGGAAGCAAAATGAATAGTGACAGAAAGACAGGACTAACAACTATGTTTAAAAATGAGAAAATACTTTGTGTGATCCTGATTTTAGAAAACAAGTGATACATACCCATTAAATCCAGTGACAATTTTCAGGATTCTTTCTTTCATCTCTTCGAAGGGAATATATTCCACATTTGGATTGGGGGGCCCTCTTGGTTCAGGAGCTGAGGTTCTGAAATCATCCATTACTTTCTCCAGTTTGAAAATAAAATAGCCTTTAAACTGAGACCACTGAACCCTGCATAAAACACAAGAATTAAGACATACGCAAGTCAGTCCTAAACCCACAGAAAACCAGCATAACTTTATGTTTGCAAAACAACATTTAGGCTGGTATGTCAATCCTAAAGTAAATGAGGCAAGTCATGCAGTATTATTTTTCTTCCTGAATTTAAAGCACGATAACTATTTAAATAACAACAGTGGAACAACATTGCACAAGTCAATCACCACTAACAACAGGGCGAGCCAGTTCCTTAAAAGGCCAACAACCACTCACAATTCAGACCTAATTGTGGAATATGTCCACATTCTATACAATTCACCAGTGAGCTTACACAGTGCCCAAAGTTTTCACTGAGCTCACAAGAGAAGGAGGGAAGAAGAAAAAAAAAGTGTTTCAAGTCTGGAAACCACACAGCAATTGTACAGAGCAGTGCCCGCCTTCACTGCAAAAAAATCTTACCAAAAGGCTTTTTGTAGCTAACAAAAGTTAGCTTGGTATCCACGCACCTTAAAAGCATTTTATAAACCTTTTTTTCTCAGAAAGGCAAATGTACTTTCTATGGCAGTTAGCACTCGCTGGTTAGTATTCCAGCAAAACAACTTTGACTCCTGAAAAATATTACCCTAAAGAGGAAATAATCTATTACTATCATTCCAAATTACTTGCTGCCCTACAACTTCAAGTCTGAACCATTTAAAGAATTCTATCTACTGAAATTTTCAAGAAAGCAGAGGTCTGTCACGCTGCACACAATGGACAAGGCTGGAAAGTGCTGAGAAAGCCCTTCTATACCAATCTCCTCCCACAAGTCACAGCAGCTCTGGGCTCCTCTGGCTGGTGCATTTCTCAGCAGCGTAAGGAGGAACTTGAAAGCAATTGATTTTGTTCAGTTACTACCGATTTTATTCTATTAATGCTGAAGCAGGAGCTTTCACAGCCACAGGATGGAGACGCTAGTGGAAAAACAACAAACAAACAAAAAGAACACAAAAAAGGGAGAATAACAAACCAACAATGAAGAAAGAAAGAAAGTTATCTTTGACATAGGCTATCTGGAATGACCAGGCATGAATGAAACAAGCATAAACTCTGACGCCCTGGGCAGTCCTTCAGCTCCTGCTGAAAGCAATACCGGCTGTATTTCTCCAGGCTGGTGGGGCAGCAGTGCTGCCTTACACAGCCCCGACTGTTTTCAGCCCCTTGTTAAAATACCTGACCTTCTGTCGGGCTGATACAACTATTTGTGCTCTAACCTACACGCAGCGAGTCCCCAGCACAGTGACAACGTTTGTATCCGGCATGTTGTTCTCAAGCACCCGTACTACCAAGTACAAAACCCCAGGCCAGGGAAGTGGCACTAACCTGCTTTCACTGGACAAAACCTGTGCCATCTTGGCCTTAATTGTCTCCTTGGTCTCAGAGAAATAATCATGAGACGAAAGTGGGGAAAAACAGCTCAGGTTCATCTACAGACATTTAAACACGAAACCCCAAGTTTATTACTCCTAGTAAGATCGGAGAAATGGGGAAAAAATCCGAAGAGGAAAGCAAACCTCCCTTGTCTCTCATAAGAAATCACGAAGCACCTCACAACAGGTGAGAGCAGGTCTTAGCAAATAATAATAAAACCAGACACAAAAATAGAAAGAAAGGAGCAGCAAAATCCCAAAAGGGAATGGCAGGGACAGATTAAACAACATCACGGAGTCTCACTGGATTATTGCTCCGATTAGCGTTCTACAGCCAACGCAGAATACGGTCACGTCTCCACTGTACAGTATTAGGCAATACTACTACAAACGTTAAATTAAAAAGCTATCCAACTCTGCAGTGCTACCACCACGAGACCAAAGCTTTGGTAACAAATCACACATTTAATTCAGAAGTACATCACCAAACACAGCAAAATAACCCCATGCCAGAGTGAGATTACTCCCTACAGAGCATCTCAAAAGCTTTACTTGCCTCATGAAAGGGGCTCCTTTTATTATTCTCAACATTCTTTGACAACCTCATTTAGATATTTTTTCACACTTCAAAACTTGAGCTGTTCTTTGTTCTCATTATTTGTTTGTTGCTAAATAGTGACACTTATCTTTTTATAGACTATTAACCCATCAGCGTGTTGTGCTGCTGAAATAAACCAACACTGCAGCAAGTTTTCAATGGCCATCTGCAGGCTGAAAGCAGGATCCGCCAGCTCCTCTTTACCCTGCTGAAGCTGCACAAAACCAAAGAGCGACATACTGCCCCTATACAGAAGTCTAGAAAACTGTCACTTGTTTAAATCCAAATATTTTAAATTAGTATTTCTTTTATAAAAAGGCTAAGAACCTGCCCCTGCAGTACGCTGCAATACTGGCATAAAAAGCTTCCTTCGTCCTGTGTTCCAGAACACTTGATGAACGGCTGCCAACCGGGGGACACAGCCCAGCTTATAAACAGCAGTTTAGGAATAAACTCATCCTGCAGTCACAAGCCTGATGACAGCCTGACAAACCCAGACAGAGCAACATCAGCTCTAAATCAACTAAACCAGCTGTTGCTAGAAGCAGCTTAACCCCTTTCTTACCTCATCTCCTTAGTCTGTATCTGCCAGGCTGTTAGGAAAGGGGCGGAACAACATTGTTCCTACACGAAGAAGAAAATACTTCAAAAGCGAGGAGAAGCAGCTCTGGAAAGCAGGTTTCTGCTCCCTCTGCCTTCATCCAGAACTGCAACTGCTTTCTTTTCCCTCAAAGCCAGTCCCTCCGTCAGCAGCAGCAGCATCTACAACCATATTATTAGACACCAACAGGCTACCTGTGTCCTTCAGTAGCTGGGAACCTCTAGTTTAAGCTAACTCTGAACAAGTCCTCAGGAAAGAAATGTAACACACAAGGTGGATTAAGAAAGGATTTATATAAAACAATCTTACTTCAAGCAACTTTGATTAAGTATATTTGTTAAAGAAACCCATCCATACTTTTGACAGTGAAATGCAAAGTTTGAATAATATTTTTAAACTTGTATAAAAAGGTTACACTCTACAAAACGGAAAAGTATCCAGTTGTGTATCTGAAAAAAAATTTGTTAAAATAATCAACTCATTTCTGACAAAAAAATAATTTTTACTTTTTATTAATTTCTGCACGGACAGATTTTCTTAACTTATATTTACTTCAGTGGAAGTGATGAAAAGCGAGTGTCAAAAGAGGAAGCTTCCCTTTCCTGTTTTACCAGTCTATGAAAATGACATGTAGAGGCTGGTATCAGTTCAACTCTTGAAATTCACTTGCACCTCATCCACACAAAAAAAAAATTAGTTCATAAAAGATGGGTAGAACTGTTAGCCAACACAGCATAAAAATTAAAATTAAAAATGGCATATTCTCCTAATAACCAGCGTAATCTGTACCTCCACCTCTAGAAGTCTGAAGTTACCAGCATACACTGAAAGACTGATCGCTTAGATATTTGCCATTTGTTTATCTCTTCTCCGTACTATGGTCTGGCTTTCTGTTTTCTAGAAAAGTCTTCTATGGGTATCACAAGTTCCTGAAAAGAAAGTTTGGTCAATACCTTCTGTAGCCACACCAAGAGAAATTAAGCCAAAGAAAACTCCTCCACACAGCATTGTGTACAACCTCATGAAGTTTTATACACTGGAAAATAACTGACAAACACTTTCAGCTCTGTAAAGATACCAAACTGAAGAAATTCCATGGAGAAAATACTATTCATGCTTTCTTCTAAGCAGGCTTGTTTATTAATACTTGCTCTTCCCACTCAGCATTGTGCATAATAGGCCTTTTCTAAAAAACTCTTTAATGGCCAAAGAAAAAAAATCCTGTGAACACTGCAAGATCTGTAAAACTATCTTCAGAAACGATACTTCAAAACATTAGTTGACCCCAGAATGTTTCGGTTTCAATTCTAGAGAATGATGGCTTTCAAATTCTACACATTTCACATATATCTAAAGTATCTTTCACTGCAGTATCTGGGTGATCCTCTGCAAATCCACCTATACAAGGTTCCTCTCAGCTAACAAGCTGTAGTTACATAGATGCTCCAAATCATCTTAAATTGGTTTTGTTTTTTTTTCTTAAATAGAATCCTGTACTTCCCTCCAACCAGCTCTTGCATCATCCTTCCCTTACATTAATCTAAAGGTTTTGCTCTGCCATTCAGAAAATTAGAGGAAGAAAGTGATTTTATGGAAGAAGAAAAAAAAGGAAATAAAAAAAGCACCTAGTAAGAAAAAAAGTCACCAGAGGCAGTAACAAGTGGCAGTAAAGAAACAACCACAGCACACTTCAGAACTCTAGCTGGTACAGATACATACACCGTAGAACCATACATCTCAAATTCTCCCAGGACTGATGTGAATGCTGGTAGTTTTACTCAACAATTTAAAATTGCTTTAAAAAGCACCTTTAATAGTCAAGCAACAGATGAAAGCATAGAAGCTAACACAGAGTCCAACAGTTCAGTCTTTGTACTGAAACTACTAAAACATGTGATAATATGTCCTAGGTTTAATATATGCTAATAACTGCGCTTTAAGGTATGAAAAGATGTTTAGCACCACAGCACTGTACCAGGAAGCAGTCCCTGACCTTGCAATTGAAGCAAAAATTAGAAAAATAATAAACACGGATGGAAGAGACTTCAGTGTTTGAAGATAGTTGTGTTTTTCAGAAATGAAACAGGAAAGCAGACAGCACCTGACCCAATTGTCAGTAATGAGAAACATAAGCAAGTTTTCAGAATATTTACATATAATTAGAGAGGCAGTATGAGAAAAGGCTAACAACAGGTGAGGGAAGACATAAGACATGAAATGAGCAAGCAGAGATTTACTGAAATGAAAAGCTATGCAAAACAAAAAACCACCAATAAATAAAAGTTAAACAAACAAAAATCCCCCTTACAAATACACAAAACCCCAGGATGGAGTCAGAATTAGTAAGTGAAAACAAGAAAGTTAAGCCCTAAGACAGGCCCAAAGGAGGGAAAGGAAATTCTACAGTCAGAACAGTACTACAGCAATGTACTTATTTACTCAAAGTTTATGAGGCAGCAAAAATACCTTCACTCTCAGAGAAGGAAGAATTGAAAAGGAAAAAGAATTAATTTAGAAACGGGACATAACCTAGCCTTACCAGGGCAGAAACGAGGAAGAGCACAATCCTAAATAACTCCATCCTCTAATAGAGGCAAACTATTTCACACCTGCACTTGAACTACATGATTTTTGTTGGAACTACCCAAAGCTTGCAAGCAGCAGCAACCGAGTTTAGAAATCCACCCCTTCTATTTGATAACCAAGACTCTTCAACAAGGGACAGAGGTGACCTTAGACGGAAAGCAGCGCAAGTGATCTGATCCTCTGCTTTGATTTAAAAGAAGAATTACTAGCACAAAGTTGCTTGTGAGGTACAATTGCTTCTCTACTAACGTGATTTGTACAGAATTCATTCCTCCAAACATGCATACGAAAATCCAAAATTGCATTTTACATGGAAATAATCTAATCCTACCACTCCCAGAGTGCAAAAGACTTCCCCCCTCCCTCCCTTACCTCCTGCTTACTCAGAATGATTTGTGCTGATGAAACTGGGAAAGCAGCTTTCCCCCTCACCACACTGGTTACTGTGAAAGAGGAGAATCCTCAGTCCATAGCTTGCACTATCGAGAACTTCTTTGCTTGGCAGATAATTAACTGATACAAAAACCCGTCCAGTGGTCGGAAGAAAGTATTTGATTCTTTTGCTGCTTGGTACCTTCACTTTGTGAGGCTCCAAATTTCAACAAAAAGAGAAGCAAGCCAGAAACATTTAATAAAATTGTTTGGGCAAGATTTGACAAACATTAAAAGCCAAGTAACAGAAGTAATCATGAAAGGCAACTTCAAAACCTGAAACAGAGGAAAGTCTTGCAATCTGGAGAACCGCAGCGAAACATCAACTTCCAGAGAACTGTAACGAGGAAGGAGGCAAAGCTGTAACTGCCATATCCTTACCTCCTTACTACAAACACAGCGCTTTCCCTACTGCTTCAAAGGAAAAGTGTCCATGCTGGACAAGCGACACAGCTCGCTCTTGTGTATTTAGTACTAAATTGGAAAGCTTTGCTACAATGCAGGGATCCTCAACTTTACTTCAAGACCAGGACATGAAATGTAGATTGGATTGCAAGTCTCACCCTAGTTCACTTCTGCACTTGTGAAGTTACCTGTCCCCCTTTTCGGCAACTGTATTAAAATATCAGATGGAATACTAATGTAGTACATACGGCTACACACTTTAGACAAACTCTACAGGATTTTAAGTTTCCAACTTCAATAAAACCCATGGAAAGTAAGCAGGACAAAACCTAAAATTAACTGAAGAACCAGAGGAAGAATTCAGAGTACCTTAAATAAGGCTACCTCCTGAAGTGAAGGTACTGCAATTATTTCGTGAATCTTTCTGGAATTGCTTCACAGATTACAGGTTTAATTAAGAAAAACATTATATTGAAGAGATGTTAAGCTTCCAGAGACCTAGCTAACTACTTAAAACATTAAGAGTCCCAGGAGTCCTAGTGGGATGTCTGTCTTCAGATTGCACAGTGTTTAAGTCCATTACAAAATCACTTGGTTAAAATTTTAAGAGGATGCCATCTGTTTTGGAGAGATGCTATACACCACAAAGAACATAAAATAAGGAAAACAAAGCACGTTACTATTGATTCTGTTCATTGAACAGGCCATAAAAAGAAACACCAGAACTTAGTGAAAGAAGGGAGCGCTTCCGTCTCCACCCTTCTCCTACTATTAGCTCTCTGACAAGCAGAAATAAAAAAAAAAAAAAGTACAAAATAGTGTATTTAAGATGAGAACACTTCATGTTTGGATAAACTGATTTTAAGGCAAAGTCTTCAGAACACAGAGCAAAAGAACCAGAGGACAATCCCAGAGGGATTCACTTAATGTGTATCAAGAGGTACAAGTCACTTTTCTAAGCCTCCCCTCAATTACTGTTGACTTCAATTACACTCCCACAGAGACTTGCTAGTAGGAAACACGTGGTTTTAAGTGAAATAACTTGCCAACTTTCTTCTTTTTTGTGCCTTGCTCTAGAGCTCATAAAAGATGAAGATTTACTTCTAAGACACAGTAATTTCCCCAGGCTGTCAGAAGTAAAATTAAAGTTTCGTCCAAAACAAGTTAATTCCCTTTTTATTCTGGCCTATCAACAGGATCTCCAAAGCTATGTGAAAAGTCAAAAGGCACAGCAAATAACGTGAACCCAGCAACAGTGCACCCAATTCAAACCCTTGTGCAAGGTGGCAAGCTTTCTAGTGTGCTCTTCCACAGCCTCAAAGCGTATCCAAACAGGAATACTGTGGACTAGATGGAATGAAACACAATCCCCAGCATTTTCATATTGAAGAAAAAAATAATTAAAAAAAAAAAAAACAAACAACAAAAAACCACCCAACTCTGTTGCCGTTTGACATTTTAATTTTTGTACAGGAATTACTATTTATTCTATAAATCATAAAGATTGCTTAATGAGCAGTGCTCAAGGGTAGAGAAAAGGCTTTGAATTTCTTCAGAAAATACCTCTGAACAATTCTGGAGTAGAAAGCTGGCAACCCTGAACTGCTACTACCAGGGCGACAGCTACACTGCGGTTCAGTGGGGGTGGCATCACAGTGCAGAGGAGGACGCTGTCCCACCACATACTCAACCTTACACCTGGTCCACACCAAGAGGGACAAGCCTGCTCTGCCGCTCCCACACATTCCTGTGATCCCACACCCAGGGAGGTGAAGCAGCTCACCCAGCTAACCACAGATAAGGAAGAACAAGGATTGTGATGTGACTAGGAGAGAGCAGCGTCTCCGCTTTAAGCGGCTGCACTCACGGACCAGATAAAAGAATGTTCCACTCCTGCTTAATATTTTTTAAATTTTAAAGTATTTTTACTACTTCCTATCCTTTATTTTAATACTATTTCGACGCAATTAGTTTCAGCGTCCTCATTTTGCACACCGTTGCGATTTCACCATCCACAGAGCGCAGAGTAACATGGGAAATTCCCAGCAGTGACGACAGTAAAATCCCCCGTGCATCAATGTGACTATTTTCTCAAATGCTTCTGGCACGCAGACAAACCCTTCAACCTAACACGAAATTAAAACCATATGCAAGTGTTAGGTTCTTTACCGGTATTTCTGAATGCTGTAAATGTTAACGTTTAGGTGATACGCTGCTCCAGTAAAGTCACCGTCCTGTGTTTGGCTCTGACCGCTGTATTCCTGTTAGGAAAAGACGCTGGGAAGCACTCTTCCTGGGGGAGTGTCCTGTTCACTTTCACCTGATAACTCATGGAAAATTACAACGCTCTCACGTTTTATCTTCAGTAGGATTTGACCTCATGTTGCCTTTCACTTTAATTAAAAATATATTGAAGAGCTCAAAAGAGGAAAAACAGGTATTTCCTCACAAGCACAGAAGGCATTTTTCCATCTTCCCTCACTGACTGTTGCCAGCCTAAATTAAATCTCTGCTCTGCTCCTTATGAGCACGACAAGCTCATTGCAGAACTGTGGAAACTACACCTACTTCGGTAGTATGAGCATTCACCTCTCTGCTACTTGCAAATTACTACTGGTATTGCCAGGAACAACAAAGATTAAAACTTAGTTATGGAAACAGACAGCTGATGAAGGCATTAAAGTAGTTATCTGTAATCATCAAGGGACTAATTCTGATCTCTGCTGATAAATATTCAGCTGACTTCAACAGAATACAGCTCTTCACAGAACAGAAAAAAAAAAATCTGAACTAGGACTTGGAATTTCTCAAGAAAGTACATTTCTTTATATAGTTACCTACACCCAACCTCAGGTGCCTTTCATTTTCTTTTATTTTAAAGGCAAAAACTGACCACAGGACACAAACGTACAAGATTACAACAGGTTCTTCATTCAAGAATTAAAGAAAAATTAATTAAAATTAAATAAATACAATAAATAAAAATAAAATTAAATAGAAAATTAAATTAATTCAAGAAAAAAAATACAGCAAAGCTGAAAGCAATACACACAAAGAAACTGAAAAGTTTCAGAACTTCCACAAACCGCTGGCAGTGGTTTATCTATAAAAAAAAAGTAGATGGTATTTTCATCAAATTTCCCTGTTCCACTTGAAAATTTACTTGAGGCTACCTTTGGCTGATCAGAATAAACTGGTGCATTTACACAGCTATTCCACTTACTGTGCTTCTGTTCTGTGTACCAGTATCTAAATTACCACCGTACACTAATTACTTATCTTTCACATAATTTCATTTACATCAATTGAAATCACATTTCTTATAAATCTCAAGTTTTATTACAAGTAGAATGATCATCCCAGATATTGACTTTCCTATAAAATACACACCAATGACAAAGGTCTCCAAGTCTTTTGGACATAGACTTTCGGATACGGATCAAATACCAGCAAAGTCCTCCCATCTGAGCAATATCAACTAAACTTATTTACAATTTAGCTACTTTTTTTTCTTTTCCTTCTTTCAACAATGAAGCAAAAATCACATGTTTGGGGAACCACACTGAACTTATGTCACAATGTATGCAGACCTTGTATCTTCCTGCTGTCCTGTGTTTTATAGGATACTTTACCCCAACAGATTTTATTTCTCTAACTGTGGACAATTTTATTTGCCACTATTCTGTGCAATTATCACATTTACCTTTGTAAAAAAATTAGCTAGCACCCTTAGTACTAGATTATCTTCAAATCATTTGAGTTTTGGGTACTTTTTAATCCCACTGATGATCTTCTAAACAGTTTTTCCTGCGTAACAATTAAAAAACTCTGAGTAATCACTTCGGGTACAGCAACCGTTTTCTCAGCCCACATCTCCCTGAGGGAAGGTATCTGGCTTCTCTTGCATCTCACAAGTTACAATCACACAAGCCCTAAGAACATTTATTTTCATCTGCTCTACCAATGATAACTGTAGCTGCCTTGGAATAGCAGCAGCCAAACAGATTGTCAGTAGCAGATACGCACTATCTGCGTCAAAATACCTCCCCAAAACCACTTACACAGCCCAGATCTGCCTTTAACACGATCGGGTGTTTGGTCGAAATTTAGACAACCGCATTTATTTCAACTCTTGACAGTTCTGTGGATTATTCTTAGCTTTTACTTATTTCCATTTCAGATAAAATTTGACTGAACAGATTAGCGTTCACTAAGACATGTTTCAAGAGCACTGCTGTGCACTGTATAATAGAATTTCACAGCACAATTCAGAGTGCATCCCGTTCAACAACGACTGTACAGAAAAATAAGTCAACACACAAAGATGCAACATAATTCTACAGCACTCTGGAGCCCACGCAGGCAGAATATACAAACGTTAAAGAGACGACACTTTCTCAATAAACCTGTAGAGCAGAAGTCCAGAAGTGAAAATTTAAAGAAAAGTATTATGCAGTAAGTGAGATGTAGTGAAAAGTCTCCCTGAACTTGCAGCCAGTTAAAAATAGGGGGGGGGGAAATCACTCAAATAATATAAAATTAATGTTTGGATAATTGCTTATATTCATATATCACCTCTTCCATATGCAAACTAAATTCCACATCCGTACTAATACAGGACACAGAAATCATTCCAGGTATTACCACTTTACAGACAACAAACAAAAAAAAAAATGCTGTAACTCATTTGGTAAGCGCAGCCGTCACTGCTACATGACCAGACCCCCAGGTTATCTCCAAAGAGCAGTAGACCACCCTGAGATAATATTATCAACCTTTTCCTGCATTGAGCAACAAAGCTGGGACATCAGATGAAGTGCACCCTGTGCAATTACCTCTGGATGGGAACTGACTTTGCGCTGCGTGCCTGTGCTGGTTGGTTCGAGCGCTGTCCCCCCAAAACACAGGCTTCGCTCAGGTCTGGAAGCAGTACTACCAGGATCAGGTAAAACCGCAATTCCATCCAGAATCGGTAACAAAATCCACCCAGCTGGCTTCTACACGAGGCAGTACAGCTGACACACGCTCAGCTCGGGCCAACAAGGCGTACCCTACCTCAGCGACCTAAGACACAGGCATTAGGTGTCTCTGACATCGCATTCCCGTTACCACTCCTGAGCAAAGTCCCACCAGGTGTAGCCATCATGGAAATCTTGTAACTGTCTTCAAGTAGTAGTATTTCCAAAACTGCCACCTTGAAGTCCCACCAGGTGTAGCCATCATGGAAATCTTGTAACTGTCTTCAAGTAGTAGCATTTCTAAAACTGAAACCTTGAAGACACACACCAGCTTTGTGGGAAAAGCTGCATCAGTCTGGTTGATCCACAAACCTGATAATCCATTGGTCCCCCAAGGTCAAGCAGACTGCCTTGTACTCTCCCTTCTGCGTGCACCACTGCCTTGTTCCTTCTCCTCAACAGGTGCCATTAAGCACAAAGCTTCCCAAAAAGCTGCTGCAGACAGGACAAGGGAGCCGAGCCCATAAATGACAAGGTCAAAACAGAAAACCACTCCTGCTACTGTAAAGGGTAATATGGAGTACAACAATACTCAAAACGGCTGGGAAAGTACTTCAAATGAAATAGTAACGAGCAAGGCCATCCTGGAACAGGAGACTTGAGGCCCACTGGAAAATACAGTGATAATACTGAGGCAGCCTCTAGAGCTGTGAAGAAACCTTACCATTTTGAAAGGTAAGAACGGACAGAAACTCTGAGGATGCGAACAAACCCAATTAGGCAACACACAACTGAGCTTGGAGGACAGAAAAGATGCCAACAGAATAAGATGCCAACTAGAGGTGATCATCAGGAGCATGTGCAACTGTATTAACTGCTACTGAATAAATAGTGGGGTGGGGTTGTGTGCAAAGTAACAGTGAACTGGCTAAAAACAACCAACCGAGAAGCGGGGAGCGCACTTGGAAGAACACGCTGTGTACAGCGCCAGGGCAGACAGACATATTTCCTGATGAAGTCTGGATGTGCCTGCAGTTACACTGCGCTTAAAATAGTCCAATTACATGGAAAAGTTAGCACTGCTATGAGGAGCTTGTCTTTTGTCTTTCCTTTCATGTGTATTCTATGGAGAGACTGAAGTTTATTAGGCTGGGTTCCTCACACACATTTTATAATGGCACTTCAAGTTTGACCTTTCTCCTGTAAACCCCACTCCCAGCAGATACGAAGCGGCAGCGTTTAAAATGAAACGCTACAACAGGGTGTTACCGAAAGGAGCAAACGATTTCACAACTGGTTCCTCTGAAGTACCACAACTGTACATTTGATACATATATAATTTTTATGATCTAGGTAAAATAGCAAAGAAGGTAAATTGTCTTTGACAGAGATAAATCAGCAGGCTTTTCAACTGGGATTCCTGTCCTTTAGAGGCATCTGTGGATTATGAGACAGAAAATACAGTGTCAGTGGAACGGGAATTAGCAAGGAATAATTCCAGCCACTTAGTGGAATTGAGTTAGTGGGGAATAATAGTAGGAAACAACACAAGGAAGTTTACTCACATCTCTTGCTTCACTGAGAACATGGAAATGGAAGAGGCCTACACTAACAAAGGCACACAGACTTCTTTCAGAAAATATTATCCTGTTAATTATGGCAGGAACTTTTGAATTTTATTTTTTTTGTAAAGTCATATAGAATTAAAACTCCCCTGAGAGCTTTAAATATTTCTAGGTAATGATTTGCCTCCAAATTAGAACAAAATTTTCAAGCTAGTCAAAAACATTAGCATAAATATGCCAAGCAACAAAACTGCTAGATGAATAAAACCAGAGAACATACTTTACGGAAAATAGTAGACTTAAATTTAAGCATGTGAAGTAAGATAAAGGGCATATGGCTAAAAATAACTATATATTTCTAATATAAAAAAGGAAATTACTGTACAAAAGTTCAGAATATATCATTAAAGCACTAAAGCTATGAATGGGAACTTATTTTCATACACGTTCATTACTACCATCTCTCCACTCACATCTTTTCTATAGCTGCCAAACTGCTTCGCTGCTGTTACACAATAATATAAAAGCCTAACTGATCCAAAAAAAGTTCCAAAAATGTAGTAAGAAAAAAAATAAAAAAGAGTTCACTGTTACAGAGGGTACATGAAACAGTATCAAAGGGTTAAAATGCTTTTTGCCATTATCTTTGTCAGGACTACAGTTACGTAACTTGCATTTATTGTTATATAGTTATACCAACAGCAAATTGTCCCTGATCCACCCGATTCTGTCAATGAGGGAAGATCAGTGGACGCTGACAACTCAGCTTCAGCAAGACACGCAGCAAAGACTCCCACCAGCAGCTCTGCAGCCAAGCTGGAGCTACAGACTCTGTGGACCATCAGGCCTACGCAGCAGCGGTCGTAGGGATCCAAAGTCTGACTGCAACCAGTTCCAAAAGACATTGCTTAGAGTCCATACTGGGGGAAATACCTGTGCTGGGAGAGGGGAAGCTGAATGAACACCTGCCAGCGTGCCCTTGCTGTGACACTGGCAATGCCAGAGATGTTGATTATATCCCTCTAGCTGGCAGGCAGGAGTCCATCACCACAACACTGTGTCCGCTCTGGGGTCATGCAACACAAAAGAGAGCAGAAAGAGCCAGACCAAGTAGTTGAGAGCTCCAGCACACAATGTAGGCGGGAAGCTAAGGCTGTTCTTCATCACTGAACAGGCAAGATGGAAACAGCCTCCTTTCAGAGGTGCAAAACTGTTGAGTAAGAGGCAGTGGTCCCAGGATGCTCTAAGCGAAACATTTTTCCCCGTGCACAGGGTGAAGAAGTGAAACAGGGAGCCAAACAGAGGCTATGGAATGGTCATCACTAGAAATTTTCAGCAATGCTGCAAAAAGCCCTAAGCAACCTAAACTAACTTTGGAATTGGCTCCCCTTGAGTACAGGGTCAGACTGGATGACCTCCACAAGTCCTTTCCAACTTACACTATTCCATAGATGCTCATATTTGCTCTACAGTCACACATATCAAACTTGACTCAAGAAAGCTGGCAGAGCAGCATTTATATCGGTCTGCAAGGAAAGCAGCAACGAGAGGACTTCTGTCTCCAGGCTTAGATGAGGTGCAAATGAACATTTCAGATCTTCCAGGGAAACTCTGAGAAAAGAATTTGACTACACAAAGAAATAAAACCAGAATGTATTTTAATGAAAGAAATAAAACCAGAATGTATTTTAATAGCTGTTTATACTGCATTCAGGAGAAGAACTGGTACAACTACCTTACCTCCTGGCCAGGCCAGTGTTCTCTACTTAAGCCTAGAACTATTTTACACTTAATTACTTCTGCCTATATACTGTATTTCTCCAGATTTTGGTACTTCACTACTTACTTCTGGATTCCTTCACTGTCAGTAAGCATCTGCATTATACTTTCCACTACAGTAACTCACTAAAACTCTGCTTTATGGGTTTTTATAGGTTGCCAGCCTCAGGGCAGGACTGGGGAAAAATACAGAGAAAATGGACATGAAAATTTTGATTGCTTTTGTTTTCTAAGTTTAATTTTAAACTTTAGAACCACAGGAAAATTCTAGTTTTCCTTTACAGTCCCATAAATTGTATTTTCTTGGTGAAGTACCTACATAAATGGTTTAGACTCATTCGTGCTATTGAAGGGGAAGCGTGTTTTTAAATGCAAGAGAATTTCCCAAGAGGTAAGGGAAAATGTATTTTGAATACAAGACGTAAGAACACAACTGATCTTCCTATCTATCCTTTAAGAATTCTTCAGAACAAAAATACATTTCACTTTTGCATTTCACTTCTAATATTGCAGTGCCATGACTTGATTGTACAATCTCTTCAAGCTGTTCCTACTTTAGAAAAAAACAGGTAAGAGGATTTTTTTTTTAATGCGAAAAAACAAGCACAAAAGCATATCCTGTTTTTAAAGAGGTCTTTCAGATACAGTAAAGTATTAAGACTAACAAGTTTCGTATCTCTCTACTTTACTCAATTTTTCGAGTCACCCTGATCTTCTATAAGCTAGAAAAAAAGAGGTTACAGTGATAGTCCATGACTATACCTGGTCTCAATAAGGAAATTCCATGTTAGTATCTTAGTAGAAAGTTAACTAAGGAGTAAGTCACTCCTCTGAAAAGAAAAAAGTCCTAAGACTCAACACAAGATTAAAAAAGGTTGAACCATTAACTTTATATTTCACCTAAGGCAAAGTCTTGCCATAGCAACCGTTAAGAAATAAAAATATTTCAAAGTAGCCAAGCTATCAAATTTCTGCTACCGTGCACCTATAATAAAGGAAGTTTAGCCTGGCTTCTGTAAATGCTGGTCGTAATTTTGCAAACAATGAAGCGAATGGTTAACTTTGCCCAAGAAGAGAGGTTAAACTCTAAATAGATGTAGTTAACACACGTGATTGTACAATCAGGCTTCTACTGCAAGGTCCTGATAACACACCTAAGTTACGCTGATAACCTAACCAAATTTAGCAACCTTTTTATTCCAGACCTTCCTTGTGAATGAAAAAGGCTTTTACTTACAACTAAGACACCCTCTGAAAAGCCTTATCATAGCTGCAGTGCTGGCTTATACAGCTCTCACCCTTTATTCCTTCCCTACAGCACCTCTTCAGCTGTGCTGGGGCTTGACATACCAGTTAACAGGGACAAACCAAACTGGATCAATGAACTGAGCCCTGTTAAAAACAGTACTACAAAAAAAAAAGTTAGTTACAACAGCGAGCAGTTTCCAGCTCTAGGTTACAGTGCAGCTACATAAACATTCAAACAACACAAGTGAAATAGTGACACAAGGGCCATGAGCCATGACTGCTGCCAAGAGAAACAGCACTAGAATTACAGCCTCACCTAAACCTGCATCTACCTGTTCGTAACTCACTTGGATGAATAAGCACATTGACACAAACGGGGGCAGGGAGGTACCTGACGGCCTTACACGAGCCCATGCTTTCAATCTGTTAAGTAAGTTACATATGCCACCAGCCTGCTTTGATGAGAACATTTTCATTTACTTCATTAGCACCCTTTCAAACTAAGTTTACTAATTGTTTACAAGATCGTCTGCAACTCTGTCCAGAAGAGGTATGGGTGTGGGGCGTGAGAACATTTCACACGTAACCCAGGATGCAGAGTGCAGAATATCATTTAAAAAGAATAAATTTAAAAAAAAAAAAAAAATCAACTCTGTATTCATCATAGACTAAGATAAAAAGCTGAGAGAACCCTCATCAATACTATATAATTCTCCTAGAAACAATAACTCGAAGCAAAAATACTTCACATTTCACTTGTCCTTATTTGCCCTGGTCCTCACTTACATGAGTACTGTTTGTTTGTTACTTTAGGAACAGGCTGTGACTGAGTAAGATCCATTGTTTTTCAATAAATAAGTCTGCAATCCAGTTGTGTAATTACCCCTGACTTACCTATCCCTTTTTTATTTTTAAACTGATCTCTCAACGTCGTAAAAATCCTAATAAATGTCACTACAAACGATAATTTTAGGTTTAATCTTCTCATTCTAAGGCAATCTGTTTATTACTGGGTTAGATTTCTAGTAAATGAAGTTACTTTTGCATAACTGGAAATATAGACTATTTAGCTCATTTTTAATAAACATGTGTTTGGTAAGTTTCTGTATTCAGAAACCCTTTTACAGTGGTCAAGCTGCACAAGTTTAAAAATACATTAAGCTCTTATGCATATTATTAATCTACATGAATGTTTACCATTAGATTTTACTCATTTCTTCTTTGATACATACATATCAGTGAAAAGAGAAGCGTATCTGATACCGAAATACAGACTTTGATAGATAAGGGGAAGCAAATTTAATGTTACAGAACAATATTTCCATTTCTGTCTCTAGATTGGGCTAGATAATTCCAATATTTACATCTGACACTTTGTAAAGAACAATTTAATGCAACTGAAAGGTTCAAGAACGCTAAAAAAAAGCTACAGAACTGAAAAAAAAAAAAGCCAAAAGAAAACCCTGGAAATATGGAAGGTCAGAGTGTGAATGTAGTTTCAGATGACAGATTCCAGTTCAGGTTTAAGCAAGAGTTTGTAATAATCAAGTAGTAATTTTAAAAATCTAGATTTCCCAAATGGAAATAAAGTCAGGAGTTTATTAATTCTTAAAAGATTCACAGAGGGAAGAATTTTCCCAAGAATCCACCCCTATAAAATCACTTTTTAAAATGACTTTGGAATATCTGCAATAGTGGCAGAAACAATAAAACCAGCCTGAAGAAGTCTTTCAGAACAGGAGAAATTTTAAATATATTATGCATACAAAACACACCACAGTAAGTCCATACTAAAATAAGTACTACATCAAAATATTAAGCATTACAACTGTGTGCTTCTGCCGAGCCAAAGCCTCTATTCAAAGGGCAAAGTACATTTCAGAACTTGCTTTTCTTTCACAAGCATTAATTCAAGCAGTACTAGAAAGATACCACTAAAAATTTTTTAAGAAAAGCCACGAACCCAAAACCTACAGCCTCTTACAAGTTAGAAGGATTCAAGAAACCTGAACAAAGTCCCTACGATCACTGGTTGCTAACAAAACACTGGCAAAAGCAGAGAGCTCTTGCAGAAGCCTGTAGCCTGGCACTAGGCCTCAACAACAAGGAGACAGCCTGGGAGCCAGAAAGTGAGCAGCTCTATCGCAACGCACCCAGGGAAGCCTTTCCCCTTCCTGCCAAATAGTGATCCCACAAGGAAGTCACCGAGCGCTCAGCTCCGACCAGGCGCGGGGAGCTCGGCTCCTTCCAGCTGCTCCTTCCACCCCTCCGGATGGAAACTCGCCAGGCTCAGCTGGGAAAGAAACCCCAGGAAAAGTGAAATCTCGTGCGAGCTGAAAGAAAAACGAGCAGGCCACGGAAATTCAGAGTTGGTCCCCTGTGTCTCCTCTGCAGAAGCACCTATGTGATTGTCCCCTCCTCGTCAAAAGGTTCAGGAGCAATCCTCACACAACAAGGCATACAAAGCCTAGGGAGAAATAACCTAAGCCATTCACACTTTTTTGTAAGTAATACTATTAGATACTGTGCGTAACAGATATTACAACAGACATCATCACAACAGTGAGCTAAACCTTCCGTTTAAAAACCTGAATGTCATACAAATTGTAGAAAGAGCAACAGGTTTACTGCACTGAGCAGGATCAATAAGACCTGATAGATACCTCTGAGCAAAGCCTATATAATAAGTCTCCCTGTTAGGTAAAAGTAACTACCAGCAAACAAAACTAATCCATCCAAAATTAAATGGGAACCAAGGCAAGCTCATTTAGCTCACAGAAGTGATGTACAGGCAAAAAGAGAATCCAGGTGGCACTTCATTGACTTAGAATGCAAAATTGTTAGAAGCCACTACTGAAGATCACCAAAGAAGTCAGACTTACATCGTCTCTCCAGTCTTAGCAACATGACAAAGAAACTGATCCAGTATTGGACACACTTCCTTCTTTCCTCTCTTCTCAAAATCTGTTGGTATGACACAAAAAAATGGTAAAAGAAGACAGGACAGAACAAAAATTCATAATTAGTGATTTGTTTGCTTTAACAATCAGTACAGCTCCCACAAATATCTTTCTCACGCCTTCACAGTGCTCTAGTTGTTCCCAAGAGCTCCACCAGCTTCCCAGCTCTGTAAAACACTTCATATTTTCGTGTGGAGAAACTACATGCATCTGAGTAGCCAAAGTTGATCAGCAACTTCTTTTGAGCAGCTACCACAGAGAAAGAGGTTGATTTCCTCAGGCTGCATCCAGCGAGGCAACCTCACACGGAAAGGGACTGGGGAGGGAGAAAAAGGAAAAGGAAAGGGCCGAGGGAGAGCAGACAGGCGCGGGGCAGAAGAGGGCACCGAGGCGAGGGGAGCCCCGGAACGCGGCTCCGCTGGGCCAGCTCTGGCCGCCGCCGCCACCCCCTGGCTTCTCCTGGGTCTGGGGGCTGCCGCCTTCCTCCCGCTAGGCCCTCGAGAAAGGGGATAGGAACGCGGAGCTCCTGCCCGACTGGCGGGGCCCGGCCCCCCC
>VWZK01001316.1:387078-407132 GCA_013396935.1 Baryphthengus martii | reverse complement strand
ACCTTCAGGCCCAACAGCCACTCTCACCCCACACAGCACATGCTGTGTTAAGAGTTGTAGTCCTAGACTTGTTTGGGTGGGAAGGGACCTTTCAAGCTCATCTGCAGGGAGCAGGGACATCTGCAACTAGAGCAGGTTGCTCAGAGCCCCAGCCAATGTCACCTGGAAAGTTTCCAGGGATGGGGCATCAACCACCTCTCTGGGCAACCTGCACCAGCATCTCACCAGCCTCAGCATGAAAAATTTCATCCTTGCATCTCATCTAAATCTCCCTCTTTTAGATTAAAACCATTCATCTTGTCACAACAGGCCCTGCTAAAGAGACTGTCCCCATCTTTCTTTTAGGCCCCCTTGAAGTACTGAAAGGCTGCAGTAAGGTCTTCCCGGAGCCTTCTCTTCTCCAGGCTGAACAACCCCAAGTCTCTCAACCTGGCCTCACAGCAGAGGGGTTCTAGCTCTTGGATCATTTCTGAGGCCTCCCCTGGGCCCTGCTCCAACAGGTCCCTGTCTCCCCCGTGCTGAGGACTCCAGAGCTGGACCCAGCACTGCAGGGAGGGTCTCACCAGAGCAGAGAAGTAGAATCATCTCCTGGGGATGATCCCTTCTCTCACCCTGTGCCATCAACTACAGCTCTAACAAAGAGGAGGTAAAGTCCAGGCAGCCTCTTGTCACTCCTTGCTGGACAAGGTCTCCAGACGAGGCGGGAGAAGGGAGAGCCTGCCACAGAGCAGGTCAACCCAGAGCTGAGGCTGGGGGCTCTATCCTAACAACCAGCTGGCCATGTACGGGCTCATCCATCCCAAACGCTTTGGTAGGGCTGAGGGGCATGCAGTGGCTGTTCCTGGAAGGAAAGGGAAATGCTAATTTAACACACACACAGAGAAAAAGAAGTTGTAAACAAGGTAGCCAAATATTGATGCCAACTGTTATTCTAGGCATATGTGAGCTGGCACATCTCTGGTGGGTTACGATTAGGTAAAATCCCGATATAGACCTGGACCGTTTCCCAGTCTCCTCCCGAGGCCTGCACTTGCAGGCAGCCACGCGCGCAGAGGCGTCCATCGGGCAGCCACGTGCGCAGAGGCGTCCATCCTCCCTTGGGGCACGGCCCCGGCTGCTCTCACAGCCCGAGTCACCCTGGCAGAACACGTGGCTGATGGCAAGTAAGAGCAGAGGAGCTCTCTGCAGCAGAAACCCAGACCCTGCCGTGCCATCTCAGAGGAATCCCTAGAAAAAAAATCATAATGCCAGTGGGTAAGAGACGAGCTTGGCACCCATAGCCAGCAGTCCTGTGCTGCAAGCTGCTTTCTCTGACTCCTTGGTATTGATTTTATCATTCAGGAAATGATACCCAAGATAGGCAATTAATGGTCTCCAGTGGCAACTGCATCATATGGAAACCCCAACTTGTAGGGCTTATAAAATCAAGAATCTTTCGAGTCTCTGACTGTAGGACTTCCTGATACTCACAGGGAAATTTAAGGTTTCTTATTTACTGTACAAAATCCTTGTTAAACACTATTGTGAAAACCTTTGTTAAAAATAAACAGACCTTACAAAGAAAGTTCTTTGTGAAGGCCATGGTCAGGCAGAGGGGATCTCATGAACCTCCACGAGCCTCTTTCCCTCCACCTGGTCAACAGGAGGAGGAAAATGCAGCAGCAGAGGTTAACAAACAGACCTTACGGGACAGGCCTTCTTGTACCAGACACCTGGCAAGGCCAAACGTGAAGTTTAACGGTAGGAATTCTGGAACTCGTGTGTGGGAGGAGAGGGCTGAGTCACCTCCCCAGCCTGAGTGCAGAGCTGAACAGTGGTTGGGGTTCTAAGCATGAGGAGAGCTGAGCTGCTGCGCTCCTGTGCCACCTCATGAAAGGGAGCGTAGGAAAAGCACCTCTCTAACAAGCTTCAAAAATAGCTTAGAGCAGGTCCAGGCTCTCGCTGACCTAATAAGAAT
Source organism: Baryphthengus martii (assembly GCA_013396935.1). Taxonomy (NCBI): domain Eukaryota; kingdom Metazoa; phylum Chordata; class Aves; order Coraciiformes; family Momotidae; genus Baryphthengus; species Baryphthengus martii. The sequence goes on along the minus strand of VWZK01001316.1, from coordinate 405,175 downwards.
AGCTGGAAGCTTTCTTAAGTGCAACTTTAAACTGCTACTACTTCGGAGTGTTTTACAAGGGAATTTTCCAGATTTTGTGCCATGGATTGATTCTCAGCTTCTTAAAAGGAAAACGGCATTCCCCACTGGATACCAGTTACATGAGAAATCTCAACAAGAAGACTTAGGAGTTGGCATTTTCTGGCTTTCTTGTACGTGCCTCACGTTCCACGTTCCCTCGCAGCCAACCATCGTTAACTCCACTCACCAACCAACCAGAGAGACAAAGACACTAGGACTGGCCCAAACCTCTAGGGAAAAAAACAAAACAAAAGAAACCCAGCAAACCCCAGTGCACGAGATGGCATTAAACCCACAGTGCATTTAGCTGCTACTTTTCTTCTGACCACTTTGCTCATCATAGAGACGTGAACACCGTTAGCAATTTTCACTATTGGCCTTCTTGCTCTGCCACCCCGAGTCCCCTGCCTTGAGCCCTCTGGAGCACATCTACCTTCCTAGCATTAGACACCCCTATTCACTGGAACTACATTTGCTTTTATAATTAGCCAGTCACACACTCTCTCCAGCATTAGCTGTATCCTCCCCCAAGATATCAGTGGGCACTCCACGTGGTAAGCGAGTGAAAAAAAAATCTCTTTAAACCAGAAGGAGCTGTGTTGTGGAAAGAGTTAGCAGAGGACAGGGGAAGGTTTCAGCACAAGTGGTAAACACTGAGCTGAAAACAGAACCAGGCAGTTGCACCAACAACAGAAAAGGGCAGTAACAGTTTCCATTATGTCCTTTTCCATGAGGTCCACTTAATTATTTTAAAAGAAGTACCAAAATCCAGTTAAAATAAAATAAATAGTAGCTTACCTTTGCAACCTTCAGCAAAACAGAAGAGAGGAGACCAGACCTTGTCTGGAACAGAGCTTCTTTTAAATAACTCCTACAGCTGAGGGTGTTTCCCCCCAGTTACCCCAGCAGCTCACATCCCCAGCCCAGCTTGCTCTTTGGAATAATTCTCAGAGCTGGTCACATGCTCTCAATTTTCAGCTCTTCCTGAGGAACTGCATTTCCCAGTTGCTCTTAAAAGAGTCCCACCAGCCAAAACAAGCCTAGAGAGGCAGAGACACACAAAGTCTAGGTCAGTTACACAACCTACTTAAAAAACCCAAGGAGAGCAAATTCAATCATCCCAAACAACATTGACAGGTTATCACCAAAACCAACAAAATAAAGCTCATAATTGTCAACTTGTGAAGTTATGTTGCCGTTCTCTTAAAAGAGAAAAAAAAAAAATAAATCAGTTGTTCCCAAGATACCTTGAATTACTATTGAAAACTGGGACAACACAACAGTTTTTCACTAAAAAAGCAAGTGGCAGGAAAAAAAAAAAACAAGCTTTTTCTAAATTCTTGTACTACATTCTGTATAGAAGCAGCAAACTAATTTAACAGTTTGTAATGGAACAAAAGAAGCTCAGCTGTTTTGTGAAATACTTAAGAGCTGCTGCTTTGCACTGGGAGAGTTGCAGGTGAGGTGAGGTTCTGGTGCTGCCCGATGCCATCAGGGCACTCACAGCCCTGTGCTAGATTAAATTAATTATCACTGTAATATCTTGGGGATGATGCTGAAGGAAACTCTTTGTTTCATATTATGGTAAAACCCACAAGAAGTGAAGTGACTGGACGTCACCATTGACTTTTTCTTGAGCAGGGTTTCTATTTCGTTCCGTTTGGCCAGACTAGATGGCAAATCTTGTCTAAATCGAAAAAAAAAATTACTGTTTTATAGTTTACACCGGTATGTGAGTGAAATACCGAATTTCTTTCTCTTTCTTGAAGTCCTCTTTTTGATACTGTGCGTTGATAGAGAATGGGGACATAAATCTACCAGCCCGACTAGAAAAACTCTCTGTTTGCACTGAAAAAGTATTTCAGTCATCTTTCATTTTTAAAAATGTCACTCCCCAGCCTACAGAAAATAAATAAGGAAGCCACATTGACTGACTTTTCTCCTGCCCTCCCACCATGGGAGAAGTTAAGAGAAAATGCTTTCCATTTTTCAGCCCCCTCTCTCTCTCTTCCACCCCCTATTAGAGGAAAAAAAACCAAAAGACCAGCTTTTCAACTAAAATACTTCCAAAATCTCATTGGTTTCTACAGGAAAGGCATTTTCAGTTGAATTAATTTACCCGGGGGTGGGAGATAAACACTGACGATCAAGAGGTCCTGCAAATTCAGGAACAGGCACGTAGATTTAATAGAAACACTTTGGGGGTTTGTTTTGGTTTGTTTCAGGGAAAATGTTTAAAGATATGCAAATAATACCTACCTGTTTCTGAGGAAACAAGAACCATATCCTCTGGAGCAGGACCAAAACGAAACCCACAATTATTTCAATGGAAAGAAAGCGCAGGAACGACGTGTGTATTTGCGTGGCCGCAAAGATGATTTGAGGAAGAAGCTCAGCTTAGGGGAGGTTTGCACCGTTTGAAACCCACATCCCCTCGACTAACTGAAAAATATTTCAATTCGCAGCAAATCATCCTTTCCTTCCATTTTCAAAGGAGAAACATTTAAATATAATCCTAGAATACAAAAGAGCTTGGAGGTAGTTTCGTCATTGGGTTGTTGTGTGATCTCAAGCAAAGGAGTTAGGCAATCGTCCCGTCCCCCTGTTTCTTCATTAACGAAACAGAAATGGTAATTACTCTGCTTTGCAAGGTATTTGACACACCTTGTAATCAAACCCTACACGGGGAGTATGATTTCATTGTGTGTCAGTTCCCGGGGCTGCTTGTATTTACTGGGAATCAACAATGAAAAAAAAAAAATCGCTTTATTAGGAAAAGAGACCTGGTGGTTTTAAAGGTTTAACTACAGACCAATGAGAAAAGTATTTACAATCCAGATTTACTTTTTCTTCTTGCACAAAGCCTTGTACAGATCCACATCTTAGATTTCTTTTAAGCTTCTGCAAAACACATTTTTTAAGAGTTTTCAAAGAGAGCAGGACCAGGTCCTGCTTTACAGTCTGAGTCGAGTTCTGCCTGATGCACTGGGGCAAATCTCGATTTTATTTCCTCTTACACTTGGGAAGCTCAGATCAAGCACTGATTTGATGAGACGTAGCTTCACATTCACCAGTACTGAAGGAAGATGCAGAAATAACATCTCAGTTACACAGCATAATTATGTGCTCCCACATTCTCACCTCCTTGAAATACCAACAGAAATTAGAACAAACTAGAAACTGAGCGACAGCAACGTAAGCATGGCACTCGTTGCAGACAAAAATGAAAAAAAGGGCAGAAAATACATTGCCAATTCTGATGGATCTTTAAGAGAAGAACATGTACTACCCAAAAAGGGTATTCCTGCATTTCCTGTGCCTTCCCTTACGTTGATGCAGTTGAAAGCTGTTCTTTTTGTACAGCCGGCTCTCCACACCGTCGGCAGCTCTCCCGGACAGCCAAGGCGAGAGGGAAAAGCTGCAGCATGTGGGGAAAGCGGAGGGACGGAGGGTACTCATGTCAGCAGCGGTGGGAGCTCAGCTGGGCTCGTTTATCTCACTTCCCTGGAAGGTCTTGATCTCCACAACAAAGAAGAACTGATTCTTGAAGTTTGGGACTGTAAGACTTTTGCAGGTTTTCCCAGATTTACAAACTGTCCAAGCCCCGGGCAGAGCTCCACGGGCCCGGTGCTGATTCAAAGGATGGAGGGCGTAGGACCAGCAGATGCTTTTGCTTCTCAGTACTGAAGCTTAGATGAGTTCTCTGGAGACCCCTGACCTAACAGGACTGAAAGTAATTTCATTCATTGAGGTATGACAGCAATTTGTGAGGTATTTCCACTCGGTTTGAACCAAAACTGCTTAGCGTGCTTTGAAAGAATCTGTAGCAACTCAATACGACATCGGGTGAGATGCAGCAGAATCCAAATAATCAGAACAGTAAGAAAATGAGAACAATCCTGTTCCAAGACCCACTTGGGTCTTATGAAAATATTCTACATAACAAATGTGTATCCTTGATACACAGCAAAGGATTTAGAAAAGGAGGTTGCAGGGGTTGGCTTGTTTTGGGTTTTATTTTATAGCTGAAGAAACTGAGGATGGTACAATAGAGTGGTGCCAAAAACGGTGTGTTTCTTAAATACTCAGAATGGAAAAGGTTTTTGTTTTTTCTTTAAAGTACCTCATAGGCACTTCAACACAAATTTTGTCCCTCCTTTAAGAAAATTACTAAAAATCTCTAACAGGTTTTTAACACATCTGGAAGATTTGGGAGTATCAAAAGATCAGAATAGTTCATGTGTGGTGCCTGAAATCCAGAAAAGCCTAAAAACAGATAAATGATATTTTGGGGAGCTCTTTTTTTATTTTGGCAGAGTACTCATAGTGAGATTAAAAAAAAAAGGGGGGGGGGACAGTGAGATGTGAAAAACATTCTGGGCTTTACCTAAATTAGCCACTCACCCCTACACTGACACACATCAAGTCCCCCCTGTATTTTCTCATATTAATCTGGGAGCCCATTAAGCTGGTGAAGCAGTGCCAGTGTAGCCTTCCTTCCAAGCTGCTTTCTCGCACCTTGCTCCCAGTATACCCCTAGGACGAAAAGCTTTGCGTAAACTGCTCTACGAACTCCAAGGCCATTCAGATTCAAACCAAACTTGGTTTATTTCACCTGGAGCCTCAGGAGTGAGGAAGCCAGTATTGAAAACAAGTTGCCCTTGAGAAGTGCCCAGCGGAAGAGGAAGATCTTTTTTTTTTTTTTAAAGGTCTGTACCCTGAATTAACCTGTTTCAGAAGGATTTGGGAAAGTCATTTCTGCAAGAACAGGTTAACCGATGCCACTTTTTTCTTTTCAAAAAAAGCCATGTTGTTTGTGTCATCATTTCGGAATGAGGGAAGTATTTTAGTTCCAAGACACTGTTAGACATTTTTGGACTATGCTATAGTTTTCACTAAATAACATAAGCGATTTTGGGACATTTATAGAAATGTCAAAGTCAAACCAAAATATTTTACCTCAAAAAAAAACATTAACAAAGGGCTTTGTTAATCTTAAATGCTGATTCTTATTTTGGTGTTTTGTCTCAATTTCCATTTTCATTTCAAAGGAAGTGTTGACAGTTTGTTTTTCATTCCGATCCAGAATGAAAGCAACATTTTCAAACATTGCTATTTCTTTTGAAGCACAAATAACAACTCCTCATCTCATGCCAACAATGAGGTTCTCCGGGAGGCTGTCGCCTGTATGGATCCCAGGGTAGCCAGGTGCTCGCCTCCGGAGCACGGCAGGGGAACGTTTCCAACCCGGGTACCTGTGCCACCCCATCTCTGGATGGGTACTCGGTGCCTGTTTACTAGCACTGCATTTGACTGTATCTGATGGAGAGGAGAGCAAAACATTCTCGGAAAGTTGTCTCCTTTACAGTTACAGGTACCCCATTCTTAAGAGGAATCTCTTCTTGAAGCAGTAGGAAGGGAATTATTTGAAATCAAATGAACAGTTTGTGCTAAATAAAGTGTCAAGATTTATCCTAGTATTAAATTACCATTTTTTTTTTTTTGGTTAGTTGCACTTTATTCCCAGCTGCAGATGTCACAGAACACACACAAGTTCTCTCTCCTAGGATCACACTTAGGAGGATGAATGTAAGACCACGGCTGAGCTCTGCTTAGACTCGTGCTCCACAGCAACGCAAAGAGCATGGCTCGTGGAGGTCGAGCCACGGTTATGGATGTGTGTACGGCAATGAGTACGGCAGCGAGGGTAGGGGAGAAAGAGACCGTTCCAGTGCCCAGGCCCCTCAGCTGTGGGTAACCGAGCTCCAAGGCCTTGCTTCAGTGACCCCAGAGTTTATTTGTTCGCCAGGAGAGCTGCAGCCGACCAGACAGACGGATGTGACGCATCCTGCAGTACGGCGACGGGGACGTGGGTTTGTCTCCCTTCCTCGGATTCACCAGCACCAACCAGACAACTCCACGGCTCCCAGGCCGGACGTGAAGCCGCGCTGTACACAGAGCTGTTGTTTTACAGCTGGCCTTACCTTTTCTCCTGAGTATCAATGGGAGTTGTAGTCTTGACTTCAAAGAGAGTGGGGCCAAGCCAACATACCATGCAGCTGAGCAAGTTGAGCAAGTGAGAAAACAAGTTCATCACCAAGCGGCCAACTGGTCTGGCTGAGGAGACAGCTCACAAATGTCTGTCACACAAAGATGTTACAGCACGACCAAGGACATCGCAGCAGTGATCATATAAGAGTGTCAAAAAAATGAAATTAAATACAAAGAGAAAGGAAATGATGCTAAATGAGCAAATCCTCTATGGAGCAGAAGATATCAGCAAAACAGTAAAAAGTCAAAGGTAAAACTTCCATTTCCTGTGAGAGCTGGTTCTGATCTCTGGTCACCAAAACAGAGCTAGAGCTGCAGCCTGACACATGAGCACTTTGAGAGAAGTTAAATGCATGTATTTGTCTCTTTCAGTAACACAGCCAATACAATGCTCTCTCCCTACAGTAAAGTTGTAAAGCAGGAACATTTTTCTCTGCTCGACGCAGCCGTACCCTGTACGCGCACGCTGTAACATGACTAATACTGAACTCCATCCCAACCAGACCCAGAACACACACACACACGCACAAATCTTATATTTAAACGGAAGTTATCAAAATATAGAGCTTGCTTAAAACTTCATTTATTTGTACTGTAAGCCAAAGGATCTTAATCAACACAGAAATGCACTGCTAGGCCTCCTTGGGAGCTATAAACAGTTGGTGCACTTGTCAAATAAAAATACACAAGCAATTAAATGATAGGAGAAAAGGTACAGAATTCTTCACACAGACGCTCTTGTTGCGTACACACACAGACACACAGACACACAGACACACAACAGTTTCCAGTTCCCACCTGTGAGCAGAATGCCAACGGAACTACCTAAGCCCACTTTGTAACCTGCAGGCAAAGAGCCCAAAAAACTCTCCCATTATGTAAGCGACGCAATCAAACACCTCCCGCTCCGGCAGTTCTTCGTCGTACAGCGCGCACCAGTAGCCCGACACTTCTTAAATGGCTTTGGGCTAAAAGGAGGTGCTCAGCAGCTCTTAACATAAAGCCCTTATTCATCCATCTTCGGCAAGTTCAAGTATCATATAGCAAATTTAAAACCTGACTATTTGATGGGGATACAGCAAGGGCTTGGTTTCAGGCTTTGCTTTATGCACCCCATGTCAATAAACCTGCCGACCAACCACACGGGCAACGTCCAGAGCATCAAACATTTGCTGCGGGGGGGGGGGGCTTCTGCCCAGATAACCCAGGCACAGGTCTCTGGGCTGTACCTGCTGTTTCCTTCCCAGATTGAAAGGATTTTCTTCCTTCGTCAGCAGCACATTCTGTGTGCTGGAGTTTCTGTTCACTTCAAGAAAAGCATTTCTGTTTCCCTTCTAATGTTCTGATGACACTGCTCAAAGTGTTACATTACACCATTGGAAATAACTGAAACACATGAGAGGAAGGGGAAAGGAGGATATAAAGTCTATGTAAGTATTTACACATCCCATTATTAAAATAAACGAAGGCTAATTAACAAGGAATTAGCCACAAGGATGAAATACGGAATGAATTAAAACTGGTTTCTAAGTAAGACTAGTATTAGAATAAACTACTGTTAAAACCAAAATATGACATGGTTTTAGAAGCTGTAATAAAAATATAATTTAATAATTCTAACAACAAAAAGATCAAAGTTACATAACTGTTTTAAAACACTTTGGAGAGCTCAAATTACAGCTTTTTTTTTCCTCAGAAAAAGCACAGCAGGGGGGGAAGGAGGAACCTCCCCCATCCTTCCTGCGAGTTGGTATTACATTAACAAAAGTCTTCATGTTAAAGCATATTCTTCATATATTTTAATAGCTGTTGAGAACACAACACAGTTCTCTCTAAACATAACGTAGCACCGCCTGTAAACATAAAAAGCACTGGTTTAATCTCTCATCGTTTTCTATGCAATAATGCCTTTGTTTTGTAATGAATTCCATTCCTTCATTTTAATGTGCCCATAGTTGCAGGGTTCTGCTGAATCAGAACTTACACAATCCCGGCCTCCTAAACTTCAGAGGCTCAGCACCACACTTGCAACTGTCTGGGCAACGAGACTTTTGCTCTGCAATTTTCTGTGGCTTGTAGATACCAGAGAAATGAGCCCGGCACACGTCCCATCCAGCCTTGTTTGACTTACGGTCAGCTTTACCCCGCTACTTGAAAATAAAGATCAAAAAGCATGCAAATATTTTTTAGAAGCTCTCAGTATTGCTAACCTAAAAGGTTTACCTGTTGTATGTTAGGCTTATTATTATTATCTTAAACTTGCTAAAACGGCATATTGAATTTTCCCTTCATTGCCTTCTGGCTCCAAAGTCTTTGAGGTTCATTTGAGTTACATTTTCCAACTTTTCTCTGTAGCTAGAAACATCTGTTCTTTTTAAGCGGCAACTAAAATCAGGTAAAAACAGAAAATACTAAGGCAAGTTATGAGAGACAGTAACATCTACACTTCAGTTTAAACGCCTTTCTGCATCCTGGGCGTTCAACCGAAATCGACACTGAGCTGCCCGTGTCCGTTGCATGTCGATTGGCACTTCAGTGGCAAAGGCTGCGAGATAACGGATCCGAATCCCAAACAGGCACAGGCTGTTGATTAGAATTTGCAGCACAGGGGCGCAAACAACAAGAGGCTTTTGTTTGTCGTGCCTGGAGAAGCCGCCGGGACCAAGACCGTGCGCTCTCTATTCCAAGCCTCATCCTTAACACCTCCTCTGTTCAGCTGACTCCGCCGCGATGCCGTTTGCCGCGTGGCGTCGTTCAGCCAGCACGCTCGCGGATCTGTCACAGACATTTTCACACTCCGGCGTTTGGAAAAAGTTTGTCGGCACTTTGTCCCGGGCTCAGGCTGTTTATCTGGCAGCAGGAGATGCCAGCCAGGCTGCGTTCTCTCTCCTCTCACCAGCTGCCACACAAGGAGAGAGGAGCGTGCAAGCGAAAAGGACTTTCTCTTGGAGTCTGTTTTCCTGTGAAACTGTGCATCAGTCCTGACTGCATAGGGTAGAAACCCCCAGAACTGCAGTCCTTCAAAAATCCTACTTTTTAACTAAGGAAACACATCCTTCCCCTCGTTCACACCCCGCACGTATCTGCCTCTAGTAAATGCACGTTACGTGCACAGGATATACAATCTGTACCAGTTTTTTTCTCATTAGAGAAAAGCTTCATGCATCTCACCCTCCTCACCCCTCTCCTACTTTGCCTATTAGATACAGAAGTGAGTCGTTCCACGTAATGACTACTATTTTTTTTTCTGAACAGACTTGAAAAGCAAGATCATTTCCAGTGCTGTCTTCTTCAAGCATTCACCCACACCCCTCCTCAGAGCTTACTCTTAGAAAATGCCCTCTGGAAGTCTGCTCTTGTATCACTGCTCTGGAAGAGTGTCCTCACTTCCAGCTCCCCAGAGACTTAAACACCTTCCAGCTACTGCAAGTTCTAATAAGCTGATCATAAGATGATCACCACACTCTCAAAATCTCAACCGAAGTATTTTAAATAAACACCAAAGCCATCGTGCATCCTCTTTCACTCGGAGGCTGAGTTACGACCCTAGCGTAAAGCTTTCCACTTCCAGGAACCAAAGTGCCAGACAGAAATCCATTTCTGTGCCCCAGGTTTCTGGCAAAGCAGAAAAGGGGAGCCAGAGGCAGCATTTGCAGTCCCCCAGCGCAAGGAGGGGAGAACAGCCGTCGGAGACAGACCGTTGCTACTGTGCAGTAAACGGCAATTAAAGGGGGTGAAATGAAATTGCACCAATAGTACCTGGGTTTCTCCTCTTCGTTCACAATACTCTTGGACTGTGTCTAACGTAATGAGTTCTACCAAGTTAAGGAACACATTCTGAAAACTGTAAGAGACTGGAGGGGAAGACCCTGACTGTGCTCCCTGTAGGAAAGGATCCTCTTGCTGCTCTCCGTTAGCTGTGCAGGTGACACAGCTTCCACTGCTTCTCCCTCCTGCTTCTTGTACATGGTTTTCCCGTTTAAGCTGTAATTATCTTCCTTCTAATGCCTTCGTGAGAAGTCCTCACAAAACTACTGAAGAGCAGAAGGGAAAAATGTCAATCACTAGACAAAGTGCTGTAAAATACACAGTAAATAGGCACTTCTACTCCCTTAATCTTTTTAAGTATGAGAAATCTCAGGTCCTACCTTGAAGAACAGCAGGTAATACACCTTCAGACAGGAGTGCAAGTTTAAGCAAATACTTGCCCTTTACTATAGTAAATTTTAACTCATCCTACCACAAAAGTGATTTTTTTCTGTAATTCAGCATTCTCATGGCAGTCAAGAATACCTGCCCTAGCATTTCAGGAGTTGTATTCCCTCTGTTACGTAGCTCAAACCATGACTCCCTGTTGCAACCAAGAGTAAATGCAGGAAGAGAATAAAAGGCCTAAGAAAGGACAGTATAGGTAGATTTCCAGGATTTTCCCTGTTTTTGTAATTTCAGGGGTTATTAGGAAATCGAAGAAGAGAAATATTTTAATTCAGAGTTCCAGTAAAGGAGTTCATACTCTTCATTTGCATGCTTCATGAGATGGAGTGCAAGAATTGACAACTCCTGAGTAAAAATACAACTACATTTAGTTAGTATCTGTGGTTGGCTCCCAGGTAGACAATGACACGATTTTCATACACTTTCTTCATAGTTTTCTCAATTTGCTTCAAAAATACTTGTGGAATTCTCCCACATAAAGTGTGCACTGTATCCAGAAACTTAGACTGCAGAGGGTAGTACAAAGACTGGAAGAGATTGTCTTCAAAGGGAAACTAAGGAGAAGAAAAAAAAAAGAATTATTAGTTTTCACTAGTTACAAAATGGCATTTCAGAAGTTTTTGTAAAATACAACCTTATCTAGGTAGGAAAAGACTTGTCCCTCACCTTCCCAGAGTGTCACCAAAGCCTGCCAACTCCAAACACTGGTCTGCCTGAGAGCACTTGCTTTCCAGAAAAGTTTGTCTGGCTGTATTACCTGAAAAACTCAACTTCCCAGAAACTGTACTTCTAGAGTGTGTGTTTGAAGGAGCTTTACTGACACAGGGACACTGTAACGGAGCGGGTATTTCAGAGAGTGGAGCTGTACACATGCAACACTCCAAGTGGAAACCTGGCCCTGTGTCTGTATGCCAGCTTCTGCCTTTGCTGTGCCCAGAGGCTGTGGGTGCTCAGGGAGGACAAGCTTTCAGTGGGTATTCATGGACCAGAGCCGCAGTGCCAGCAGAACTCCATCCATGCCTTTTTGTCCACCTCCAGTATTACAGAAAAGCAGCCTTTTTGATCAGAAGTTTACTATGCTATGAAGGATCATTTAAACCACCTCAAATAGACACTCACAGTCAGACAGGAGGGGCCAAAGCACCCTTGTGATTTTGTGTCTGATGGGTGCACACAAAGCACAACCACGCTCAGCCTATCTGCTGAAGAGCAGCCTGAAGGACCTGGCTAAAGCAGGAACCCACGCTGGAATTTTTATTTGAGGACTCTCTCGAGATAAGAGACTTACATCACGTATCACTTCATAGAGTGCCTTGAATGTAGGCTGCTTGTCATCGTGGTAGACACCTCTATTGCCGTGCAGAATGGAGACACCTTCTTCTTCTGCACCTTTACAGTTGCTTCCATACATGCAGTGATCAGGCCGGTAGTTCCACTGGCAGGGGAACACATAGAGGCACTCTGCCCATGTTGGTCAGGGGAGAGGGGGTGGGAAAGGAAAAAAAGACACATCAAACAAGTCACAACAAATTAAACCACGTTTCTCTGAAAAAGGCGGGACCGAGGATTGGAAAGATTTCCGTCACTTCTTTTGCAAATACCCCAAGCAGCAGGTAGACACAGAAGCTTCCTTTCCTCAGGGATTGCCTACACAAATCTCAGCACCGTTAGATCTGAACTAACACAAAGAGAGGGCAACACAAAGCCTAGGTGTAACATAAACCAAGAGAGCATTTTACAAAGCTGGAAGTGATGGAATCAAACCCAGAGAGTGGCACTATCCAGAGTCCTCCACCCTAGTAAGGAGTTTCTGGAGTTACAGAAGTGACCAGAGAAGCACAGGCAGCAGTGAGGGTTATGTAAAATCCCAAATCCTTCTGGAGACAGCCTGGAAAAGCTTGCAAAGTATATTGGATGTTTGCTGCTGAAGCTTTCACTGAGGCCATGACAGACAATCTGTTACACTGAGATAGAGCAGAGCAGAAGAAGCAGTGTTATTTTATCCACAGCCCTTCTAAGAATTATCATCGATTGATTTTACAGGTCTAGGTTATTTAAAGATGAGCCTAATTTCCCAAAAGGCCTTATGACTTCCTTTCTCCCACCGAGTCTTTTTTTTTTTTAAAAAACTTTCTCCATGCACCCAGAGTATTTGCAATATGCTTGCAATAAATCATGCCAGTGCCTGTGACCTTTTTGCTTCAGAAACAGAGTACAACGAATCATTGTTTGATGCCAGCAGGTCATATCAGAAGCACTGAAGACTGAATTCTTCACTTGGCCTTTCCTAGCGTCCCAGGAAGTCTGCAGCTGGTCCTGTGTGGTTCCTGAAGAAGCAGGAAAGTCAGTCTTTGAAACATTATCTTCCCTTAAGGCTTCTGGAGCAGGAGACTGCCCCAGAAAGTGTAGGTTCTAAGTGATTTCCATTCGGTCTGACCTGTCACACATGCAGAATTGCTCCCCAGTGCTGCTGAGAGGGCAGGAAGAGCAGTAACTCCTGATCCAAACCCTGTTGCACTAAAAGGGGATCCTTTGAGTAACCCTGAGCAGATATTTGCAAGTTCAGCTCATCAGGAGGTCACTATGAGGAGAGGATGTCATCAGGTGCGTATTAGCTTTTGTACGTGTCACTTGAGCATTCTTGATCTTCTCCTCACCGTCAGCTGTTGTGCATTTCTTGCTGTCACAGCAAAGCTGCTCCATGAGCCTTCAGACCCATTAACCAGCACAGCAGCCTTCGGAGATTGGAAAAAGGGGGCACCTCTTCAGGCCCCAGGTAACGCAGCGCTGTGTATTTTTCAGCCAAGGCACTGCATCTGTAGAAAGCCGCCTGCAGCAGCCTTGCCTGATTCCTTCCCCAGCCAATCTCAACAATCCAGCAGTTTAAAATGTCGGGAAAGTCTAGTTTTCTGGTTTCGCTGTATCCAGTTCTTTTGTTTTCTTCTTCTGTGCAGTCTGATGTTATGTAATTTGTAAAAAAAATTATTTACCAGCTACAAGGAAAAAACAGACTACAGTGCAGAAAAGTCTCAACATGTGGATTTGACAAGACAATGTTCTCATCACAAACTTAAAATGTTTGTGCAATCTTTGTTTTTTTCCTAGACGCTTAAGTTAGCAGCTTGAGTTCAACTTCACAATTAAGCTGGCTTCATCTTTTTCTTCCTCCATAGGCCTTATTCCCATACCATTCGTCTTTTGGGAAATAAATTTATTTTTTCCCTAGGATTGAGGGTAATGCGTGGTGTACCAGGGACACTGATGTTTGACATCTGTCTGCAGTAAACAGATGTCAGATTGTGGCTTTGCTTTTCCTCTCTGCTTTTCTTTGCCTGGATTTGGGTACATCCAATTACTTACCCTATGACTCCTTAGAGAAGAAGAGAAGGGAACAGAATAAATAAAGATAAATCCAAACTTATTCTGTTCTTAAGATCACTTCAGGAAATACAGGTTCACACAGGAAATAAGGAAAAGAAAATAAGGATGGATACTCAGAAGCATGAAATGAGGTTCTGGGCTTCTTTGGGAAGCACGTACTATGCTATGATTTTGAAATCCTTGCATTTCTCGGATGTTATTGTTTTTGGAAGCGTCTGAAGTCATTTCTGCGTGACCAGTGCAAAATACAAGGAGCTGGATTTCCAGAAACTGTCTCAGCACTTCTGGAAAAAGCCACACCCTTTTAAAATAAAGATGCCTACATTTTCCAGTTCCTTGGAAATACACACTCATGAGAATATGACTCCAAGAGGAAACAGAGGACAAACCCAACTGTTACAAGCTGTTTACGGAGGCACCGCGCAGAAGCGACAGGTGGGAATCAAGTCTGACCCTTGGCTGGGCTGACAAGTACATACAGATTGGTCACGCTGGTCCCCACTAAGACAGGTGGGTTATGTCATCTGCTCTCTGAGAACAAGGGTTTGAGAGACTCAAAGGCCTCCACAGCTCTTCATAGTTCCAGAGCAAGCAGGACATAGAAGAGGAGAAAACGCAAAGATCTAAGCAGCAGAATAGAGCTGACACCATCCTGACGCCGGATCATTCCGCTGATAGGCTGGAGGCATCGTGCTCACAAAATAACTTCCAGTGAAGGAGTGAAAGTAGAGAGGGCAACAGTTTTAGACAAGAGATTCCAATGGCTATTTTCTATTAACTTTGTTACTCATTTGCATAAATATCAGAATTCAGCTGAATTTCAGAAACATAAGAGCGCAGCTGTGGCGAAAGTTTGGCCATTTCACATCCAGATAAACATCTGAAACAAAAACATTTTTCCAGCCAGGCTCTGGTCCAGTGACGTTCTTCAGTACATGTACAACTTGAACTTCACTCCTGCATTTAATCATTAATGTCATCCTCCTGTATTTTCTCAGAACCTCCAGAAAACAGATGTACATATTCAGTGGAACCACCTGCATTTAATCATTAATGTCATCATTCTGTATTTTCTCAGAACCTCCAGAAAACAGATGTACATATTCAGTGGAACCAAGTGCCAGCCTCACTACCTGCACCACTTTCAGGAATATTTTCACAGGCTGTAAATCCCAGGTGCACTTACACATTCACTTCATGCCAGAGTACCTTACATATACCATAAATAACAAATCACACTTTCTTCTTTATTTTTCAAGCTCAAGAAATTTTCTTAACACAGGTAATGAAGACTCCAAGAATCATTACTTACCTGGGTTAAAGTAAAAAATTATATTTAGTAAATCCTGGTCTCCCCACGTAATGTAGTTTTTGTACTTTTGGTATAATGGGTATAACATTTCCTCCCAAGTCAAACCCCTCGGTATCATGCTGTTCTGTGGGGCAGAAAAACAGGAGCAAGGGGTTAATATTATGAAGAGTGATGTGGTACATGACTCGGTGTGGCACCCGTGGATTTGTAAGTCTGCTAAGACACGTCACATACCCAGGTGAAAGATGAAGAACCGCCAGGAAACGTTAGACCTGGACAGGGTGGGAACAGCAGAGCTGCCTGTGCTCCTGTTTATCTAAACAGGAAAGCAAAGTCTCCTGGGTCTAGCTCTGATGTCAGCTCCTGCTATTCACCATCTTCCTATTCTGAGCAACAGGAGGGAGAAAAAGAAAACTGCAAAAAGGCAGGGACAAGGTGAAAACGGTGGTAGAAACCTGAGGAAAACTGCAGACTAAAAATTGTATTCCCTGGGAACGATGATATTGAGAGCAATGGTTGTTTGGGGTTTTTTTCACTCAAGCTGTAGCCCTACAGGAAATCTCTGACTTTCACTGAGAAACAAGACCACTCGGGGCAAATAAAGTTTTTAAAGAGATTAGAGAATATATGTTCAATAAAAAAAAATAGTGACTTTCCAAGTCAGGCCTTTCACAAAAGAGGGGAGATGTCAGATGTCAGTGGAAGTGTTCCCTTCTCACTTATATCAACTCATGGAGTCACTAGTTCTACAGCAGGATACAAAATTTTATTTACAGCAGAAGCAAAAAATTACCAATTTTTCTGGGTATTTACATCAACCTTCCCAATTTTAAAACCAACGCAGTGACTGCTCTGAAGATCCCTGGGTTCATTCTTTCGTGTACCCTTCAAGGAAAACTGACATGTTGAAGAAGCTACTTTACCTACTGCAAATAGATGGCTTCATCTGCAGGTTCTCAGTGCTCCAGCCTCTTGGGGAAGATCCACTTGTTCTAATAATCATTCTCACTATAATTGTTTTCAGTATCCAAATATATATTCTATATTTTTCTGGTTATATTATAAACTTGAAGTAATTTTATACTGAGTTTTATAAGATGTGAAAAATACATAAATCACTGGTTTCTGCAACAGCTGCCTTTCTTCTCACCTTGAACTGAGTGTTGCGTATCCGTGTTAAATTCATTAGCATCACTCCAGAATTGACTCCAGTTGTCCCGTAATAAGGGTGACGCGCAAATCGACTGTACCAGCCAATCTTTGGTATTTCGTGTTCTGGGGCCATCGCGGCCAACTGCGTCGAGTTGAACTCTTTCAGGATGTGCCAGATGTCGTCGATGGGCCTCAGGAAGAGAACATCAGTGTCCACATACAGGAGAGAATCCACATCCTTTAAAATGACCTTTGGAGTTTGCGAAGCAAGAAGAGGAAGAGATGAAGAAGAAACCAAATAGACAACAGAAAGGAAGCTTAATGGCAAAAGGTACTTTGATTTTAGACTGCTAATTTGAAAGAGCTTATTGATTTATCAGCTCAATGTAATTACACATGGGAACAGCAGTTGTCAGGTTATTGGCTTTTTGTGGGTTGTGTTTTTTTTAAACTGCACAGCAAACAGCTGCCTTCATCTGTAAGCAGTGAAGCAGAGAGCATCCTCCACAGACAGAATGGGTAAACTGGTATGACAGAATACTTGTCAGGTCCATTTGGTACCATGTTTCCTTAGGCCTTCCTAATGACTGTTCTTGCTATTACAACCTTGTGCTCCTAGGAGACTTACACTTAGTATTAATACATACAAATGGTTCACATTAATAAAGAAACTCCCATCGATAACAAAAATGTACTTGCGTCCTCCTGAAGAACAAAATTTCCTTGGTAAATAGAAATGTATTGTTGAAATGTGTCAGGTCAGATTCTCGGACGCTGTATCGGGAACAATCACAGTAAATTTTGTCAAGTCAGAAGGGTGTAAACTAAATTAGACCCAGGATATTTAATCTATTCTTGTTAAGGCTGTTCCCCCTTGTGGCTGTCCACATCCTTACACACTCATTCATTAATTTCAGTGGGGCAAATTACAGAGTGCTTCAACTATCCACAAAAGCTCCCCTGATGTTTGCACCAGTTATTTGTAAGGTTGTTTGTCGAGTAATAAATACCATTACCTAAAGCTGACCATCAGTTCCAGATGCATTTTTGTTGCTCGTCTTCATTATTTGCTAAAACTGTCCAAAAATTCCTGAAGGACTGAACTTTTCTTGCTTTGGTCTCAGCCAAAAGCCCTATTTCTCTCTTTCTTTCTTCGAAAATCAAACCCAAACGGCTATTGATTTGCACCATCTTGTCAAACAGAACAATCCCTCTCTCATCTAATTGCAATGATACTAATGACAAACTCTCCTACTTATGCAGGTAACAATAAATTCTACTAAAGAAACTGAATTTTACATAAATTGAAATGTACTGTGACTGGAGATTACTGGTAAAATAGAGTGAACAATGTTCAAGATTTTGAACAAGCTAGGGGGAAAAAAAAGTACCTTTCAGCATGCTCAACAGGCACCCAGGAAGACACCGAGTATGGACTTAAAGGAGATTTTTCACCTGACTGAACCTTTTGGGATTCAGACTGACATTGAGCCACGTTTAGCAAATCCCTGGCCTGTATTCTGCCATAACAACTACGTTCTTCCTACACAGCAGGACAAGCAGGAGAAGGCAAGTGGCTTTATATTTGAAACAAAAGTTTTGACTCTGCTGATTTTCAATGTCAAAAGCTTGTGGTAACAAGAGATCTTGCTCCATCCAGCTTGCTCTGCCCAAAGCAGACGCGGCACAGGCAGGGCAGGCTCGAGGGCCAAGCAGAGGGACATGACTGCAGGTTAAAAATGACATGCACCTGACCCAGAGCAGAAGGAATGCGAGACTGTGGCTGGTGGTCCTGAGTTCACACTTGTGAGCACAAAGCATGTAGACATACCTGGCAGACTGACTTTTGAAACGAGCGGTGAGGAACATGGCTTCACTCTGCTCGCCTTCCTCCTCACTCTACAGGCGCTTGCAGCTTAGAAGAAG
>VWZK01001316.1:272602-387055 GCA_013396935.1 Baryphthengus martii | reverse complement strand
AAAAAATTTTTTTTTTTTTTTTTTTTTTTTTTTTTTGCAGCTCTGTAGAGTATTCTTAGGAAATCTGTCAAGAAGTTCTGCACAGAACTGGCTATATTTAGCCTGACACTTCACTTAAATACTCAATTATCTGTAATTTGATTTCACAACTTCCGTCTCCATAGATTCTCCTGCGTTAGCAAGGTTGGCGAGCAGTAACACACTGCTGTGGAAACACATATTGGTGGGCTGTGAAGCTGTGCTACCTCACCGATCACAACGGTCAGCACGGCAGTTTAGCAGAGCTCTATCCAAAATTAGGGACAAATCCCAAATCCCAATCATAATGTAACTACCACACAGCTGAGTTACTAAACTTAACTGTAGTTAGCAATGCACTCAAGTTAAGAGACAGAGACTTTTGCCTAGATAAGGTTCTGGCTTCTATTCCCAGTGCTGCCACTGATCCACTGGGTTGGATACTCCAGCGTGCTCAAGAGGACAGCTGTAAGACAGGGATATTGCTAATCTACCTTAAAAGCTCTTAAGTAGATTAAGTGTTTTGAGAAGGGTTCTAAATGTTAGTTACTATTCGAACGAAAATCATCCAAAAATCCCTTAAGCATGAGCTGATTGTTTTGGTAGCTCCAAGGCAGCGATGCAGAGCGAGCCGCAGGCCAGCTCTGTGCCACGCACCGCTCCCGAGACCGGAAGGCAGCTTTTCACCTGGTGTCTTGACATCCATGTTAGAATTATAAAGCACTTTCAACCTATTGCCGAGAGCATTACCCTCCTAGGTTATTTTTAAAGTTTCATTTAGTGCTCATGCTCAAGATCTACGTCTTCATTATTCTGCCTTTGCTGATCCCCTCGATGGGTTTATAGCAGTAGACTGCAACAAGAGATTTAGACTTGTGAGATTACACGGAGGATCAATCTACTCTCCCTGCATATACGTGGCAAACATACAATCAGTTGTCACCAAATGCCCCTACAAAATGCAAGATGAAGTCTGATCTTCCGTAATATCCTAGTAACCCAAGCAGATTCAACAAATTGGGCATGTGTACATCAACCTGTCACCCAGGACAAAACAGTTGGCTACTACAAGGTGCAGGATCACATCCCAGAGCCCCAGTTTTATCAGCAAGTAAAACCATTGAAAGGTTCTTACGCGATTTTCCCACAACACACTCCCCATACCCTCCTGTCCACTTTCACATGCCTGCTGGTGCTGCAGGAGAAAGATTTCTTTGGCAGGAGAGGCACTTGGGAATCAAAGACTCACATTCCACTCGGGCTTAGCATTATCAGGAGCAAGACAATTTGCACAACTGAGGGCTAAACAGCTGATAAACTGCTCTCCTGGGGTCCTCCCTAAATCCTGTCACATTTTATGCCACTCGAGGAGAAAATACTTAGGACAGGGAAGGATAAGAAAAAAAAACAAACGGGTAATGACATCTTGCTAGTACTTATTTAAAATACAAGTCCAAATATTTCTCTAAACAGTAACACTGCTCTCTGTGTGCAGTCTGTGGATTTCTACAGCGTTGTCTCATTCAAAGGGGACACCAGAACCTAGTTATCAGGCACCGATAAAAATAATGGTGGCTGAAATTACCCAGAAACAGCCTAAGGTTCTGCCAGGCTGCAAATTTGAATAGTGAAAGTCCCACTGGACACTTGCCACCTCAGCTATTACTGCAACTTATTTTCTTTACTATATCCATATCAACTTAACGTCAGCTGCAACCACTCCTGCACAACTCTTCTTATTCAAAGCCATAAACCTCACCCTGACCACACAAAACATTTTTCGACTGCCCCAAGAGAAACAAACATTTACAGTTCAAGCTGCCTCCTCGTTTTGCTAAGACAACATGAAACAGTCTCATATTCCTTATAAGAAATTACTAGTGAACTTTGGCAATGCGTGAGTGACAAAAAAAGGAACCAAAAAAGCACTGCGCAACCTAAAGGAATCAGCATGAATACAGAAACTCTTTTCTGTCAGAAGGGTGATGACAAATAAAAGTGAAACCATTTCTGTGACTTGAGACTACCACAGTGACAAAAAATACCACAGACATAGGAAGAACAAAGAATTGTGTTTACCCAGTGAAAACAAGCCCATTGGAGTACATCCTTACAAACAATCTGGATTGAACAAGCTAATGCGGAGGGATTCTTTTCCAGGTGATCTAAATATTTACTCAGGGAAGAGAAGATCCCTGCTGAAGTCGGAGTTACTTTCAGCCCATCTGGCCTTTGTGCATTTGATAGTCCCCCTCTAAATGGCAGATAAACAGAACTGCTGACAGCACATATTTTCTCACATATGTATTCATAGTGCACGTATCTGGACGTGCAGCTGTCTCCTGATTGTTTCCATCTGAGAAAGTGAAGATTTCTTTGTGTGTCCTCCCTTCATTTCTCGTAAGACAGCAATGAAGAAATCTGGATCATGTGCATAGCATGTCACTTTACTGGAGTCACCCCAATCGACAGCAATGCACAAGGTATTTTCAATAGACGTTCTTAATTCCACTTGATATAAAAGTTCTTTCAATTTCTGACATCTCTGCATATGCAAAATTGTCATCAACACCTTTCTCTCCAGCAATCTTCAATATTTTCCAAGTTTATGATACTATATTATACAGTAAAGTATACACATCTTCAGTGAACTCAAAGTTCCCAGGATACACGGGGCTCTTGCATGAAATCTGGCTTTGAGCACATTGGAATTACTACCTTGAGGGCAAATCTGACAGTCTTGGAAAAAGAAATAAACCTCAAGGAAAAGGGATTGCTGAAAGCGTCAGTCTAAGGGCTAACATATGGAAAGGGAGATAGTGGGCAAAGAGGATATGATGACTGCATGTTGAAAAGAATGTTATTTATGGAAGGCATGCAGCATCTTCCCTGAAAGCATCTGCCCTGAAAAAGCTCTCACACGGAGTCTTAAGAGTCGAGAGGCTGATGGAACTAGAGACAAATAAGAAACACACATCCTTTTTTAGCAGGAGAAAAAGCCAGGCTGGATTTCTGGTTTGGTTTTTGTTGTTTTGGTTTGGTTTTTTTTAAGTGGCTAAAGCACGGATTAAAATATCTTTCAGCAGATGTTTCAGCCTGAAAATGGTTTTAATATTACACCAGCAAAGCTTCCTTTCTGTGGAATTAACCTTTTCCTAAAGTGACCTACTCAGAAATCCAGGTGCCTTACCGGAAGAAAAAGGCGCTGGGCAGCACATGGTTTGAATAACTTTTTCCATTCCTGAGCATTTCCTACTGAGAAGGTTATTGGGTAAATGTTGTATTCAAACTTCTTTGTGTATGAGGAAGGCCATTCCTTTAACTGAAAGACATGGGGGGAGGAATTAGACACCACATGTTATGTCACTTTTTAAAAACAACTACGCATGCATAAGGAACTTCTAAACCGGGGACAGTGAAAAAAAATGCTTAGCTGCTACTTGGTGATTTAATTTTTGTCAGAGGTCCGTGACTTAAAACTAACTCGTTCATTTATTTATCAAATGACAAAGAAACTCACCTTCTTCTCAAATTCAGGCTTAAGGGAATCCTCGGCAAAAATGTGAAAGCAGAGCCTCCTGTTGCTAAAGAGAACTGCTGATTTCAGCATGATTAGTGTCTCTTCCAGCCGGTCCCCACATGCCACAACTGCCAGATGCATGCACTGCAAAGATGAAGGCTCTTTTGCATGTTTCTGTTCTCCAGGCTTCCTGAAAAACCATAAATAGGCATATAAAAAATACTGAGGTAAACATGAAGAGAATTCCGCGTTAATAAGCATCAGAGGTTTTCTCTTCCCCTCGATTATGGAGGAGATCAAGAGGTTTTTATTCTGATTAGCTATCCACAAAAGATGCAGGCGCCATGACAATTTTGACAGTGGTACTGATAAAACTGCAACACAAATAAATACTCTCTTTTCAGAATTTTCTGGTTATTTCTACATTTCTGGATTTCCATAAATCACTGCACTACATACACAGATGAAACTAATTCAACAGCACCTCAAATCAGACAATAACTTGCTCTGTGCAAACGACAGCTTTTTTTTTTTCCAGA
This sequence comes from Baryphthengus martii, assembly GCA_013396935.1. Taxonomy (NCBI): domain Eukaryota; kingdom Metazoa; phylum Chordata; class Aves; order Coraciiformes; family Momotidae; genus Baryphthengus; species Baryphthengus martii. The sequence continues at coordinate 382,978 of VWZK01001316.1, read as the reverse complement.
TTAGAGGTTATGAAGCCAGAATGGCCTTATTACTCCCTAGCCAACTTTCTAACACAATGCAGAGCACAGAACTACGTCCAGCAATTTCATTACCAGGCCCGTAACTTTTTGGCTAGACTGGAAGAAGACATCCGTACTTAAAAAAAAAAAAATCCACTCTATCCATATGTAAATGATTCTAACAGTTAATTAATTTTGCAGTTCAAAATGCATGCCTTAATCCTGGCCTGAAGGTGCTGGCGGAGTTTCAAAGGACCACTCTCCATTTCACCCGATGGAATCCTTGAGATTTTGCTAATATAGAGATTTTTTAAAAACAAACATTTTCACATGTCCCAGATGAATCGGACTGTATTCCACAGGCAGTCAAGGGTTGTGAAAACAACGGGGTTTTCACTTAGCACCCATATATGTGGCCTTTAAATAAATTTCATCTAGATTATAGAAGAATACCCATGTAAAAGGTACACTGAAGCTACCTGCTAGTCAGAAAAAAATCAGGGAGTTGAAGACATTTTGAAAATATGGCCTTTTGGTTTTGTGTGTGTGTCCCCGATCAGTACGGGGGTAAAATCACATCCTCCAGGGATGCTTCTAGTGTATTGTATTCACATCCCAACACAGATCACATTTATATTCCTTTAGATGGATGTGTGCTGACAAAGCAACTAAATCACAAGCATAGTGATCGTTACGGGAGAGTTCAAAAGGCTAATCACAGATCACTCCCAGTTCCCGACAGAGGACATCAATCCCTGCCTCTCCTCAGCACACACAATTACATACGTACAATTAATCGCTAAAGCTAATACTTGAAACAAAAGTTCTAAATGAAAAGAGAAATGACAGTTAATAAAGCTGTCATTATCTTTTTTCCAGACATTAAAAGGCCGCTCTGTATAAGCGGCGTTCTCGACTACAGAGTAATCCACTTCTGTGTTAAGGAATCCCAGCCAACGGTACTTCACTGACTATACAAAGCAACATGTTTCATTAAGGGTTTAAAGTCTTAGGCTTTAGTCTTAATTAAACCCCAATTTCATCAGTGCATAAATAATGGAATACTACATCTATGTGAAGTGGTATTTACTTTCCAACCTATTAGTGTAAAAACCGCTGAATTATTGAAGTGCATAATTAGCTGCTCACACGGATCCCCTTTTCCCCCCTTCTCCCTGTCTCTTTAATGTTTCCTCTTAATTGAGTCTCTAAATCAAGCCATGTGCAGGATGAGAACGGCTTTGATATAGCTTGTGGCAGTGGAATTCACGAGGAGACGGACTAAATTCTAAGCTTTTATTGCAACATTTCAAAACTCACCACCAAAGCACTAAGCTTTTCTTTGCACATTTTAGTCACAGTGAACTCTCCTTTATCCAGCTTTTTTTGTAGTGAAAAATCCAGTATATGTGGACAAGCACTTCCAACAAACAGACTCAGCAGAAGCAACCCTCGATGAAAGCAGAACGCCCCGTAAGCCTTCGGGGGCTACAAATGAACAAGAGACATCCCGTCTGCCAACACAGACACCCTCCCAGTCCCAGAGAGTGGAGGAGAAAGCTGAGCCTTGGAAGAGAGGAATTCTGAGCCACAAAGGCCTGGGCTGAGGGGGTGCAGGACCCTGCAATGAATGGCCTAAGTAGGAAGAAAAAGTCCCCATGAAAAGAAGCACGAGCTAGTACCTGAACTAACTACCTCAGTGGTAGCCTGGGACACCGAGGGCAACAGTGAGAGAGGAAAGTAGCAACGAGGGACAGAAGAACACTGGGAACATTTGGCTTCTTTTTTGTAAGTACATTAGGAAACCAAGAGAACTGTGAAAGCAAAGGTGAGCTGGAAAGGGTGATAAAAGAATGCCAGAGCATGACCCATTTAACAGCAATTTTAACTCAGCCTTTAGAAAATTTGTCTGCTCAACAATATCTACGGTGCTTCTGCCTCACACAGAATAAATGGCTGTGCTGGTTTATCTGGATCCCCTCTTGAAGATAAGAGAGCCTCCACTATGCGTTTCCAAGAGAGAAACTGGAGGTTAGAACTTGGCTCAGACCAGTGAGGCAGCTATTTCTTTTCCACCGGGGCTAGGTCGGGCTGGGCATCAGGAGCCTTCTCACTCAGACTTTCTGCTAAATGAAATAATTCTTTAGGCTGGGGTTTCATAAAAGGTACACTCTGAATCCTGATTTGATAACAGTCTATGGCCTCTCATTGCAAATATTTATTTATCCTGTAGTTACTGGTGGGTGACGGAAGCTAGGAGTTTTCAAAACATACTTTGTTTTAAAGGATGGAGTACGTTAATACTGTGGTAATTTGTACAAAATTTGTTACATGGAATAAAAAACAGCTGTCAGGCAAGAAAGAAGCTATTGCTGGATTATCAACCTAGGACGTTAACAGGCTTGTGACATAGAGAACTACTCAGGTAGTGGCTGAAGGGCAAGGGAGCTCCGTTTTTGGCTCTGTTCCAGTAAGTCAGCCCCTGCAAAGCTTTGGGCAAGGCTTTATCTTTATGCTTTACTTGTCCTACCTGTAAAATGGGAATAGTTGTTACAGCAGTAAGAGTTACCTACCTCAAGAGACTCGCGAGCACATGAAAAAGCACAAGGATCCAGAGTACTACAACTATTAATATTAGCCATTCTTCCTAACGTTCATACGTGCACTCATTCATTTATAGTCCAACTTATTGCTTATGGATAAAGTTTATCATTGGATTTTATAGCCTAAATTAAATGTTTAAATGCATCTAAACCAATACAGAGACCTGAGTCTTAAAGCTTAACGCTTTTGACAAGAACAAATAAAAAAACCCTACAAACACAAGGTCTTTGTTGCTTTGATATCCTTCTAATTTCAGTACATAAATGTAGCTTGTCGATATATTACAAATTTTACAGATCACGTCAAACTCTTTGCTCTGTTCTCTCTTTTACACATCTGGCCAGAGAAAAATGCTTCCTGCTTTCCCTTGCCTGCTGTTCTATTACACTACTATATGGCTTTAAAATGAAGCCCAAGATGAAGCACCGCAGAAAGCATCACAAAACACTTGCTGGATCCATTCCTATGAAACAGCTGAAGGCAGACTTCAGAAGATGGATCACGATAAAATGGTTATCGCAAAGGCCTCCCACCAATACAGACCAACTCCCAGCCAGTTGCCCAATGCTATTTTATTTACTGCATACATTTTTTTCTGACAGGCATGGGTATTGACACAGCAGAAGCAGCCCAAGTGCTCAAGCACAAGAGGGTACATTTCTAGGTCTTAAAGTTTAGATTACACGCAATTTGCTTATTAGTCACAGTCAAAGTGTCTCAAACATAATTAACCCAAAACCTGTCTAAATCAATCCAGATCCATTCAAAACAAGGCATTCCCATCTCAGTACAGAGCCCGCTAATCTATTCAAGCCTTCAAATAAATTCCTGAGAAAGATAACGCATGGTTGTTCGGTTTTGAAACCTTCTTCATATTATGATCGCATTTACTCTTGCAGCGTAAACAAGGTTAGATTTAGATGCAGGCATTGTATCAAAACTGGTGATTCACTAAATAGGCTCCTTTCCTGACACCACTGAGTCAGTGTCCCAACAAGCAGCTCCATTATGTGAAACACAATTCCCTTGCACACTTTAAAATATAAATTAGAAAGGCTCTAAATGCTTTTCAATAATTTTTGCTCCCTGTAGTGCAGTCACACAAAACTGACCGTAGCAGCTGACAACCAAAAAGTTGTTGAAGTTTCAAACTCCTTCTATCGCTCAGAGAAAGGGGAGAAAACCACTCAACACCAGAACGGTTATTTGTATCTTCTTCTTTTATCAAGTGGGTTCTTCTTGATAATCTCACGATTCTGTGGTTCTCTGTTAGACAAATAAGAGGTATTTGTGCCTTCAGCATGTTGTTACAGGCTATCAAACTCAAGCCAAACTTGCATGTGTGTGCACACAGGCAGCAAAGGAAGAAAAAGTATCTTGACAGGATGCCACAGAAGAGATGTTTTGCTTTGGAAAAGTTACTTCCAGGGAACTAAATGTGCTGGCAAAGGTTCACTTCCCAAGCCTTGCCACGCTGGTTTAATAGAAAGTGTGGTCACATCTGCCCTTCAAATGTAAAATAACCCTTTTGCTTTTTGATACTTTGCACACATTGGTTTGGCACATACTTACAATTCTTCATATGAAAACCTTACTGAAGCCGTAAGACTTGCTATTTCCAAGAGGAAGGATCAGTAAAGCCACCATCAAAACTCAGTTTTCAAAGCTAAACAGAAACTTAAATGCAATGTTCATCTAGATTTGCCAAAATTATCTACTGACCAAAACAGGACACATTTACTAACGTTTTCTAGGTACCAGCCAGCTAATGCTATGTGACTAAATTAAGCTTTTATCATGTGTGCCCATTTAAATTAGAAGAAACCTGCATTTCTGGGAACTTAAAAAATAACGTCTTCTATTATTACCATGTGACTACAGCAAGCAGTATGACAAAATCCCAGGTACAATACAATTCACCTTGCTTGCAAATGAAAGCAAATGCAAATCCTATTTATTATTCTGAAGGAATCAGTTAGATTTTATATGATCTCCCATGAAATTAAAAAAAAAATAAAAATCCTCCTTTGTTTGTAAGGAGTAACCAAAATATAAATGATTTATACTATAGGAACGAATGGGGCCGTAACCAGCCCGATTCAGCACGTTCCGTTGGACGTGCTTCACTGTAAGCACGGGCGTAAGCAAAGCCTGTTAAATCAACGGGAATACTCACTCCTGAAGTTACTAACTAGTTAAATCATTGCCTCTTTCTTCGACTCCAAGCCCCCTGGAAACAGCCTCTCACTGCTTCCAGTGTATCTCGGAGCAGGCTTTTAAAGCCAAGCAGATCCCACCACCTGATGCCTTCCTCATGCGGGTGTGGACGTGATTCGTTCCAGATCGGTGCGCGTCGGCGGGTGTTTCTGCCTTTCCCAAAAGGCAGCCATCTCCTCGACTTGGACCACGTTACGTTACACCACACACTCCCCTCCCTAAAAATTCTTTTTTTATGGATATCCTCACTTAAATGAATTTTGGTTTAGTAGCAAATAAGATAACACAGAATCTTCCAGCAAAGGGCACAACTAGACCCACAGAATTGTGCTTCTCAATTACACAAACTCCTGCTGGAGCCAACAGTGCAGGATCACGCCCTGCCAGCAGATGTGAGGGGAAAAAAAAGTAAGCCAACCAAACCCTAAAAAAAAAACCAAACAAAATATTTCTGAAGAAAAGGCATGTTTTAAATTCAGCATTCCTCTCCTTTTCTTTGTTGAGTTGCAGACCTTGTAAAAAGTACTTGCAAAGTCAATAAACAACAGAAAAGTTAAGATAATGTCAAATCTTGGAACATGAAGATGCTCACTGAAAAGCTCATTGAAATGGAACAGTTGTTTACGCTCTCTAGCAGTTTCATACTTTCTGGGCTCCTTCCTTCAGTTGTCTTCTTGATTTCCATGATAATCGCAGAGATATGCCTTAAAGAAAAATGACTTCAGGAGGTACAGTTGCTAGTGGAAATAATCCTGCTTTAATACATGCATTTGAATTCCGACCATGATCCATTCTCAGCCACAGTAAACATCTCTTGCATTCAGCAGGGTAACAATGCTCGTAAGAAACCAACGGCTTTAATAAGTTAAGAAATAAGAGCTCAAAAAACCCCGAGTAGTCTTTCATTCAGAACATCGCTGTGAAATCATGAATCAAAGACACAAAGGCATACCAAGTTAATTAGATATATGAGGTCACTCTGACCATAATATAGTTGGAATGCAAGGGGGAAAACAGTCCTCCACCCACTGAAAACAGGCTGCCTGTATCTTTTGCTGAAGTAATTAACTTTAAAAAAAAAATACTCTGCCTGTAAGGTGTTGGAAGAGGAAACCCAACACAGCATCACTTCAAATTCTTTTTTAAAGATCTGTGAAATCAATTTACTTATAAAAAACACCCAAATCAAAAAGCTCAGGAGCTTAAAACCACTGGTGCAGTTTGGAACCCAGTGGGCACCACCCAGAAATCAGTCAAAGCTCAGGCACCTTCCTTTTTCCCTGGAGCTTTGATGAACCCTTCGCAGCAGTGCAGCTCCCGGGACTGACAGTAGCTCCTCACGGACCCCAGCCACCGAGCACCACATTCCCCACGTCAGCCTTCAAAACAAGGCCAAAACTAATGGAAAACCTGCTATTTCAGAGGCCGCCCTGGCACCGGCACGCAGAGGAGGGAGACATCGCCCCGCCCGGACGCAGGGACCCGAGGCGGAGGTAAGACCTCCACGCACTTTGGTGGCATCTCTGGCAACCACGCTCCAAATGAAAACACGCAGGAAAAAGTTTGCGCTTTTAAAGGCAGAGCAGTTTGCACAAGGGTTTCTAATCGCCGGTCACTGCCAGAGGCGAGGGTGGAAAGATCTGGGAAAGGGAAGCGCCCGAAGGACCGGGCGGCACAGAAACCCCAGCGGAAGGGACCCACGGGGCGGGGGCACCCGGGCNGGGGCGGAGCGCGCCCTTACCGTACTCTCTGGAGTAGCCGCCCCGGCCCCGCGTCGGGCGCCGAGCGGGAGGGGCGAGCTGGACTCATACAGCACTCGCCTTCTCGCCACGAAACCGCTGGGAAGAGACGGTTGGGAGAAGTACCTGGATGGCAGAGGCTTAGGTAAAAATCTCCGCTTGTGCAGCGGTGCAGGAGCGCACACCGCCGAACGATGGGCACGGCGTAAAGGTGAGAGAGGAAAGTGGTCTCTCGAACATCTTTCCTCTGCCTGTACTAACAGGCAAACTGGTGCCGAGTTTCCCTCACCCAGTCGATCAGCTGCCTACACCCTGTTCTCGTCCCACCTGCTACAAAGACGGGTTGTACGGCGGTACACTGCACTACTTGTCGAACAGTGAAGGAATACGAGCACTCGCTTTGGAGCGGCTTTGGACTTCTCGTATGACTTAGCTGGTCGTCTGTGCAACATCAGCAGAGATCACAACGCTTAATTTCACAGAAATAAATCTACCTGGGTCTGTTAGTTTTAAAATACACGCTCAGTGCTACCACAGCTGTCCTGTGAAGACCGCCACCGACGTCACTGCTACCTGTGGGAAGCGCAGGCTGCAAGGACAAAATCTCTTGAACTTGCTGATCAGGACCTTGCCAGAGCCAGGGATCACTGTCAATGCTGCATCTCCTCCAAAAGGGTGATCCTCCTGCTGCACAGCCCTCCCCTGTAAAGTCAAGTTTACTTTTAGGATCGGTCTTCCAAGAGCTGGTCCTTTGCTACTTAAAACAGCATCCGCTTGGCAGTGAAACTGCGCAGCCCGGCCGGTCTATCCTGCCATCACCACGAGCCTGCATGAATGGTATCCCAAAATGTACTTTACCTTAGTAGCAGTGCAAATGCAATGAACGATTACTGATTCAGAATTCCATCCAACTCAGATTCTGAGCAGATGTAAAAATGTAAATGACTTCATGCTAACAGAAAATAGCAACAGTAAATGAGACACTGCAGAAGAACCACAATGAACATACGCTCTTTTCTGAAAATGTACTTACTACAGTAAAACCCTACCAAACTTTATACTTGACAAAAAAAAAAAAAAGAGTGCCAGTAGCAACCTCCTGAAATCCTCAACCTGTACTAATGTGTCATTTTATATGATTGATAACATCTCTTTCGTATATGGGAAATGTGTCAGCAATGTCTGCATAATTTTAATTTTTGTATTACCATCTCTACGGTTGTGGCAGAGATGCTATTTTCTGCAGCAGCCAAAGAGTCAAGCAACTTAGTGAGCAAACGACCATGTTGAGTTTGGTTCCCAGAACAGGCCTGTAATAGGAAAACACCCTCTACAGAGCAGGCGTAGAAAGAAAATTATAACACGTATTGTCTACTGAGTAATGAATTTACTGTCCTACAACTGAGCTAAAACCCCAGGTTAGCAAACAAATGTGTTTATATGCTACTTCTGGAGTGTTAAGTTGAACAACTCCAAGGGCGCTTAACACAAGAGACCACAACAGATCTCTAGGAAGGTTTAAAAACCTGAAAGTTGTTTCAGCAGAAACCCCCACATTTGCCACAAGCAGGTGCCATAAAATCATAGAATGTTGGAAGGGACCTCTGGAAATAACTGAGTCCTACCCTCCTGCCAGAGCAGGATCACCAAGGGCAGGCCACACAGCAACAGATCCAGGGGGGGCTACAAAGTTTCCAGAGGAGACTCCACCACTTCTCTGGGCAGCCTGGGCCAGGCTCAGTCACCCTCACAGGAGAGAAGTTTCTCCTCATGTTGAGGTGGAACGACCTATGTTCTAACTTGTACCCCTTATTCCTTGTCCTATTACTGGGCACCACAGAAAGAGCCTGGCCCCTTCCACTTGACCTCCACCCCTCAGATATTTATAGACATTAATAAAATCCCCTCCCAGACTTCTCCAGACTCAACAACCCCCGTTCTCTCAGCCTTTCCTCACAGGAGAGATGTTCCAGTCCCGTAATCATCTTTGTAGCTCTCCGTTGAATGGGCCACCAAATCATCACTTTTGTTAAAAAATAAGGCCAATGGGGGGAACCCTGAGGGACAGATCCCTCTTGCCGGCGGAGCCCCGACCACCGCCAAACCCTGCGCGAACGTGAGGCGAGGCAAGGCCAGGACTGCGGGGTGACAGAGGCTCCCTGAGGCTCCCTCAGCCTCCCCCCGGCCCAGGCACCGCTCACTTGCCGCTACGCCGCTTTCCTCACGTCTCTTCCGTTTTCGTTCTCTTTTGAAGGCGGGGAGCGGAAAAAGAGGCGGCCGCGCCGNCTTCTCCGCTTGTGCCGCGGTCGGTGGGGCTACGAGGTGGGCTTCCTGCTGGTGGGCCCCGCCGAACGGCTTGAATAATCGGCCTTTGACCCAATTTAAGGAGCAGCGAGTGGAAATGATGCCTTACCTTGGCCGAAAGCAGAGCCAGGCGTTTGTCCCTTCTTCTGCCAGCCCCTCGCTGCAATAGAAACCTTTTAGTTCTACTTGCGCGTTTTTAGTCTAGTGCAAAGCGGTCTTTTTGCAGTAAAAGATGGGTTTTTAAAATTATTTTGGGAGGTATGATTTTAGCTTGTGGCCGGTTCTGCAGGGAATTGGATATCGTGGTGTTGTGGGATGGGTGTCAACAGTTCCGAGGCTGTGGTCTGTGAAATACCCGGGGGGGAGCCCCCGGATTAGGTTGGGGTCGTTAATTTGTGTCAGGGAGGCTGAAAGTGCAGCAGCAGCAGCAATGAGGAGCTCGGAGTGGGAACAGCTGGGCCTGGCTTTGGGGCTGCTCTTAAATGTTATAAAACGTCTGATTTGGGAAGATAAAAACACAGGCTGGCATAGTCTCCATGAAGGGTCTAAATGAGCTTAGTGGGGTTTTGTTATTTCTCATCCCATATTGTTAGTGTGTGGTGTTTAATTAGAGAAGAAAGTCCACAAGAAGGTTTACAGGTGTTCTTCAAGCCAGGTATTTCCCATCTAGTTACAACTTTCCTGTCTAGTTACAACACACAGCAGCTTCTCACCCTGGGAAGGGTGGGAATGTTGCCCTAGACTCAAGTGATACAGTAAAACAGGGATTTTCACTTCTTTCCTAGCTGTCAGTTGAAGTAGATTATCCATACTGAATTCCCTAATCTGTTAATTTAGCCTTATTAATGGTTAATGCCCCATGTTTGCTCATGAAGCTGTAAGAATGGGGACGTTTCATAAAGATAACTGTAAAAGGCAGTGGAAAGTAGCTCCTTCCCAAATAATTCTGGTTTGTATTTTTGTTGCAAAAATATTTTTGTCTCTACAAGTTAATTTTCAAAACTGTGTGATCCTTGCTACCTTCCCCTGCCCCTCTCTTTAAAACTGGATTCGAAGTTAAACCTGAGGAATTATCTTGCATTTAGAAGCTATTGAAGGGTCAGACAAGTTGTACTTCAGGTGAATGATCCTATATAAATTCCTTCTGTCATGCTGAGTATTTACACATGCCTATGTATATAACATACGTATGGTTCTGATAGATGCTCGTCTAAGGTGCCCTTAAAAACACTTGGTGAAGGAGATCCCACATATCCTCTTGATAAAGAATACAATATTTTTAACTCAATTAAATTATGTTTTCTTTAACTGCATCTTTGGAAGGAAGGTGAGGTTTTTATAATGCATGTGGAATATAATAGGTGCTTTCCTGTGCTCCAAATGTTTGCATGAATTTACATTCACTTGTTTCATTAAAGTGCAGAGCAGTGGTACCTTTGAATTCTCGGTAATGCTTTGTTTTACCGTTTTTGTTGTGTTTTCTTCTTCAACACGTGGAAGATAATTTTGTGAGAATTCTTCTTACAGAATTTTGAAGATTCACTGTTTGGTCTCATAAAGTGGAAACTACAATAATCTTTTCTCATTTTTCTGTTTTGACAGGGCCACGCTGCCAGTGGTTGCTTTTCCTGCTGGCTTCGCCATGATAACTCCAGCTTTTGAACTGACCCAGGATCCAGATTTTCTTACAATAATAATCAAAGTACCTTACGCCAGAGCTTCAGAGTTTGACGTGTATTTTGAAGGGGAAGATTTTAAATTTTATGCTAAGCCCTACTTTCTTAGGCAAGTAGGGGAAGGATTTTTTAAAAAACTGAGCTTCATAAAAGTCATTAGAGAATGAATTTCATTTTGGTCCCTTCAGAACATTCCTCATCTGCAGCTTTTGCACTCTCAACTGCAGACAGCCCATTTTGTGCAAAGAATTGTTTTGATGGATCTGGCTGGGTTTTTTCCTAGGCATTAAATCATGTTAGGGGGAGTTTAACGAAATACTTTTCAAAATTTACTTTACAATAGGTTTTTAATTGTGAAATGACAAGACAATTCTCTGCACATAGGTTGTATAGCCTGTGTGTCTTTTCCCTGTTGAGAGCTAGGTACAGTGTGTTTGAAGAATGGATTTTGATGTGCTCGCAATCAGATGACAGGGAAAAAAGTTGTGTGAGTGGAGGCAGTAGGAAGTAAAGATCCAGGCCAAGTCTTTTCTCTAGTTAGCAAGTTCCCCACTACACTAAAGAAAAGGAACAAGAAGCGATCTCTGTGTGAAAGTGATAGGAGAACCGCTGGCATGGAAGAGCTGATGAGCTTTTAACTTTTCTTATTTTCTGTTTCCTGTATTCTTGGGCATACTTCCTCTATATACATTAGAAGACCATCAGGGATGGACTAGTAGAATGCAGTGGCTTAGTTATTCTGAGTAAGCAATGCACTGAGTTTTCATGTCCTGACACTGTGGGGTAGCTTAAGAGGTTTTCAGTTGCAGAATCTTCCAAGGGTTTAACGTAGTGCCAAGGGAGTCGTCTCTTTGGTGACCATGACTTCGTCCAAACTGGGAAATCAGAGCTCACAAGTTTTCTCTATCTCAGATGCTGATCTCTTGTGCCAATAGTTCGGTGAAGAAGATTCTGAAGTACATGGGGATTTAGCTCCATGACTTCCAATACTATCGAAAGGAGTCATGTAGTTAACTCCTTTGTGCTGTTTTTGGAATGTGCCTGACATTTTTATAGGCTGAGCTGTTAAGTTTTGGATTAGTCAGACATTCAGTGAGACATCTCATTTTTTGCCTGCAGATTGACCCTTCCTGGAAGAGTTGTAGAAGATGGCAGAGAGAAAGCATCTTATAATACAGACAAAGGTATTAGTTAATCTTATTAGTATGTGTGTCATTGAAAGTGCGGCTAACTCCAATAATTTATACTCTGCTACTCTGGAATTGCGTAGAACTTCAGGGAAGTATATGATGCTCTAAACAAATGTAAAGTTTCTCCTGTCTTATGTAGTAGCAAATCACGCTTAGGATTTACTGTACGTACTTAGGCTGTCCTTAAGCACAAAGAACGTGCTCAGAGCTGTCCTATTAACGAAAAAAAAATATGTACAAGTTGTCATCAAGCCCTGCGGGGACTACACATGGTACTGTACCAAGATGATAAGTCTAGTGATTCTGCAAAGAAGTCAAGCACTGCTAAGTAGAAAGAGAATCCTGAGGCAGTCTCTTGGCTAAGTCTTAAGAGAGAAGACGTTATCCTTTCTCCACACCCTAAGGTGGAAGGTATTTCTGGAATAAAATATGTACCTCTTGGAATTAATGTATTAATTAAAAAAAAAAGAGGGCAATAAAACACATATTCTGGTGCTTGCAAAAGCCTTTATTATGTGCTTGACCTAAGACAATAATCAGATTGCTGAATGTAGTTTCCTATGATCTTCTGTTGATTGCTTGATTGGTGGAAGGATTAAAAATAAAATAAAGCTTGTATCCTGTTGTTTTGTGTTTATATAATGTGACTCAAGAGACCACAACTGATTAAATATTCTCTTTCATGCTTTAGCATTAAAATCTTTGATTTTTGTGAAACTTGTGAAGTAAGGTTAAAAACATGCACAGAGTGATGCATAATGAAATGCTGCCTGCATGTGTCCCAGTTTCTGTGAGCATTTTGCATTAGAGGAGAAAGGCACATTTTTATTTATCTTGGATATTTTAACGCAATAACTATATTCTGACTTTTTCCTTTAAGGAACTTTTACAATTTGCTTACCTAAGGAGATTCCTGGCCAGTATTTTGAGGGACTGGACATGCTGACATCTCTTTTAGCGCCAAAGAAGTCAAGATCAGCAAAACCCTTAGTAGAAGAGATAGGTATGCCAACAAAATCTTGTTTATGCTAGTGACACATGTACATACTGAAATAGTTCTAGATCTGCACAGCGATATGTATAGAAAAATACAAGTTTTCAGTTGTCCAAGGTACAAGAAGAGTGTGAATGAACCTGAAAATATGGCTAAGGATAGAAATAGACGGTGATGTACCTGTCATCTTTATAGGCTTAGTTGTGTTTGTTTCTCCAGAATGTGTTTAACATTTGCTTATCCTCTGCAGATCTTTGTACCCCTCTAGTGGCTGTATCGCACACACCCGTTTGAGTCTCCTGCTTTCTACACGTTAGCACAGCTGGACTTGTAGCTCCAATGGGAGAAGCTGGTTAGAACCAGAGGTTCCAATGGATTACTTGCTTAACATCAGTATTTAACAGACAAGAATGTTTGACTATCTGTGTTTGAATCTTTTAATGCCTATCTTAAATTACTGATGATGTCACTTTGCTCCTGTCAGGATTCTCTTGGCATCAAATTCTGATCTCGTTGAAATCAGTGGAACAATTATTTCAGTCTTTGAGGGAGTATACTTAAAAACTTTAGTGCTCCTCGTCTTCATTTTTGAAAGTTGGAGAATTTAAAGCGTGATCTGTGGGTTATTGATGTCAGCATCTGCCTGTGTGACCCAACGCTGTGTAAGATTTGTGGAAAGATGTAGTAAAATGAGAAAGGCTTATTATGTTATCCATGTTTGCCTTTCTGTTAAACCATATATATATTTTATGTAATAATTTTCTTTCTCTGACTACACCATATGTACAGCTGCCTCTGCTGAGTTGTCTGAGGAGGAGGAAGAAGAATTTGACTGGGAAATAGAGCAAATCCCTTACAAAGAAAGTGCAGAAAGCACTCTGTCACCACAGTGCTGTTACGGATTTGGCAATTTGCGGTCAGGAGTGTTCCGGCACCTGCAGGTAGATAACCTTTTTTGTCTTTTCCTATCATAAAAGTTACTGGGTACCTTTCTGTTTTGAATAGGCTTCTTGGTGCATTCCATAATAACTATTCACCATTATTCCATTCTATGACTGAGAATGTTCTGAATATTTTTCATGTAGTAGTACAGACAAACCCTTGTTCCTGCAGACGTAGGGGATGGTTGAGACGGAGTTAATTGTGTAGCAGAGTCAACAGGCTGATCTGTTTCTGCAGTGACTTCAGTGTTAGAGGAAGGGGCTGAATGAGGCCCTTGGTAAAAGTGGCCTCTGGAATTGGGCCTGGCCAGCTGCCTGTGAAGGCACGGAATAAAAGGCCTGTGTGGAGTAGGCCACGTGCCAGGTGAATAGTTCTGGCAAGCTGCAAACAGTCTACAGGCTGCTAACAGTCTGCTCCTAACACTTCTGCTTTATATTTAGTATTGTCTTCTCTTCTGACTTCGATCGTATTTAGTATAGTGTATTTCAGATGCCATGAATTTTAATTTATTTTTAAGTTAAAAAGAAATTAGTAAAAAAATAAAACTGGCTAATCTTATAGGTGTTATGGTTGTTACATTAAATCTGGTTTTGATTGTGGTATTCATGATGACTTTCCCTTTGTACATTTTATTTTAAACTTGATTTTTCTCACAAGACAGTAACTTTTGAAGTGTGCTCGTAAAGGTGTCTGCCCACTTGGTATCTATGGGACTTGTTAAGGTTATGCTGATGCACTATTTACTGTTGTGGATAAATTGGTCAGATAGGAGCTTTAGAATGCAGTAGCTTTGCTCATGTGCATTCAACAGTTTCTTTAATTCATGAATAGATTTTAGCTACTCTCCAACCTGTAGCACGCTAGGTAGTATAATATTCATAGTATACAGAGCTTTTATTAAAATAGTAGATGACAGCATAATTTTTTGGTAGTGTTGTTACTCTAAGCAATTTGTTGTAGCTGTTTAAAGCAACTTAATTATGTAACTAACTCATTATTGCATGAATTGTAGTATTTTCAGGGTCTGGCGCAGAAGGATTGCTATTTATGGAGAAAGCATTTACATTCTGTTAGGATATATGCACTGGTTTATTACCATGAAATTCATGAAGTACATTAACGTAGCACTGCTTGATGCTTAAAGAGGTACTGCAGTCCCCCATTCATTAATGTATGGCCACCTCAGTGGGAGAGTGATCTCAAAAATCCCAAGAACAGTATCTATTTTTTTAATTTGGTCTTTGTTGTGGTTGTGTGCTTCTGCTAATCATTGCAAAGTTTATCGTAATGCAAAATAACCTGCCTGGCTTATGATAAAACAGCCTGAATAGACTTCCGAGTATCGTGAATTCATAGGAGCTTCAAATAACTGAATTTTCTTGGAATTCTGATGTTTTATTTGCACAGTGGAGCCTGAATTTGGGAGATTTGAAAGGAAGGTTGAAGAACAACTAGGAATTTCAGTGTAATGCTGATAAGCATCCTTCCTAAACTCTTACTATACAAATCTATACATACCTGTGGCATGGTCATACAATTTTTGTTTCATTTTCAGGATGAACTCAGTGATGTGATTGACATTAAGGATCCAGACCAAACTCCTGTAGATGAACGTAGGAGGAAACGCCTGGCAGCTGAGGCTGCCAAGTTTGACCCCGATCATTACCTGTGAGTATTGATTGATATACTTCACTTGGTCAAGTAAAAGTACCTCAGGTGAAATATATTCACTGTTTCTTTCTGTAAATGATTTGGTTTGAGATCACTTTTGGAAATAATAGCTCTACTTTCTGGTTGTCTTTTTTGTCTCCTCACAGCAGGCCTTAGAGGTTGTTCTTAAGTGTGACTGACACGAGACGTGGCTTGTCTGTTTGGGGGTTACTGTGCTGTTTAATTCCTATTTAAGTAGTATTCAAGCAGAGGCTGCTGTGAACAGTTGCAGAACATTAACAGTTCACCTCTTCAGCAGCTGAGTAGTCAATCCCTGCCAGCATTTGCATTGTAGATGTCAGAACTTTGTTTTCCACTTATGAAACAAGGATAAGAGGAAGCATATTTGTGTTTTGCAGTTAGGAAGGTTTTTGTCTAGGCCACTTGTGGTTTGTTTTTTTTTTTTTGCTTTCATCACATTAAACCATTTTTACAGCAGAAGGAGGAAAAGTTCCAAACCATGATTTTGTGTTTCTTTGAACTTAATTCCATGTAATGATGGTGAAAATGATTCTTCGAGCTTTTCAAGTTGGAGTATTTCAGATCAAGTTAGTTTCAGAAACTTCCAGATTTGTTCACCTTCATGTGCTGCTGCAAGCTCATCAGTTTCCTAGGCTTCTGGGTGCCTCAGGAAAAGGTGGAGAAAATGATGAAAGGGTTCTGTAAGATAAAATAATATTGTTTGTTTTTATTAGTGATTATTTTCTGAGTTTAAGTCAAAGAACAGGTACTGGTCAGGGTTGTTTTATTTCTAATGTTTGTGTTTGTTTTTTTTCTAGAGCTGATTTTTTTGAAGATGAAGCCATTCAGCATGTCTTAAAGTACAAACCGTGGTGGGTTGATGCTCATAAAAAAATGATAGCCTGGCAAGGAGAAAGTCTTCAAGGACATGATACTTCTACATTTGGTGAGAACATACGTATACACACATAGCTGTTGTTTGAAGGATAATTGCTGTGATGCTATGTTATTTTCTAGATTATTGTTTTTAAAGGAAAAAGTATGGTTTCACCCTGCAATTTTCAGTGTTGACTGTTCTTCTTGGAGGAGCATCCTGTTACTTCTGTCCTTAAAGAAATTTTTTCTCTGCCAGACAATTATATACTTCAAGACAGTTGTGTGTGGAGCAGTTGATAGTATATTATAAAGTAGTCACTTCATCTTAAGCATTTACCTGTTAGTGACATAGTATAGTAGATACATGAAGAAAAAGTTCCCTTTTAAGGATGTGTTGTGATCTTTTAGGATTTCAGAGGAGCTGCTAGTGTCAGTAAGTCCGAGCATCTGAAATCAAATCAAACCTATCGTTGTGTAGTGATTGTAAGAGGTAGAAAATGGATCCTTTGGTGCTCATCTCATCTGTTTTTCAGGCTTTTCAAGTCACTATTCTCACTCTGTATTTTGAATGGAAAACATAATCAAAACTGGCTTTTATGTCCACTTCCAAATATGGGGCAGACACTTCATGGCAAGTTTCCCACAAATCAGCTGTGGAGGATTGTACTAATATCAGACCTGATCTCTGCTTGATGAGCACATTTTCTATAGGATGCTTTATTTTATTTATGCAGTACGACAGAAGTTCATGGCATTTATAACTCTACTGCTACTTTTATGGATCTCAGAGACTTCTTTTTTTTTTTTTTGAAGGAAAATCTTTGTGTCCTTTTAGAAACTAAAAGAGGTGGTTTCATGTTGAGGAGGTGACCTTGTAACAGTGCTGTTGACAGATAACTGAGATGACCTTTCCATACACCGTGATCACAGAGAGCATTGCAACTTACTATTATGCACAGTCTTCTATTGTCCTTTGTTCATTTCCTATGTAGTATGAAAATCCGATATTACTCAAGTAGATAATGATAATCCCTTCACCAGAGATTCTTAACAAATATTAGTGCACTAATAATACCTGCACCTTCCCATTTTCTACAGGAGAACAATGGAATTTGGGTAGATGTTGTGTATTTTACAGTGAATGTAATCTGATCTTCATTACTGAGGTCTTTTCAGCCTCTGAAGCCAGAAATTTTTAATTATATTCATCATAAGCATTTGATTTAAAAAGCATTGGACAAAGGTACAAGAGGCTTGAAAGTAGAATAATGAGGAATTCTTTTGTTTGTTTTTAGCTATTCACTCCTTAGTAAATGAAACACTGCTAATGTTTGCCTGGGTTAAAGAATATAATGAAAATCAAGAGCCGCTGCGTGATTTTATTGATAAAGAATGTTTTTACTCCAAATTGAGATTCTGAAGGAAAACACACACAGGTTACTGGGTTTCTGGGGCAACAACAGACAAACTCCTCAAAAGCCTGGCCAGCCTGCTAATAAAAGCTATGCAGAAAATGAGGCTACATAAGGATCATCTTTTCTCTAAACCATTTGTTTGCTATATATTAAATAAGGATGATCAGAAAAACTTTGTCTGACCTTTGTATGGCTGGGTGAAGAGGCTCATGTAGTTTTGTGGATCTTGAGGAAATGTAAGTAACATAAGAGGCCATTTGATGTTTGAGTTATGTTAATGACAAGAACCTGCCCTTCCCCTTCGAAAGGCCTCAGTTTTGATACCCAGGACACAGTGTTACTGCTGCTTGGAAGGCAGCAAGGCTGGGCATGGTGAGGCTGAAGGAGGATCTGAAACCAGGAGATCCCTAAACCTGAGTGAGTTGTGGTGAAAGAAACTGCCATGAGAGGGAGTACAGGTTCCACTTGAAGGTCTTTTGTGAATGAAAATGCAAAGGGCAGGAGGTGAGTCCAGGCTGTTGGACCTGGAATCTCATCATCAATAGGATGAGTTCCTTGTGGTTTTATATTGCTTTTATGTTTTATCCAAGCAGTACATTTCAGGGTGTTTTGCGAAGAGATGTGTGGTGATTCATTGAGCCTGTGTATGCAGGTATTGTCCTGCAGGTAGATATGAGCTCAAACCTTTTTTATGATAAAAATCAGATATAAAAGTTCCCTGTTTACTTTTGAACCCATTTAAGGGCAAAAAGGAGGAGGATTTGAAACCTTCATGCAGTTTCTTTTCACTGCTGATGGAAAAGAGGCGTAAAATGAAAAGTACCCAGAGTTCTTACTCTTCTGGAGTTTCAAATCCATGTCTTGTGTTAAGGAGAACATCTAAAATAAGGTAATTTCCATCCTCTTCTGTGATGAGGACTTCCAAGCATACAGCTTGTGAAGAGACTTCAAATATGGGGGTGTGTTAAACATGCGTAACTCATGGTAGGTGTGCTGTCTATGTGGAAGAAGGTAACCTTTCATACCTTATCAAAGAGCAACAGACTCAAGCACAAGAGACAAATCAATAGAAAATCAGCTTCATTAGTTCAGTCACTTGTTTAAGTTCACAGTATTATTATCAAATATTTTTAAGGCACTGGGGGAAATGCTGATCCTAGAAATATAAGTGAGCTGGCATAACTGTTTAACAGGTATTCTGTTTGTGATAGATTCTCAGGTGCTTTGAAGGAATTATCTAACTACTTTGGTACAAACTTCTTTATTACAAACTTCTTTATTACTGTAGTCATCAGAAGTGATTTGAAGCTTTATGAACTGATCTGCTTTAGTTGTCTTTGCTTACAAACTTTTGGCTGTTGGTTTTTCAGACGTTTCCATCTTCACGTCTCCTCTTCCGTGCTTCTCTTCAGGGTCAAAGTGCCACTTGAATATGATTTGATAATATAATGTGTTGTACTCTAGGAGAGGGTTTCCTAGTGAAAGCTAGCTGAAGTTGGAAATGCCTTTATTCTTTCCAATTGGACCTTCTAACTCTAAACACTCTGTTGTGATACCTCATTAAACCCACCCTACTGCAGCAACTTACAAAGTGGTTTTGTGGTTTTTTCAAAAACTACAACATTGCACGTATGGTTTTATGAATAACTTTAATATGAATGATAGAGGTGCTATTTAAGAATTTATAAAGAATTTTGCTGGTAGAAGAGAGATACGTCATCTCTAGTTGTGATTTAAGGGTAAAACTGAACTGCATTGAATTAACAGAAAAACAGATTTAGAGCCACCGTAGTCTTGCTAAACTGTCACTTTGTAGAAGATCACAGCAAATGTAAGAGATTGGCTTTCTCAAGATGATATAAAAGCTAGAATTTCTTTTTGTGGAAGCTTGTAAACAAATGGAGACTGGCTTGACTCCCGAGAAACATTTAGCTCATCAAGAAGTTTCCGTAGGAATTTAAATCAAGTATTTCATGGTTATGAAGATGATGGAAGCATTTTAAAAGTTCATAAAGAGAAAACATTCAAAAATGTTTTTTCCTAATTTGTAATTTTATATCTTGAGATGAGGTGTGTGCATATGTCCATGCCTTTGGCATCACAAACATTTGCTTGAAAGCATGTTATAAAATTAGAAAGCTTGTAGAAAGCTCCCGGGATAAAGACGACCACATGTCTTACAGGCAGATTGTATCCTTGAGAGTGTGGATTGTGTAAAATGATGATGAGCAGCGTTTGAGGAGAACCATCATGCTTGCAATCATCATCCCTACGACAGAGAAATGGACGAGGGCTGTAAAATCCCAACGTGGAAGATACAAAATCCTAAACTGGAAAAATGGAATCAAGTTGGAGGAGAAATTGTTGGGTTATCAGGTCAAGTTGTTAGTGCTGCTGAAGGTGGCAGCTCAGCAATATTCAAGGATCAGTTTTGGGAAGCTCCAGCTCCCAGGCAGCTGGGAAGCTGACCCTTCCCAGCTGCCTTCCTGGCTAGCAAGGACCCTTCAGGTGCGTTAGGTGAGGAACATATGAATGCTTAGCCTGTGTCACATCCTCATCTTCATGTATTAACCATTAATTGTGCTACGTTTTTAAGTTTGCACATCTTGCCTACAGCTCTTATCTGCCCCCAGCCAAGTACGTCAGAATGTAGTGACTTGGAAAAAGTCTTGTAAAAGAGTCATTGAAGTGAGATTTTGATATTCATTGTAGGGTTTTGATTTTTATTTCCACCCCCGATAAATAATTAAAATTCAGTGAATTAACTTGGTTAATTTCTTCTGCGGTGTGACCAAAATGCTCTCTATCTATCCTGTTCCGTAAGTTAGAGCCCTGCTGACAGGGAATACCTGTGCTCTGTGCAGCCTGGATGAAAATCTTTTAGCTCTGGCTTCTGGCTGTTTTAATTGTGCTAAATGGCTTCTTGATACACTTGGGCTTTCTACAGAGATGGCTTCTAGTCAGTTATCTACTTAATCTCTAGTGTTATTCCAAGGCAATTTTGCCATCCTTTGTGAAGTGTCTGAAGTACTCTGCAGAAGGATTGCCATTCAATATTCAATCGTAGCTATCCCCATCTATACACTGTTTGCTAGTGAAGCGGTTTAATGCGTTGCCCCAGCGTGCCTGCTGTGGTGATGTCGTCCTTGTGCATCCCAGAGAGAAAGTCCTGAGTGAGGAGATACTTTGGGTTGGCTCAGTATAAACCATTCTTAACGAAATGAGGTGTACTGAAGGAAGATCAGCACAATAATTGAGATCACTGGTGGTGGATAGCATAGGTCTTTGGAAGGAGATGCAACTTTCATACCAGCATTGGTGAGGACAGGATTTTGACCTTTCTTTCAGGTTCCTCAGACACTAGAAGCATAAATGAAGCTCCTGAATCATGCCTAGGTCAGGAGGCAAAATCGATGAGAATTGGAAATGCAGATTGTACCTTTTTCTTTCCCTTCTGTATTTCTTTAGTCCTTACTGTTTTCTACAACAAGAAAATATATTTGGGCTCGTTATCCTGTTTTCTTATTTGTATTCTATACAATGCAGGCTTAACAATTTCCCCAGACCCTGATTGCACATTTATCTCTGTGTAAGATATCCAGGCGTCCACAGAAATCCCTGGCACTTTCAGAGGCGTTCGGAATTGCCAGGGTGTATGTACATGCAGCACGTTGCAGGGCTGGAACTTGGCTCTGAGAGAAATATATCAGAGTTTAATAAAAGTTAAAAATGAAAGAAAGAATGATTTAGGCTTTTCCTTGAATGATGAGTGACTTGTGATTAGTTACATGCTTCTTTTTAAAGAGACTTTTGAAGTAGTATTACAATCTATTAAAATGAATGTGCCAGCTTTAAATTCCTAATCAATTATCCTTTTACAGTTGTCTTCTCTGAGGAAGAGAGAGAGCAGATGAGAAAGTTCACAAATAAATCTTATCTCCTGGATAAAAGAAGCCGTCATCATGTATATCTTAGTTTAATTGATATCCTTCTGGCATATTGCTATGAAATCCGTGTCAATGAAGGAGACAAGAATGTAAGTTTATAACATAAAACCCCCAAAATTTAGTATATTTTAGGAACCTGGTGCTGGACCCTGTGGTGCCATTTAGGAAACTTAGCTTTTAAAGTGTATTTGCTTCCAAGTATTAAAAATAGATAATTGAGTAAGTTAAAATGGAAGTCTTAATGTCTCTGGATTGAGCTGTTGGGATGTGTATGGGGATTAATATGATTTCTAAATAATTCTGTTCTTCTGGAGCAGCCTTTTAGTTGGAGAGAAGTGAAGTTGCAGGAGACTGCAGACAATTCTGTTTGTTTCCAATTTTTGTAATGTGTTTTGATTTATGTAAATTCAGATTTCACAAAAGAATTGTTCTTTTGCCTTGTTGTTTCTTCCCTCTGTTTTTTGACCAGTTCCATAATAGGTATATTTGTCTGTAATAACACCACTACTGATTAGGATTCTGAAAAAGTGTGGGAAATCATTAAGCCTGTAGGATGAAACTGTGTGTTTAGTGGTGTTATATTGGCTACCAACACAGGTCTTTAACAAAACTAGAGGTTTTGTGGTTTTGATTTGTTGTTTTGTTGGTTGTTTTTTCGAAAGCTTATGGCCAGAGTATAGCAGATGTTTTCTGGGGCATTCTGGAAACTAGAGCGAGGCATTTAAAATTTTTTAAATTGGTACACATTTTAAAAAATTTAAAAAATCCTCATGCAGAGTTTTCTTTTTCTAGTATCCAGACACTGGAGGGAAGTAGGAAGACGTTTCTGTTTTCAGGATTCTGATGTTTGCCCATCTCTTACACAAGCAGCAGCCAGCTTTATTTTGTGTTCTGTATCCTAGGCTTTTTGCAGGATAGAAAGAATTAAGAAAACAGCAGAAGTGTAGAATGGACTCCATGCTCTTCTGTGGATAATTTACCTTTTTAAAATGGACTTTCTTCCCAGATACACCCTCATGCCTGGCATCTCTTCTGCTAATATTTACCAATGAGATGTTTTCTCAATACTTGTATTCAAAATAATTGGAACACACAATTAAAACCATTCTGGCTTCATCAGGGTAAATTGCAGGGCATGGATTTTAGAATGCCTGGCAGAAATGTCCAGGCCAGCTTATTCAGCAGAATAATCTAGAGTGGTGGTTGTATTGCGTGGTAGTGTTGCACAAAACTGCAAATATGCCAGGAATGCAATTGTGCAATTCTGTATTCATCTTTGCAGTAACTGTATGGTATATGTAGGGGAAACACTGGGGGCTTTTCCCCCCCCCCCCCCTTTTTTTTTCCCCTTTTCTTCCCCCTTTCTCCTTAATTGGAAAACCAAGACATTCAGGCTACACAAATCTTTACTAGATTATAGATCAAGGCTTCCTGGCTTTTTGCCCTAATCTTCCCTCTAGACCATACTACCACAGAAATACTATGAATCTGTCACATTTTAAGAATAATGATATTTTACATGTTCTGCTGGCTTTAGGACCCCCTCTGAAAGCCAAAAGTCTTGACTGTTTTCATGAAACAAGGCATTTTAGCTTGATCTTTGTTGATTCACGTTTCTGTTGCTTGTTGAAAAGGGACAGAATTACACTAAAATGGTGTTTTTCTATGATTGCTGCTGTATTTTAAAGGCTTTGTGCATGGGCTGGATATTCTCAATATGGAAACCAAATCTGTTATTTGACATCTGCATTGCAATATAATTTTTAAGGCTGTCCTGTGGCTATTTCAATGCACATAATGTAATTACTGCTTCATATTCACAAAGGTTCTTAAATTGCTGCCAGGATGTTATCTTAAATAGTTTGCCAGCAGTCTTGAATGTTGAATTAGATAAGACTTGTTTTATGTTCTCCTCTTAAAATCAGGTTGAATCATCTTGGAACGTCA
This sequence comes from Baryphthengus martii, assembly GCA_013396935.1. NCBI lineage: Eukaryota > Metazoa > Chordata > Aves > Coraciiformes > Momotidae > Baryphthengus > Baryphthengus martii. The sequence goes on along the minus strand of VWZK01001316.1, from coordinate 359,456 downwards.
GGAAACTGAGTGCAACATTGTGCTGGCTGGAGGTAAGTTAAAACATAAGCTTTGCATTACCTGTTTGCTGTATTATTTGGTTTTGGTGCTGTTTATTGCTTTTGTGGAAAGCCATACTCTTTCAGTATAGAGGATGAATTAAGTATATGTTCTATTTTCAATAAATATTGCAAGAAATAGATCATGATTTTTGGGCACCCAGCTACTTGTAGATTCAAGAGGCTGGAGAAAGGCTTCTCATTGGGTGCTGGGCTGCCTTCTGGCCCTTTCTGGAACAGCTAAGGACAGAGAAAAAAGTGGCTTATCTGCATGCTATCCATAGCTCCTGGGCTTGATTCACAACTCCTGGCCTCTATTTAGGAAGTAACTGTAATTATTCCTCACATACACCCACAGTATTTGTGTGTAACTTAGGGCAAGAAAATAGAGCCCTCTAGCTCCTGGAGCAGAAGTCATAGATATCTTCCCATGTAACTGGCTAAAACATGTTGGCAAAGGACATAAAGGGCATAAAAAGCAGGAAATATAATTTCTTAGTGTTTCTGTGTCCTTTTAAGTCCTACCTCAGACACATGTTTTAATAACTTTTGAAGATGTCATGCCATAATAAAGCAGCTTATTGTTTGCTTCGGGGGGTTTTGACTGGTGAGCCTTTCTTCAGCCTCCCTAGTTCATCATTCCGCACTTGGAGCTTGCTCTTTTTCTTGGCTGCAAATTAGGTGGCTTCTGGCTTCTCCTCCATGCTGTTGTGTGGCTTTAGAGTACATTGGAGAGTGGAGCTGAGGAGCCCAGAGGTAAATGCAAATCCAGTGATAGGAAAAGCTCTTAGAACTCAAATCGAAAGGTTCTGGTTTGGTTTTGTGGTTTTTTTCACCTATCCTGGAAAAGATGAATTCTATATTCTCGTAGCAAAAAGACACCAGTTCTGTAATTGTTGAATAGTTGTCTCATTAAGGCCGTAATGATTGTGTGATCTTTGCCACATGCTGAATACTTTGGTTACAGGTGTCTTGCAGAGTTGGTTGTTGGACATGGGTTGCTTTACCTGCCCTCTTCTTTGCAGCATTATTGCCTCATCCCTCTTTGGTTGGTAGCCCTTTGAAACCAACATCGACCAGAGGAAATGAACTGCATGGCATTCTTTGTACTTGCAGAGCGTTCTCTGAAAGCACCTAGACCTGTGTAATGAGATTGTTACAGAGCTGGAGGTAGAATGGACTGTAATCCTTTATTTCTTAGGATGTCAGCAAACTGGGAAGGACTGTCCCCTCCTCATTCCTGAAATTACTGAGCCAAGCCTGCTTGCAGGATCACAAATGAAGTTTGCCAGGATTTGGGGGTTCAGTCCTTCAAATGTTTCTAGTAGTTGCAAATGTTGTATTTGGGAATGACTTGTTCTATGACAACTGGCTTTCTGGATCCAGTGATTTGTTGCCTGCGGAATGTTCTGCAGTAGCAAGTGACAAAGGAGTGCAGTTAAAACACAGTGGTTGCCTTAACTCTCGGGATTTTTTTCATATCCATAACATAGCGAAGGAGTTTCCTGCATGTGCTTATCCTATAATCTAGCAGTTCTTGGCGCAGCCTGTGCCAACAGTGTATTTCACACCCAGAAAATTCAGTCTCCTGGCACCAAGCTGTTAATAACTCTGTTATCCAAACCCTGGAGAGGCGGGTGTTTTCATCAATCTGTAAACAAAATTGCCTCAGCTCTGGTTTGTTTGAACTGACTCCCGTTTTGCTGTGCCTGACATGTGCACACCTTAGACTCTAAATATTAAATAACAAAACATAAATGATTTAAATGCTTACCGGCGATCCACTGAAATGAAGAATGGGTTGAGGTAGTCCTATAATGCCAAAAAAGTGCTGGCTGTCAGCAAAGCTTTTTTATTAATTTTAATAAATTGAGAGTTCAGGATGAAATAGGTATTTTTATTTGAATTCATAAATGGAGTATTTTGTCTTGAAGAATAAAAGCTGGAAAGGAAATCACTCTCTTAAGAAAGTCTTTAATAAGTCATTAATGCCTCTGGCCTGAGTAAATGAGAGGTCTTCCTCACTCATAAAGGAGGACAATAAACTGCTTTCTCTAGGCAGATATATTGATCCCTGTCTTGAATATCTATAATTTTCATGAAAGACAGAGTCATGTATCATTTTTAAAGCTCTTACATGTACACATGTATTTTGTTAATATCATGTGGTTTTAATTTTTCTTTATTCTTAAAAGGCTTTTTATAGCTTCCTCTTAATATATTTAATAATGTGAGACAGATGTAATTTATTACTTTAATCTAAAGAATGGCAAAGTCTCGAGTTAGATGGTTTATTCTAATGTTCTCTGCATTCTTTTTTAATTCAAAACCACTAAAGTGTATAGGACCATCCTGCCAGGCAAACTGAATGTGCAGTGTCTTGTTTCTATTTAACATCTCGATTTCCATATCTATTCAAATTCAGATTTTTAGATGCATAATATATAAAAATATACTTTTTTTTTCCTGTTCTGCTACGACTTCTTTCCTTAAAGGAAAACAAATAAACCCCTAATTCTTTCTATTAAAAAGCACACAGACTAACTGATTTTTTTCACTGCTGTACACAGAGTTTCGCCAGCATTCATGACGTCCTGGTATCTTTTGGAAGAAGAGTGCTGTGCTATCCCTTATACAGACACTTTGGATTAGTCACACGTGCCTTTGATGACACAGTCATGATCCTGCAACTAGGTACGTTTTTTAGAGGTTGGAAGTGATGCTCATATAGCCACATTGTTTGTATGTCTGGTGTTTTCAGTAACTTTGGAATCTTTTGGCCAATTTCATCGAAACTTGATAGTTACCAACGTCTTGTGGGTTTGTGAAAATGGGGCTTGGGAGGGAAGAGAACAAAATTAGTGTCCTTACCAGAAAAAAGCCCTTGAAGCAACTCATTTATTAGCCAGTGGATAGTGCATGCAGTTGTGGTGTGAATTCAATTGTCTCATTCACACCAAAAAATCTACACAGGAGAAACATTACAAATGTCTCCTCAGAAATATCTTCGGTCAGGTCTTGTACCTTGATAAATCAGGGTAGTCCAACTGTGATTTGTAGAGACTTAGGGAAAAGGTCTTAAAGAAGTTTTTCTCTATACTGTATTTGTCAGTAAAGAGATTTTTTTTTTTCTGTTGGGAAAGAACATTTTAATGGAGCTTTTGTTACGGTGGATTAGATACTCAATTTTTGTAGACTATTCTAAAGGTCTCTGTATTTCAAACCAAGGTCACTGATTGTTACAAGTACAGCAGTAGTCCTGTTGTTTTCTGTTGTTCATTGTGTTTTTTAATTACCTGGCTTGAAACCCTGTTGAAAAAGATGGGAAGGATTTCTGATAATTCCCATGTTTTGTCTCCATCTAGAGAAAATTTTAAAAGCATCATTGTCTTCAGTCGTGCCAACCATTTGGTTTGATTAAATTCTGCTCATCACCGTGTTGCAGTTGCAAATCTGGGCAACTTCCCTGCGTGATTTGCAGTTTGTAAGACCTATTTTTTTTATTCAGCCTTTGTCATTGAGGTTTGGATTTTGACCAAAAGGAAGATTACCCTAATGTTGAATTCCTACTCTCCTTGCCACCTCCTTTTTCTAGTATTAGATGTTCTGTTGTTTTGGTGTTTTTTTTTAAACTGAGTCAGTCCATTAAATATTTTCTTTTTTTGCTGTTTCAAATAACTGTGTGTGCTATCTTGCCATCTCAACTCCTGAACTGTTCTGTTGTGTGTGCCAGTTTAGTTTTGCCTTACAAAAAGACCCAGCTGAGGGCAGGGGGTAGTTTTGTGGCTCATATTCAACGTTACCGTTCTTTGTAGAATTAAGGCAAAATAGTTGAGATGATGGTGGAGTAAGTCCACTGGTAGACTGTGAAAAACAGAGACCTTGAATTTGTATCAGCAGCAAAACTTGTTTTCTATCACTGTTCTTTTAGGATGTCCTGTCTAATTTTTTCTCACTTGGGAACAGAGGCAAACATTTCTGACTTGAGTATGTTTTCGTAGTTCTCTGCTTGTTATTAGGAAAAATCAGACAGTTCTAGAGCTGTTAATAAAAATCAAGCAGTGCATACCATGAAAACTATTCTGTTGAAAAACGAATAAATAATAATTTAAACCCAATTTTTATTTAAAACTGAAGAATAAAAACCTGACTGCACACTACGTAGTTGTAGCTTTGTTTTGTTCCACATTCAGGAGTGGAGCTGTCGTGATCTTAATGACTGCAAATTATTCTTTCAGCAACGACATTTCTTTTTATATATTCCCTGTTTATCCCAGACAGCTTTCATGTAACAGTACAAATTTTCAAACCTATGGTTATTCCACCTTCAGCTGTGCAGTTGTACACAACCATGTTTATACCTTGGGTTGTTAAAGTTACTCGCAGCTTTGCTGTTTCTTGTAACGACTTTCAGAAAGAAGCATTCAGTGTTAGATTATTTTTGTGTGACAGAAGAATGACAGAGAGACAGTACTTCAGTGGTTTATTTTCAATGCTTGTGAGTTGCAGGATTATAAAAAAACAGAACATGAATGGCAATATTAATCTGCCAAAAACTATTGATGATTGAAAATACCGTTTACATTATAACAATCAGGAGTAAGGTTTTAAGGGAAAGGTCTGTGCTGTCCCCTTATCCTGCTGTTCATAAGTGTTGACAAGAAAAAGTCCGATAACAAAACTGAAATCATAGAGTGCTGCCAGCTTTTTAGATTATTTTTCATTTTGAGATAATAGTACATAAGAGGTGAGCTATTTTGCTTTTCTTTTAATGCTATGATGGAAAATGGAGTGAACATTTCATTACCCAACAAAATATTTTCAGTAGTTTGGGAAGGAAGGTGGCATCTACAATAATTATGTGTTAGGTTTCCTACTCCATCCTCCTGTGTTGGACATGTAGCTGCTGTTGGCTCCTTACCCTCTGCTTCCAAAGCACAGTGGTCCCAGTGGTGCTTATGGTCACGGTCTCCCTGTGTCACCCATGATGGTCTTGCTCTTCCCTGAAGACCTCGTAGCTTGGCTATGCAAACTCATTTTCTCCTGGGAAGTGAGACAGACAAGCCTTGTTTTTTTCTGATTTATGTAACAATTGCTGCCATAAGTCTTCAAAGAAAGTCGACTTTATATAGTCAATGATTAGAATGGTTTAGAAGCAGTGGAAGAAGTTAAGAACTGCTGCAGGTCTGGCTTCCTTCTGTGCATGTCTGCACTGTGCTGGTTGCCTGGGAAACGGTACAGGATGAGGTGACCGGCCGCCTCCGCAGGGCTGGCCCTGGATCTTCCAGACGCTGGAAAGGCACCTGCAAGCCTCAAGAAAGGAGACCGTGTGCCCCTTTCAACTGGAGTTGTTAATAGTGGAGAAGAGGACACCATGTTGAGTATGAGCTGTGCCGCCTGGGAAGCAGACACTAAGAGATGACTCCCTTCAGGTGGACATGAATATACTGGGAGTGGCATTAGCTGTGTTGTGTTAAAAGTACTGGTGATTAATGGTAACTTCTCAAAGTTTGTGTACCAAATGAGTATATGCTATTATGGGGTGCGTGTAGCGTGAAAAGCACTACATTTTTTAAATAGCCAGCTAGCAGAGAATTGGGAAAGATGCAAAATGGTTGTGCTACCTGTTTATCATCAGAAGTGGGGTGTGAAAACATGTGTGTCTATGGATTCTTAAAAGAAAGAATTGTTGATAGTGCTCCTAGTGCCAAGGCACATTGGTGCAGTCAGGGTGTTACCTCCTTCAAACTTCAGCAGAAGGAGGGATTTCTGGGTTTGCTGAATGCTTTGCAAACTACGTAATGTGCAAAGCATAGGAGTTAGAGGTAGTGGTAAATACTCTGTTATCCTCTTTGTTTACTGGACACGGTGCTTCACCACTTTGACGCTGCATTGCAATGTATCAGTGTGATGAAAATCACTAAAAATGACTGAGAAGGAATTTACTTTAGTGCCACAAGACTGTTCCTTTTCATGTAGAAGCAAGAGGACTGATGTTTGGCTTAAAGGAAGAATCGGTTCGCTCTGACCTTGTCCTGACTTGAGGCTTCTTTCAGGATGCTGGGACACTGTAGTATACTATGTTTTGATAATAGTAAGCACTGTAAACTCATTTATTTCAAAACAGTGAAGAATTCTGATGGGACTGAATTGTTAAGCCTCAAGTGATGTGACTTGGCTTTAAAACTACCAGTGCTGTGTTGGTGGATCACTTCTAAGGTACAGGATACTGCAGTTTTTAAGCTATTAAGGATCTTTGCATGTGGCTAAAACACTTTTTAGTTTGAATTAAGACTTACTGCCAAGTGTTAATTAAAAGACGAATGCATTAAACTGATTAATGTTGAGGTCCTCAGCAGATTTTTTTTTTTTCATGTGCTGTTTGAGTGATCTCTGTAATACTTAAAATACTCCAACAAAACTCTTTAAGCTGTGTGAAGAAAAAAACTGCTTATCCTTGGAATGTCTTCATCTTCTATCCCATGGCTTTCTTAATCCAGTATACAGTGAATTTTTTAAAATGGCAATCCTAAGGCTACAAAGGAAGCAAAACTTTTAAAACTAGCATATTTTAGGTTTGCTTTAATAGATTCTCTTTCAGTGAGTTGGGCTGACTTAATTGCCAAAAAAGCCTCTCGCCTGATGGTCTTTTGGCTTCATCAGTGCTCTGATCCAGTTTGCTGTGTGGTTTCACAAATACTTGCACTGGCACATAACGAAAAGAGCTGTGGAAAGAGGGAGGCAGAGGAGTACAACAAGGAGTACTTAAGCCCGTGTAAGTAGTAATACTATTGAATACAAAACCACAGCTGGGAAGTTAAGACCAGATGTCTACTGAAGTAGGTATCCAAAGAGAGAACCTATGGTGTGGAATTTCACAAAAACAGGCCAAGAATCATCTGTGTGTTATGGGATATCCTACATTAAGGCTTAAAATAGTGTTTGCTTTTCAGCTATTCTTTTTTTTTTTTACTCCTGTGGTAAGGAGTTAAATGCAGTTTTGTAGAAGGACTTCTTGTTTATAGGGTGGATATATAAGGTGCATATTCTGAAAGCAGAAGTTTGGTAGTTTGCTGTGCTCGGTGTGTTTGCCTTTATGTAGAGTTCCCTGTTAAGGCTGGCTGGATTTTCAAGCTCTCTGACTAGAGGCTCGTTAAGTTATTTTAAGATTAAACTTTAATTTATGGAGAAAGACTGCTTTTTATTGGGAATTAGTGTTACAGTCACTAACCTACATCGGTACTTGGCAGATGAGTAACAGTAGTGGATGTTGTAAGTGGTTTGGGCTGGCAGCTTGACAGCCAGAACCTTCAAAAATTAGCAAAATTTAAATTCCACATATCATTTTCTTTTTAAAAGAGCGCACTTCTTTTTAGTCAAAGTAGTTAAGCTTGACAAGCTTGGTGTGACAAGCATCCGTGGTGATACAATCAAAAAGTTCATCAGTTATTTTGGGGATTTTATGTTTTCTTTCCTAACTTTTCTTTGGTTGGTTTCTTCCAAACCAATGGGTTGGTTTTTTTTTTCAGTTCTGTCTGCCATAGCTTTTTACTCTTTGTGTTCTTTCTCCTTGTTGCCATCTTCCACGTTCTTCAACTATCATTCTCTGTCAGTATTTTTCCAGCATGGAATTACTCAAAAACAAACAAATAAATGTTGTGCTTGAACAGCAGGGGGAGTTCTGATCTTATTTATTTATTTATATCTTTACAATGTAATTTCATCCTTGTTCAGGTTTCATAGCCTAGGAGGAGCCAGCCTCTTGGGAGAGGGTTATTAGATTCCATTTGCAGTAGTGGCTGTTTTCATTTGTCTGTGGTTTTCTTCCCCTCATTAAACAGTGAAAATAATAATTATTATTTTTTTAGTGTTCCAGCACTTAACCCTTTAGCAACTTTCATCAGAAAACTAAGGGAGGAGATTCTAGCTAATTGGAGATTACATTGATCAGTTTTCTTCTTAATATGCAGTGGTTGCATATGAAGAAAATTAAACTGACTACAGAAGGATTTCTGGTTGTGGAATGAGAAAATGAGTATTCAAGTTGTTAATCTTTTCCTGCATTTATCAACAATTTGTCAAATGACACCTTCTTGAGCCTGAAGTGAATTTTTCTTTCTGGGGGCTCAATTTGCCAGAGTATTCTTGAACTAACAGAAACAGGAAAAGTTGTGTTGAGTTGAAGGCGGTGGTTGTATGTCAGGCGGTGTTATCACTCACGTTGACTTACACAACTGCTTCACCCTGCTGTGGGCTGCGTTGTTTCCCAACACCGGTATTTGTGGAGGCATACAAGGAAGCAAATTTTCTCTTTCTTCAGCTAAATGGTTAGGAATAACATTTTGTTATTTGTGATGCTGAAGTTTGGGCCTGCACAGCTCAGAGAAGTGGGAAAAGCTGGGAGAGGGAGATTCTTTAGCTGTAGAGAATTACACGCATGACTGTGCCTTGAGGTTTTCCAGAGAGATTCTTACTGAATTCAGAGAATCCACACATAGATGTGGGTACTGAAGACTATAGTCCTATCACTGTCATTCTGAGCCTGTGAAGCAACTTCAAGTTACAAGCTGGTTGTAGATAGTATGGTTATTAAAGCCTCAAAGGTGAGAAGATGGTAAAGATTATCTGTTATGATTTCTAGTGAATTACAAACATAAAAATCTATTTCTAGGAAAAGCTGCAGTTTTGAAGTGTCTGCTGGACATCCACAAGATTTTTAGGGAGAACGACCCTGCCTACATCCTTAATGATCTCTTCATTACAGACTATTGCATCTGGATTCAAAAAACCAAGTAAGTTCTTAAGTAATTATTGATGTGGGAAGTGTTTTTAGCATACTTCATCTATGAGCAGGTATCAGTAAAATCAAAAGACGTGCTGTCTCCTATAAATGAAAATTGCACAGCATCACAGCATGGTGGGGGTTGGAAGGGGCCTCTGGGGATCATCTCATCCAGTCCCCCTTCTCCAGCAGGGTCACCCAGAGCAGGGGGCCCAGCAGCACATTGTCCAGGTGGGTTTGGAATCTCTCCAGAGAAGGAGACTCCACAACCTCTCTGGGCAGCCTGTTCCAGCCTCTGCCACCCTCACAGCAAAGAATTTTTTCCTCATGTTCAGATGGAACCTCCTGGGTTCCAGTTTGTGCCCATTGGCCCTTGTCCTGTCGCTGGACACCACTGACAAGAGTCTGGCCCCATCCTCTTGACCCTCACTGTTTAGGTATAGATCAGTATTGGTCAGATCCCCTCTCAGGCTGCTCTTCTCCAGCTGACGAGCCCCAGGGCTCTCAGTCTTTTCTTGTCACAGAGATGCTCCAGTCCCCATTGTGATGTCTCTTATTTATTACCCTCATCTATCCGGCCAGTATTGCTACAAAACCAAAGGTGTTCAGTGCACTTTTTAATGTGGTGACATCATTGGAGAAGGGAGGGAGGAATGCATTCCAAATAAAATGTGAATTTTCAAGAATATATTAGTGGTTTGGGAGACGAGGGGAAGAACAGCTTCTGGGGAATTTTGATTATATTGCGATCTTTCTTAGGAAGAAAAATGGCTATATAGCACTTAGATAACATTAGGAAAATGGTTGGAAACAACTGCTAGTTAGAACTGAAGTTAATTTCCAACGGAATTAACAGCTACAAATTCTGCTCAGACGCACGTGGAAACCATTTGAAGCCCGTGTGAAACAGCTGATTTATGGACTGCAGCGGTTGTACCAATCGATTATTAACACCAGAATAAGTGTCACAAATCTCTATGCACCGTGCACTCTTGCCTTGTAGCTGTTTGCCAGCTCCCTCTCCCTGGCAATGTGCTTTGGCTCCACTTCACTTGAGAGGAGCCAGTGACTCTGCCGCTTCCAGACAAAATCCCTTCTCTGAGGTACCACAAAAGTACGTGTGTGAGTTGTGAGGAATATTTCTCAGCAAAGGAAGGCATTACTAATACAAGCACCAAAAATGCCATTGTCATAGTTGTTAATACAGCAATATATAGACTCATAAACCAGTGGTTAAAAATAGGCTTTGCATTCCAGTTCACAGTTTAACGAGGGACTGGGGGAGAAAAAAAACCCAACAACTTCTGAAGTGCACAAGACACAAGGAGCAGTGGGGGATAGAGAGGGGACTTGGTAAGAATCACGATCAGAAAGGGAAGTATGAATGAGAACTGAGGCAGCTTGCCTAGGCTGTGTATTTAGGTGTGACATTACCAGTTCTTTTTAGGGAATTAAAGGCCTTCAGTGCATAGCTGCTTATTACAGGTTATAGGTATTGTTAATTCTTAGTCTGCTCTGATGCTTTCAGTGACTGTTCCTGTAGGCAGCAATACACAAAATTTCCCAAGCAACTCCAGCTGTTACCAAACATTTTGATTCATCAATCCCAATGAGTTACAAGAACAGCCAGTTCATTTTACTCTGTCATTTTTGAGGAGGGCTCTTTTGGCCACACGTTAAAGACAAGTATGGGGAAACCCATCTTCAGGTAGAAGTTGAATTGAACAAATGCAGTAAATGAAGGAGAAAGTTCTGTCATGTACCTTTCCAAAAGAAATGAGTCATAAGACAGTAATATCACTGCTGCCCAAATCGATGAATAGAATATCTAGCAAGTCAGTCATGAAAACCAAGGCTTTCTTTAAATCCAGCAGAAGAAAATGTATGGTAGATATAAGTGACTGATACATGAACACATTTACTCCCTGACACATACATTATGTACCAGTTAAGCAGAACTGACAGCTTCTGGAAGGAGGGCAATTAAGCTATCTTATTGTCTTAATGATACGGCACAATAGTTGTCTGTCATTAGGAGAACAAGGGAAAGAGGAACTACAGAAACTATTCCTATTTTTAGGGCCTGAATCAGGAAAGCGTTTAAGCATGTGCTTAAGTCATTCCTGTTCGGTTTAGCAGCAAAGTAGGCGCTTCAAGTTAAGCCTGTGCAAAGTGAACAGGAACACTTGGGTTTTCCCTTTTATATTGAAGGGAACAACATTCGCTTGTCATTCAGAAAAGACTTTAACAGAGGCAGAAATGGGTGGTGACTTGGCTGTTAAGGAGAAGGGTTTCCAGCTCCCCAAGGTGAGTAAGGCCTTGGGAGAGGAGGCTGCTGCATCTTCCAGGGGAAGAAGGTTATGGCATCATTCTGGTAGTTCCCTTTGTGCTGAAAGAGTTTGGGGAGGGGAAGATATTTGTGGGTATTTTTGTGGTGGTCTTTCAGTGAAGTTTCTTGCGTGTCCGATCAGGCTGAATACTTTTCCCTGTTTTGTTTCTTAACTATTCTTTGCTCTATGCAAGCTTCATTAACTTCCTTTGTCTCCTTTCTCTCCTGTCTTTTCATAGCTGTAGTCCCAGGACGCCCTCAAAATCTGTGGAAAGTTTTTTCTTTTCTTCCCCTCTTTCCCTAGTATGTAACCGAGACCTAGTGGAGATTGGGGCCTCTTTGTTTAAACAGTTAAAACAGAGTGTAGGTTCTTTTGTGTGAAGAACCTGAGCCCTTTCCAAACAGCTGGAAACAGCTTTATAGCTCACCTGTACTGGTAAAGTCTGAGAGCTGTAGGTTTAGAAAATTTTGGCAGAGGCAAAAATGTAATGGATATATCAAGGGGTGGGAAGCCTACAGTCCTACTCCAGATTAAGCCTCCAGGAGAGGAACACCACTGGGAAGTACTGGCTTTTAAATATTAAATGTAGAAACAAAACCCTTCAAGCCAATAGTGTGTCAATAGCTGATTACAAATTTGGTTTGAGATCATAGTTTGGCTGTGGCTGGATCAGATGAACAAGTGAATGTGTCACTGGACTGACAAAAGATGATTTATTTTAAGCACGATGTATCTGGAGTTGGAAATGATTAAGCTGCTGAATGAAACGTGCAGGTGTCTAATAGTCAGTTGGGTACGATGAGTACGAGCTAGTTCTTTAATTCTTAGGATTTTTAAAATTTTTTTTTCAGAAAAATTATTTCCATCAGGTACCTGTTACTAAGAGAAAAGTAGATTCCTGGAAGTTGTAGACAATGCAAGATGTTAGCAAATGTAGCTGAAATTTTGTCTTCCTCTTTGCAATCTAATTTTACCTGCTTTCTAAGTTTCTAGTATCTCTTTTTGAGCTGCTTGTGAAGTTACTATTAATAATTTGAGCTGCTGTATAAAGTCACTTGTTAAAATCCTTTTAAGTGTTCATTAGGTTTTGAAGAAAGAGAGCGTGTCGCCGAATGCAACTTAGCAGGAAAGAGGGAAAAGTAAATGTGAACCTGGGTAACAAAAGCTAGACAAAGACCTGTGGAGGCAGCTTGTAGTAAGTCTCAGCAGGTGGTGTCAACATTTATGTTGAAAAGCCAGATGCAGCCAGATGGAAAATTGCATCTTTAACCCCTGAGGTCATAATGACATGTCATCACTTCATTTGATCCCCCTGCTAAGTGAGCTTATCATCCACCCTGCTGTCACTTCTGTTATTACTTTCATTTCCATAATAAAACTAAATTTAATTTGTCTGGTTTGCATATTTTTTTTCTTTAGGTCAGAATTTTTACACGCCACTATGATGCATATGGCAGCCTCTCCTAGGTGAAGGTATAACTAAATTTGCATTATAAATCTGAGCTTTTCTCCATCTTTCACACCTTACTTTCAGCAGAAGGAGATGAGGGAGAGGAGAAGGAAACTGCAGTTGAGGAAACTGCTGCAATACAGGCTGCTAGGACCAGGGGATCTAGGTGCAGGAGAGCTTTTTTCGTTCTGCTGGAGGTGAGGCCTGTGTCTGTGACCCCACAGGAATTGTGTCCTTTCTGGAAGTCAAGAGTGGTTTACCCACTGACTCTTGCCATGCTGAGGTTCCTTTGTGCAGCCTGATGTCTTTCTCCGGTGTTTTGCACTCCCCATCGTGCTGTTCTCTATTCACATGGCTTTTTGTTGTCCCCTGTTGTACATATGTGCCTTCTGGTAGCTCGGTTGCTTGGCTGCTGGTCATCACGTGCGTGGCTGGGTGGAAGGGGACTGACCTCCTGTGGGTCCTTGTCCAGGCTGGGAGTAAAACACGTGCTGTTCTGCATCCTACAGAAGAGAACAGTTGAGCTGTGGAACTGCATCTGCAACTTGATTTGTTATACTGGTGTATGGGCTGCTTTAATGTATGTGTGCTCTGTGCTACTCTGATTAAAATATATATATAAGGTATAGACTTATACCTTCATGTATAAGCGTTTGCCACAACCTAAGACAAATGTAATCCTGCTAATTTTGGTGATTGTAGGTGTAACGTGCCAGCTCAATCATGGACTATTTGCTTTAAAGTAAACCCAAAGTTATTTCTGGTGGCATTCATACAGCCTCTATAGAAGCCGCTGGCTTGACTGGAACTAACTAAATGAAAGCTAAGTCAGGTATTCCATAATGTTATATTTGCTTCTCTTGATTTGCAGGTGAGACATACCCTAAAAGATAGGCTGGCTTCATGTTTTCCTTTTCATCTCATTGTTATAATCGAAACCTTGTCCTTGTTACAACATAATTACCTAGTCTGAAGGCAGCAGGGAGTTGCTGCTTTATTTGTAGGGTGTGAAGTTCTCTAAATAAATGTAGGATTAATTACATTCACAGCATGTCTTTGAGGTGATGCAATTGACTGTGATTGTTCAGTCCCTCCTTTTCCCCAGGTTCTCTGAATTACTGTTTTAATCAATATAGTGTAATGTGGGCCTGAAGTGTTAAGGCCTGATGTGGCCAAGACATTAAGAAGTCCAAGTCTTTCAGAAAAAAAACCCAAAGATTCGTGCGATTCAGATTTTTTTTTTTTACTGCTTGTGTTGCTGGATCATGAAGCACACAAGGGAGCGAGGAACCAGCGTCATAGTTTCAGTCCATTGCATCATTTAAAAGTTTAGTAGTGGGAAAATTTCTTTCTGTTCACTCTGACCTCTTTATTGACTTTAACTGACTTGAAAAAATTGTTTTACAAGTTATCATCTTTTTATATTTGCAGAAAAAAGACCAGATTTGAATGTATAAAACAGCCCCTGACATTTCAAAGCATACATCTGATAATCAGTGTCGTGCTGGTAGTTTGACTGCTGTCGTGCCCCTTCAAACACCCAGTACCAAGGTACACAATCTTCCACAATCTTCACCAGCCTCTCTTCACTGCTTATAAGTATTCCCATAGCTATATAGGTCTGTTTATTTACATTAAGTTCTCCCTTCTATAGAGCATCTTGTTTATTTTCCTTGTGTTGTGTTACACGTTCCAGCTCCTCCTCATCCTCTGCTGTGCTTGCTGGGAGGGCGAAAAGCATTTGAGAACAGGTCATGTGTTCCAGCCTGCCTGGAAGAATTGCTGTAAGCTTTTGCTAGATTTGGGAAATATTTTATAACATCTTTAAGATTCTGTAGTCAAATTACAATCTTTACATTAATGTAAATAGAATTTTAACATATATTCCCACTGTATGTTAAAATTATTTGCGAAACCGATCATCTGTCTGCAGACTTACGAAATTTGACCCAGTTTTTATTTGCTAAGATCTGAAAAACTTTGAAAAGTATTTCAAAGTATTTTTGTTATGCTGTTTTTGCAGCTGTTTCTTCTTGGCATTTTTGTTTTCTTTAGTGGTTTAGGGTCTTGTGTATCTCAAAATACTTGAATAGTGGAAAACCTGGCTCTGGAAAATCTTTTGGTCTTTGCTTTTTTGCTGCTCGTAAGGTTGACATTCATCAAGTCCTGGTCACTCCTTTGTAGCATTGCCATGTTCCTAGGAATGCCTCAGCTGTAACTTCTAAACTCAGGACCATACTGCTAAATGGGGGGGTGAGCAGAGTGCTTTGTATTAACTGTGTGCTACTGAGTTCAAGCAGGAGGGTTCAAGAGCAAAACTATCCTGAAAGGTGTTCAAATGGTGTACTGCTAACATGTTAGATGATTAAATTTTCAGTCTGTAGTGCATGGAATCTATTAATAGGTAAGAAAAATTAGTCAGTGCTTTAAACCATTCTCAGAAATTAGAGGAGTATGCTAATTTCCTTCAGTTAACCTCTTGGATTCTGCAGCCGTGATTCAGAAGAACAAAGGCATCGGCAGCCATGTATTCTGGATGAAGATCCTCATTCTTGGCTCTATGGGATTAAACTGATTTGTTCAGCACATTTAAATCACTTCATACCCTTAGGAAGAATGCACTTCAGTATTGTATTTTGTATGCATTACAGTTTTCTGGTCAACTATACTCTGCTTCGGCCATAGTTTAGGTTTTAATTCACCTTGGTTGCTGCCCGTGTCAAGATTGGCTTAGTGAAGGATGCAGTCGTTTCAGGTTTGCTAAAAACTCCAGTATTCCAAGTAGGTGGTACAGAGAAAATGGTTTTCACCTTGCTGTGCTGAAAGCAACCTGGCCTTAGTATTTGCTTTTACCATGTGTTCTGATGTAGCCAGTTCTGTTGTTTATCAGATGGTCTAACAACCCCGTGGCCACCATCGCAGAATCTCTTCTTTTGATCTGTTTTGTAGTTAGAGGATTATATTTTTCGCTGTGCTTCTTGAATGGTATTGTCATTGTGGACGCACTGAAGCTACTTAATTCCTCACCCCCTCAGCCCCTTCAAAACAAACCAGGTTATTGGGTTTTGGAGATTTTTTTAATTTGAAAATTAGAGGCTGTTCTTTCCTTGGCTGTTTCAGCTTAGTAAGAGCCATACAGGTAGCCAAGGGATAAACCAAAAAATCTTGTGGTGCCACCTTTTCCATGAACACAGTAAGAAAGCTGTTTTTTCTGGTTATGCAGGCTTCACCCCTACTGTCCTGTGGTGACTTGCTGTAGTAGCTCATGACTACAATCCCCAATTATTGTAATTCCTTCTTAGCAGGCTTTACGTGCTGGCGTTGCTACTGCTGGCAGCACTAGGTTTGCTTGCTGCTTGGAGTAATTGTGCTGCATTAGGTTTGCTTTTCATTCACTACTTTGGTGGCCTGTGGTGGTGTATTAACTTTCAGATGTCCCAGCTGGTTTTCAGGCTTTTACCAGTAAGGGGAGTGACTCCTTCAAGTGGTCTCTTTGGAGGCTTTTGAGGTTCATTTTTATGCATATTTCAGTTTACATACCACCAACCATAGGAGTTACTAATACATCAGTGTTCTAGGAAATACTGGAAAATAGAGAAAAAAAAAAAAAAAAAGAAAAACAACTGGGGAAAGACAGATGGGATTCTGTTGCTTTATAAAGTTAAGATCATTCATTATTTTCAGAGCCTTTGCCCGAGTACTGTCCAAAATCTTTACCAATCCGTAAGAAAATGCGGTGTATGTCTTTGTAAATAAAAACTTCTGGTAACATTAAATGTTCTTTACTGCAAGCTATAAAATGACCTGCACAGACTGACACAGATTGGCAATTATGTGCTTATTTGAACAACATGGGGTTTAATGCCATCAAGTATAAGGTGACACATTCACAGTAAAGGATTGTAGATCATAGTTACAGATTGGAGAATATAAGACAGTTGAGGGCAGCAGTTCCAGAAAAATAGATTGGATTGTGCTTGAGAACCTGAGCACCTCTTTATCTCTGAGGAGGTAAGAGGGTGAGTACCATCTTCAGCTGAAGAAGCAGACTAGTATCATTTAGAGGGAAGTGACATGACCTCAGAATGCATCATTTGTGAGACTGTGCTAAAACGCAGACTAATTCTAGTATCTCTTCAAAAAGATGGTGAAAAATGGAGGGAATTAGGGGCAAAAAGATTCCAGGAATGTACATGTTCAAAGGACTTCCGTTATGGCAAGAGACTGAATAAACTCAGTAGGTCATTGGTAAGAAAGTTAAGGATTTATTTGGACTCATCTGCAAGTGTGGTGGGACAGAGATTTTGGGGTTTAGCCATTATATAGTATAAAAAAAAAAATTACAAATAAAATCTAGTTGAGCGCAAAAAATTCAGACAGCAATAAGTTTTTACATTTTCCTACTGGAGAGTAATTATAAGTTGGCTCATCCTCCCTAGGTTGCTGGGTAATTCTGTACTGTCTTATTTATTTCCATCAAGATAGTGTGGCTCAAAACAATACCTTGTGCTTCAAACACAAGCTGGGGGGTGTGGTGCAGAAAAGTATTTGAGATTAGGTGCAATTTATCATGCTACTAAACCAGCCTTTTCTAGTCTTACAAGGGGAAATGCTGTCATTTGCCTTAAAACTTAGATAAGGGTTCACCAATTTATCAAAGAGTACGTTGGCTGTTGGTGCCTGAATTGGGTAGAGGACTCGGATTTATTTATTTTCATCCCAAGTGAACTGCTCTTAATCTTCAGATCACAGTTCTTTGATTTAAAAATAGTAACTAATAATTTGCAAGGCCATTATACATGTCTTCTTTTTCACTGTTTTGATGCATGTTTTTAATGCAGTTTCTTTTTGTTTACTGTCATCTCGAGCTGCCGTGCCTCTCATTAGATGCTGCATCTTATTTAAGGCCTGAGCTGTCACTCGAATTGTCTGTAAAGCAGTAGGTGCGCAGAGAGCATTTTGTAAATAACAATACCCAAATAATGTAATATACTGACTTAAGAGGCTTAAAGCAAAACACTGTTCACCCTGAAGGCTGGAAAAGGTGATAGGCAGGTGGATATAATACCAGAAATTCCCCTTTATATATGTTTTAGCAAGCCCTGTAAAACATGGATTTTTAACAAGGGATTTAATCTCTCCTCCCAGCTGCTAGCTGCAGTTCCCTTTGATGTTTTTCCTCTCCTTTTCTCTCTTTTTTTTTTTTCCCTATTTATTCCATCACTCTTCTATAGCTCATATTCCTTCAGGCTCTGTCTGAATGCACCTTGCTGTGGGTAGAGAAAGCAAAGAAGAAAGCCATTTTTTTCGCCCCTCAGGCTACCGCTTTGATTTTCCAAAGTTGTTGGGAGGCAGTTCCTATCTGCCTACAGAAGGGTCAGTGATCTGTGTCATGTCTTTTCAGTCAGCACATCTCAGCTGACTCCTCTTCTGTTTTGACTGGGGGAAGGATGAGCTGGTGTAGCTGTTGCCTTTCTAAGCAGGTAGAGTGTGCAGCTGTGATCAAAGTGGGAAGCTGATCTGCAGGCTGGGAATATCTCCCTGTTTTGTATCCAACCCTGTCAGTAGCTCGCTCGGTCCCTTCCACCTGCCCCTTGCAGTGATTGCCTCATAAAACTCAAGACAGAAAAGAGGGAGAATGAGAGAGAAAAAAATGTTGAATGAGATAAGAATTTAGTCTGTGGCCTGATGTCCGCTGCCCACTATTCCCTGGGGATGACTTCTTGCAAGAACCGGGTAGTGTGGGCCAGCTACATGACCGTGCATGCGTGGCCTGCAAGTTTCCCTCATAGAATCCCAGGATTGTTGCCAAACCCAGGGGGTTGGAAGGGACCTCTGGAGATCCTCTCATCCAACCTTCCTGCTCCAGCAGGGTCACCAGAGCAGGATGCTCAGGAGGGATTTTAGAATCTCTCCAGAGAAGATGACTCCACAGTCTCTCTGGGCAGCCTGTTCCAGCCTCTGCCACCCTCACAGCAAAGTTTTTCTTCCTGTTCAGATGGAACCTCCTGGGTTTTGATTTGTGCCTGTTGCCCCTTCCTGTCGCTGGGCACCACTGACAAGAGTCTCACTCCATCCTCTTGACCCCTGCCCTTTAGACATTTACAAACATTGGTAACACGCCCCTCTCTCTCTTCCCTGTCGTGGTCAAGAAGCCAGATCTGCAGCCAATTCAGTGGGCTGTGGTGGCAGTATCATTATTAATTATTATTATTCAGAAGAGGCATAATCATGTTCTAGAGCATCTGATACGAAGTGCCTTGTAAACGCAACGGGGCATGGGGAGGAGAAGATGGGAGCAGGCTGTTAATATAGGCCCTTGCAAAAATCTGCTTTCCTGCCAGGAATTTGGAGGATGCTCAGATTTGGTGTCTTTTTATGTTTAGATTGTGTGAGTTGAGAACGGCCTGTGCATGGGAAGGCTACAAGTGATGTTTTCCCTGCAGTGTTAAGGGTGTCAGTCAGAAAAGATGGGGCAGGGGCAGGATGAAAACTCTGATCGACCTCATTAAGACTTCAGTTTTTTGGTGGATAAATTCCATTGTGAAGAGGTAGGATGGTATTAGAGTAATGTGTTTGTAGTTGTGCCTTTAATCCTGCTTGTTGTCATTGTTGCTTTTGTAATAACTGACTTTAGTTAGCATCATCCTGACACTCAAATTCACATCTTCTGTACTGCTGCGTGAGAGCCTTTCAGTCTCATGTCGTAATAGAAGTTGTATCATCTGCAGTGTTAGGTTTGCTATCTCCTAGAGCCCCAGCTGTGAGGGGGAAGACCAAGTTCTAGGTGATGGCAGATTCCATTTCTGTAATACCACTGGGATTTACTGTCACGTTATAAAATCTGTTCCTTTCTCTGCCTCTCTTTTATGGTGAATTATCTATTAATCTCTCATTATTTGTATTTATCTATAACTTTGGAAGCCGTGCCATTGTTAGATGTTTGGACTGGCTGCAATGTACTGAAGCTGTTTTGGCAACGCTGAGCTGCTTCTAAACTCAGTTCAAGCATTCTTAAAACATAGAAATACTGTTCAGTTTCCTTTTATATTCCAGTATTAATGGTAAGTCTGTTTTCTTTTATGAATATTTTCATAGTATCATCTACATAAGTAAGCTGTCCACGATATGTTTGGTTTCAACTTATCAAAAAGACCGAGGAAGATGCTAGATTGGAAAGCTTCATCTTTTTTTTAAATATTTATAAACATGAAGTTCAGCTCATGCAGTATTTAGCTATATTATGAAAGAAGCACTGTGGAATTTCAGAATAAATATGGAGGGGAAAGTCACTTGAAATATTCCTACTTATTAACATAAAAGAAGTCACTTAAATTGAAACCACGGTGCTACGTTTTAGATTTGATTTATGGTTAACAAACTGTAATACTTTAAGCTACGTAGATAGCAGTTGGTGTTTACAAGACTGCAAGTTGGATTGCAGTATAAGTGGATCATGCTCTTAGTTTCAGAATTTGTGTAATGCCCTTTGAAAGCCAGAAATTCAAGATGAAAGCATTTGATGTTCCCCATAAACCCAGAGGATTCTTCCACATCAGCCTTTGTTTAATGGTGCAGGGCTGCTTTCTGTCACCTGAAGATAAGTGGTGGGGTTCTCTTGTCAAAAGTAGTCTCTTTATGCTGGATTTCTGCTCGTCTCATCCTGCCAATTTAAAGTGGTGGCACCTCGCTTACAGGGAGATATATTTTCCAGACTTCTTTTTGAACCCAGTCCTCCTCTTTTTTATAGTCTGGTTTTCCTATAGTTAAGATAACTTTGGTGCGTGATGAACACTTTCCCAGTCTGTGCTTTGTCTGATGTCTACAAGGAGGAAAAAAAAATATTCTATAAACTTCCTACAAACTCAAACCTCACGCCCTGATCTCTTCACCACATCCTTTGACACCTCCACCAGGCAGAAGACACCGTATGCAGCAGCTGGTCTTGGCACTGATGAGCTGGTCGGTACGTCCTTCCCGTCGCCTCCTACCAAGCCAACACATGATACCTGTGTTCTGCAGGCTTTTTTTCTCATGAGGATCATTATTTATACCTCTGCTTATGTTCATGAACTAGGTAGGAATTTAGAGATCTTTTTAAAACTCTGGTTGCTTTTTGATTGAAGTTGCTTGGTGTTCTCAAGAGTTGTTAGAAAGGAAATAATTAACAGTGAGTATACACATGGACAGTATAATTGTGTAAACCTACGCTATTTAGGCTAAAAATGGGAGTCTATCCTCTTGAGAAATGAAAAGAATTAATGCTTGCCTGAAATTGCATCAAACATCTTGAATAGACTGAGCACACTTTATTTTAGCAGCTGACTTTTCCTAAGTGTAGAAATGAAGCAGTCTTTAGTGCTGTGTTGGAGTTGGTTTGGTTTTCTTCCTGTGAAGACAGTGGTTAATCTAGTACTAAATCATTTGAACAAATGTTGCATCATTTCTGTTGTGTTTACGCTCATCTGTCTTTCTTTTCCTGGAGATAATGCAGAAGATTAGTTAAAGTTTAGGTCAATTTTTACCTGAGTCCTGCAGAGAATGGTCCTGTTTCTCCTTTGTTAACACATTAAATTCAACTCTGTTCTTATATTATCTCCTGTGCTCATTGATCAGAGCTAATGAGATTTTAATGGAGTTATTTATTGGTTCTGCCTCTTGCTATAAAAATGTATAATAAACTAAGCACATGAAACTGTTGAATGGTGCTGTTGGTGTTTATCTCGCTGGCTGTTAATTATTGTTCTTATTTGGCAGTTCTTTCAGCTCTCATCAGCCAGGTAGAGTTGTGATCAGCTCACCAGCTAATCAAGACTGGAAAGTGGTGTAGTAAATGTTGCCTATTCCTCTTTCTGTGTAATGGATACAGTAAGGAATTTTGTGGGTAGAGGTGCCATTTTTGAAAAGAGATGTAAAATGGGTTTTAGGCTTTTCTGTGCTCTATGTTCTTCCAAACGAGGGCCTTTCACTTTCATGAAAAGGTTTCCCTGTTGTTCCGGTGCTGTCTGTATTTTATTTTCCACTTCATGCCTTAAACTTGCCAGTAGTATTGTTACTCTTTGTTCAGTTTTAGCCGTTTTCATCTGTAGAGAATAGTTGTGTTCCCAGAGTTGGGTGAAATAAAATCTGCGCATAGTTTCCCAAAATTTGTGGGGAATTGGGGTAAAAGCCTGGGTAAGGTACTTTGCAATAAAACCAGTGTAAATTTAGGTTCCTTGCCATGGTCTGTAATACAACAGTGTGTACAGGTTGTCACAATCTGTTCATATTTACCAAGACTACGGGCTCTCTGCTATAAATTTCTTTCAGAACTTAATTTGGAGTATTTCTGTGCACTGATCCTGAACTTGCTTTTTCAAAACTCATTCACTGTGGTTGGAGGTCATTGACTAGTGTATAACTTGCAGCACTCATTAGGAATAACCTTGAAAGTGAAATAAAAGCTGGTGAAATACAGCATCTCATATAAAACACATGCTAAAAGGTGTAATTGAGTCGTCGTCTCTTAATCTCCCGGCAGATTGAGGCTCATGTTCGTTTGTAACCCGTGACTTTTAAAGAGTAGTTTCGGCAAATGGATGGCGTGTTTAGTGTGATAAGTTTCTTAATACTGCAGCTAAAAGTCTATTTGTAAGGCTTCTTTTCCTGAACTGGAAGATTTGTAATTTTTTACTTACCAAATCTCATTGTTTGGCCGTTTATGCTTTTTTGTGCATGTTGACTGTAGGTGTTTCTACATTAATGAAGTCTGCTTTTGCATTCTACACCGTCATCATTACTGCTGCTGTGTTTTACCAGTCAGGGTTGATCAAACCTAGGCTCTTTCATGTCTTGAATATTTTATGAAAATCAAATTGTCTTTCAATTCTGTGTCATAAGAATTAAATCATTGTGTTAATTTTTTTCTTTCGAGCTGTTCGAAATTGTACGTCAAGTGCAGGGGGATGTTTGACTTCCTTAGTTGCCTTTCTGAAAAGGGCATAATACTGTTGGTCTAAAGCCCCAAAGTTTAAGTCTGGTTATGGTAATTCAAGAATATGTGTGTCTCTCCAGCTTTATCCTTCACCTCTGGGTGTCAGAAAATACTGTTCCAGTGACCGATGGTGTCCTCTAACAGGGTAGAACTCAATTATCAGCTTTAAGAGACTTTCCCCAGAGTTCACCAGTTTGATTGCTCCAGCAGCTGTGCAGGACTAGATAGCAGCTGACATCTGAATTTTAGACTGAGGAACAGTTTATTTTCTTCTTAAGTATGTTTAAGAGGAGTCAGATGCTCTGTCAGCTGTGTCATTCTTGTAGAAGCTTAACTTATCTTTTGATGTTGTGTTTGGCTGTAACTTGTTGAGCCTTCTGCTTCAGGAGAGCTTAAGCCAGTAGACTTACCGCCATAGGGATATCAATTCCCATCAAGATCATGACAAAGTTCCTGTGAGAAGTTAATGTTGGCATTATCAAGGGAGGGAACGTGGAACAATGTCTCTTCATACCCCTTGTGTCTGGACAGATAAGGCTTGGGCTGGAAGACGGTGATGGATGGAATCCGGCAAGAGCCACCACTCTGGGCAGGGGAAAAATAAGATGATCTGAAGGGTCTGGAGAGTCTGGCCTTTTTGCAGGTACCCTTTTGTTCCCCGGTGACAGTCAGTGCGGAAACACCAGTTACATCCCACTGCAGCCTGTCCTCAACCAGCCTTGTGGCAAGGCAGAAAGCTTCAGTCCCTTATAGTTTAACTGACATTTCAACGTCTTGCAGATACTAAATTTACACATCCTCTCTATCTGAACTGCTGGGGCTCGACTTTGGGGTAATATCTCGTGATGTCTGAGATAATATTAACTCTGGAATGGTCTTAACACTTACAGGGCCTCTGGCTAAAAGAATAATTGTGGGAAAGTGTAAGCAATGCTGCCAGGTATGTAATTTGGAACACATTTGAAGTGGTTATAATCTTGGCTGCTTATATTGCTTGTTATCTATTTTATCTAAGAAAGAGGGTGTCTGTGAAACTCTCTCCTAAGCCTGAGTTTTGCCAGGCCTTGTTGAGAAAGATAGTTTAAACATAGACTCATGCTTTCTTCCTAAACTTGATAGCTACTCATATAGTAAATGTATAAAATGAAGGCAGTTGGGAATAGCTGGTGATCCAGCAGACAGAAAACCGCTTGCTTAACGCAACAGCTTTACTACTTAGATGCATCCAATGTGTCCAGAGCTCCTGCTGAGTGGAGATAAGTTGAATAACTGCCTTTTTAAATGTTTGTCAGCCCTGCTGACTGGCACAGCATGCTGCTAGTTTGTATTTGACTGCATCCCAAGGAATTGTAGGCCTACCAGGGGGTGGCTGCTTGGCAGTGAGACAGGCCCATTTTCATATTTGGAGGAACCTACGACACTGCGAAGGCACGTCTGCACTTGAAGTATCTACTGTTTCTTTGAGACTTGTTTATCTTGCCTGGAAGGCTTAGAGATAATTAATGTAAAGTGGTTTACATTCAAAACAGGGCTTGTCAGCCCTGTAGAGCCAAGTGAGAGCACTGTGAGTGAGCATGGAGGGCTGATTCCCATTGTAACACAGTGAGTACACCCTCATCTCACTCAAACATCATCATACAACAAAAGTTTAGTTGGTTCCAAAATTAATTAGGTTCCAGCTTGGTCCCAGGACCGGTTAGGTCACGCTCAAACACCAGGCTGGGAACCAAAGCTGTTGTCAATGTTTTTGATATGCAGGTTCCCACGCGTTGTTGCTTTTGCGTTGCGTTTGGGCAGGAGCAGTTCAATCTGCCAGGACAGCACTGGTGTGGCTGTGATCGAGCTGGGGTAGACAGCGAGAAAATTCTCTTGTGCTTTGCTGTGTCTGACACCTGGTGTACTCTGAATACTTCAGAAACGTGGATGTTCGTACAGGTCTGAGAAATGCAAAGCCGAACTTGTGAGGCAGCAGAAGTAAACCTCCTATTGCTTACAAAACCAAAAGGAGGCAAGAGCTTGTGCCTCCACAAGAAAGGTCACTTTTCATTCCCTGGTGAAGCTTTGAAAGGCTGAGCTGCCAGTTTGGCCATTTGCTCCCACATTTGCAAATACTCTGCGCAGTGGTTTAGGTACGCGAGTCCCGCGCCGCGATGGACGGTGCAGTGCAGCCCCTCAGACAGAGTGAGGAGCAGAGGGCTGGGTTTCCTATTTTCAACAGAGTGAGGAGCAGAGGGCTGGGTTTCATATTTTCAAGTTCTCTGAGGGTTTTTTTAATGTAATTAAACTGCTAAAGCAGTTGAATTGGATATAAGGCAAGTATGATGCGGATGGAAAGACCTGGCCCAGGAACACTTTTTGTTAGTGCAGTTTCTGACTGATGGCTGTTTTATACGAGAGCATAACTACTTTTACTTCAACGTTTGGGGAAAAAAGTAGAGAATTCTGTGGCTGGATCTATCCCAGAAGTCCTGCATTTGTTTTTCACTTTCTGTGGCTAGGTTGACTTCCAACTTAGGTTAAATCTTCCTTGGAAACAGTCAAATCCCTAATGTATGCCTTCTGTGAGACGTGTTTCTAGTAGCTTGCTGTTCTGGAGATAACAGCTACCTGGATTCATTGGATTCCAGTGCCCTCTTTACTCCTTGGAACCAAAGATAGGACCAGAGCTCATAGGAGCATTAATCTTTAACTGGAGAAGTTGTGTCCTGCTCTCGTCCCACCCCAACTGCTGCTCGTGTCTCAGCACAGCAGTTGGTCCCTGTCACCGTGGCTTCCCTTCATGCTGCTACAGGTGGGCTTTGCAGTAAACCTGTAATCATTTTCCTTTCCTGGTGCCATAATCCATTTTTTTCCACCTTGTTTTATCCATCTTCCTTTATTTGCTAAATCTCCTTTATCCATCTTCCTTTATTTGCTAAATCTCCTTTATTCTTTGCTCTTTTCACCCCAGTTTTACTCTTTTTATAATCTGAGATCTGTGGAGCAAGATTTTTTTTTTTTTCTTCTAGCACATGGAGACACTCTCCTGTGACTAGACAAGGATTCCAGTAGTGTTGTCTTTGGAGTTTTTAATTCCAGCCTCCATGGACAAGCCCTGAGATGTCTCTGTTATCTGTTCCTCAGAGCTATACATTAAACAAAACATGCAGTTTAACCTGTAATTAAACATTTTCCTTAAGCAACTGACATCTTGATAACTAATAATTATCATCTGTAGCACCTTTAAAGCCTATTATGCATGTTTATGTAAGAACACTATTACCATAATAATAAGATATCATTACTGCAAATGTGCATACTGAATGAGCATGTCTTGAAGTAATCATGCGATTCCATTAATCATACTTGAAAAATTAAAGTATTTGCTGTCTAATCTCTAAAACACTCCTCAAAAGATTTTGGAAACAGCAGGACCTGTTTGCTGCCAGTCTCTAATACACCAGATCTCATTTCTGGTGTCTCATTTTTCTTGCCTGAATTTCAACCAGGGAAAGCATTAGCCCAGAGATTCCCAGTCTTCTGTTGAAAGCGTTTCCATGCGCTGATTATTTTTTTTTATGCCGTTTACCTTGTTTTCCATGCAGGGAGTGCTGCCACCTTTTCTTAAGGCTGGTGTGAAATGCACTCCTGAAACTCAGTTCTCCTTCCAATTAGATAATTGCCTTAAACAAGATGGACTGATAGCTAATTGTAATGCTCTTAGTCCCTTGCACAGAGGGAGGAAAAAAAAGAAAGCTGTTCAAGTGCTCTAGGATTGGGAAGTTAACCAGTGGAGTTTTCTGCTTTTATGTATGGATTTGTCAAGAGGGACACTTTAAGGGAATGATTTCAAGAACTGAGAGTATCTAGCAGGAAAAATACGTGTGCAAAATTAGAGCAGAAATAGGGAAAAGCCAAAAAAATCAGATAGGCTTGGGAAACAAAGTAACAGACATGAGAGAAGAGACATGAGGACAAGCAGGACTTTCAAAATTGCTTTTCTATTGATAATGGCAGTAGCAGAACAGGTTGGTGAGATTGAGGTAGCCAGAGATGTATCGCCAGAGGAAATTGTGCCTAGAGTTAGTTGCTTGTGGCTGACAATTGAAATTAAAAGGCACTACAAATAAAATGGGTACAAAAACAGTGCTCTCTGTCCCAAGACACACTTAGCTTTTGAGGACTTGTGGACAGTCAGGCAGCAGGATGGGGAAAACGATTGTACCTTCTTCTTTTTAACAGCTCTCACTGGAGAAGGGGACACAGGCACGTGCTCACATCCAGTTAGAAGGAAGGAAAGGGACTGTTTCAAAGGCAAAGCAAAATCCTTTCTACGAGGGTTATAAACTTCTGTGACTCCAGGTATAAACCAGCTTCTCACCGGTGTGTTCAGGAAGCAGATTTCCCTGCAAGGCAGTTATTCTGTTACCACCTACCTGCAAGGCTTCATGAACCTTTCTGGGCATCACTTTGCTGCTGCTGCTTTTTTTTTTTCACTTATGGAGCAAGGAGAATGCTTTCTTTGTTCCCAATTAGACTGGCAATTTCTGAAATCCTCCATAAATTTTCAAGAAAAAGTCAAATTCTTGACAGAATGGAAATGTATCACTAAAAGGAAAAAAATAGAATAGTGTCAAGTAAGCAGCTTTTAAAAAATTCATACCTGTGTTTCTATTGGAGGCTGCTAGGATAAAAAAAAAATGATAAGTGTTATTTAATTCTTAGCTTTAGATTTAAAAATCCTAGAAACATGAATTGTTCTGTTGCTTCAGTTACTTCTGGGGAACAGTTATTTCTTAGTTTTCCAGTCTATGGGTTGAACTAAGGAAGTCTAGTATGTTTTATTCCAAGTTCAGCTTTTAAACATTTCATTGTCTCTGTAAAATGTGTAAAAAGCTGCACTGAATTTCCCTTCCCCCACTTTTAAATACAATTCCTTTAGGAGAAGAGGAAAAGAAAAATATGGAAGCGTCTCTGTTATACTGAGTAATTATGCCCCCTGGGAAATAGAATATAAAGATCTTTAAAATCATTCAACTGAGAGAACAAGCACTTTAACTTTTGCCTCGCAGGAGTCATGTATTACATTATCAGCTACTTGCTCCGGTGTCAGTGTGTCATGCCTTGCAGGTTAGCAGGTTTGGCAGAGGAAATGAAACCCAGTCAGTTACTGCAGGATTTATAGTAGACCTGCTGTTGCAGGAAGTGGTGAAAAGTTGATTGATCGTCTGAGGCAAAACTCTACAACAAGAAACAGGATGTATGTTTGTTATTTTATACCCCTTTTCCCCTCTGCCCCCCTGTCCCTCTGTTTAAAAGCACTCTCTTTGCTTTTTGTTCTCTCTCTCTTTTTTTTTTTTTTTATAAATCCACAATGCACTTTTTCTGGTACAGCTGGTACAGCCTTGTGCTGACTTCAAAACATTTGAGGGAATGGATATGGTCATACTAAAGATTGGAGGCTGACACAGTGTGTCTGCCTGGTTAGAGGCATTTAGCTAAATAGTCTTGATATTTCTGTTGAATTCTATTTCATCTGAGACACCAGTGAAAGGTAAAGCACATCTACAGAGTACTGACAGCTCCTGCTATCGGGGGCACCCTGAGTTACCTGTGAACAGAGCAGGACACCACACTGAGATGGACGTGATCAGCTATGTTCTGTCAGTTCATCTGCACTTTACAGACCTATCTGGAAGGGTAGTAAAAATGGTTTTGCTGCATATAAGCCTAGTCCAGCAAGCCATATACTGCAGAGGTCCCTGCTAAAGACAGAAATCCTGAAAAGATTTGTTTGGAAATCCGCTTTCCCGTGCGGTGCGCTGCTGAAACATCAAAGCAGCAGTGTCTTTTCTGAAAGCGTCACCGAAGAATTTCAGCAGGATATTGTCTTGCCTTGTGGGAAAAATTACCCAAAATAATAGTAGTAATTATGAATACTTTTGATTTTTCTCATTTTCCCCTACAGCATCTGCTTTTAGAATCACAATTGAAGAAGAAAGTTGTTTGCAAACCAAGCGAGTGGGAGAAACCTTTAAGATTTGTGTTCTCCTTTACGAACAGCGCTTTCCCATTTGGTAAGTTAAATAATATATCTTCTTCTTTGTTAAAGGTCAAAGAAGTTGGCTGCACTCTCTGAATCCTTGCAGAAAACTCCACTCACCAAGTCCCACATAGGATTTGAACTGGAAGAGCTGGAAGCAGCAGCAGTGCTGGTACAAGAGGAAGAGAACGTGTTAAAAGCTGCTGGCACAGTTTCCAAGCAACAGCTGCCTCCTTCGGAGTCGGAGACAAGTGACTCTGAAGACTCAAGCAGCACTTCATCATCGGAGACAGAAGGCTCTGATTCAGATGAGCGAGAGTCCTCAAGCAGTGAAGATGGGAAAATAAATTCTTCACAAGGCACGCTTCAAGAGGAGAGGACAGCTCCACTTACTGACTGTAATGGATTAAGGCAGGGCACAAACACTTCGACGGTTGAGGTTAGCGATGAAAAATCAAGGGTTTCTTTACAATCTACAGCTGTTCCCGGAAAATTGATAGAAGAATTAGAAAAGCAAATGCAGACTGCAATTAGACTTTCAGAACAGCCTGAAGGTTTGGCTACTGCGAGCTGCCTTTCACAGGAACGAGAAGAAAACCGGCTATCGGAACCCAACGGATTTTCAAAAGATACCGCTGGGAAGGGAAATTTCTTGGAGGTGTCTCCAAGCAGAAACCCATTGCTTTTTCTCTGCAGCACAAACGAAGATGAAGACTAAAGGACCACGTTAGAATATGGTGTGACCCACTAGCAGCACAGCTCTTTGCTGAAACGAGGTGTTCCCCGGGGCTATCCTGAGCTGCAGAAAGAAGTTGTTCATTTTTTTCATTGTTATATTGACGGTTTGGAGGATGGACTGCTTGGAAAAAACTTGATGTGACTGCACGATAGATACCCTCATTCTTAGATTTTTAGTTTTCTTCTCTGATTCCACAGATCTCAGATTTCATCTCTACACGCAGGAATACGTCGTTTCAGTAAACTTCTAGAAACAGTTTTCAGTAAGCTTATTTGGTGGTAGGGTGATGTCCTGGTCAAACACAACTGAAATGAGTTGTAGCATCATTTTAGTCACCTCTCACTGTTGGGTTTTACATGAAAAATATCCTCATTATGTTTGTATAAACTTGTTTATGACGTTTTGCTGTGTGTTTTCAATTGTAAAGTACTTTCTAGCTTTAACCCCTTCAAAAATAATGGTTATAACTTTAAAAGTCTAAACAGTGCTGACAGCTTATTTTTAAATATATTAAGTTTTTCTTTTTTGTTTGTACAAAATAAAGGGAATTCTTTATCAGTGCAAGATAGAAAGGTTATAGCTTATATTTCTGCAACATAGAAGGTTATAGCTTATATTTCTACAAGATATAGAGGGTTATAGCTTATATTTTTGCAGTTCTTAGGAAGTTATGTCAACAGTTTTGTCTTGTGTTTATTCTTTTGTGCTCTTCTTGAAATGTTTTCATGTGCAGACACTACTGTTGCTCTTTAAAGACAAGAAATCATAATTTCTTATTTCTTTCTACATATCCTCTTAATATTGCCACAATACCATTAAGCAAAGTGAAGAAACAAGGTGGTACAGTGGTCCTGAGTATAGGACTGAAAGCAAACCTGTGCTGTCTAGACCTGGCTTTGTTATTGGTCTGTCATGTAGTTTTGACCAACTTGTTTGCTCCTTTTTGTCTTTATAATGTTAAAATAATCCAGTCAATCGAGATATTTTGTGCTAATTTCTGTTAACTGTGGGTAAGTTCTTGGAATCAAGTGGCTACTGCTGCCGTTCGTTCTCTGCAAAACGACTTGGGAGGGAAGCAGGATGGTTTGGTTCAGCAGTCTGACAAAACCAGGAGCACTCGATTCATGCCTCTGGAGAAGCAACTTTTCAACCTTTTTACTATTAAAAAGTGTGTAAAAATCCTAAGCTTAAAGACTTACTCTTCACCGCTGCTACACCCCGCTGGAAATCAGCAGGGAGCTCTGTTCCTGTGCTGGCTCCTGCTCAGTGAGAACTGCAACCCTGATCTGCCAATATTTTTTATGTTCTTAAATACCTACCGGTCGCTTAATCATTCTGTGTGTTCTCTTCCCCAGGGGAGGAACCTTTCCCATCTTGCATGTCAGGGAGCACTTACTCTTCTAAATGCTAGCAATAAAATCTACACTGGAGCTGCAATTATGCAGCATATGTCTGAGACAGGGGAAGGAAAAAAAAACCCCTCCTCTCTCTCTCTCCAAATTTACAGGTTTGAGCTCTGAAACTGCCTTTGGCTGAACAGGGGCTGCATCATGACCCAGACCCAAGTGAAGGCAAGGTCCCTTCTCAGCCCCACATCTTCAGAGATGTTCCTGAGCTGTCCCTCCAGAAAGCTGCTCTCCCTGGGTGGGTTAGGCAGGAAGACACTTGTTTGTGCAGTGCTTTAAGAATAAGATGTTAAAAGCAACAAGTGAAATCGTAGAAAGAGTAGATAAAATTGTGTTTTTCTTCTTTTTTTTTTTCCATGAGTATAGTGTCACACGCAGGATGCTGCGACCATTTCTTTCCCCAAAGAAAAAATAGTGCTAAATTGATTAAATAATTGATTTTCTTTTTTCTCCCCCTGGCTTTTTTTTATAATTCCAGCCAGCTTTCTGAAGAGTTTGTAAAAGCTTTGCTCTGTATCAAAAGAAGAAAGCATCGATTAGACTTGATTTACTACAGTAAATGATAAATATGGCAAAGAAATTGGTTCACAGCGCCAGAGTGAAGGGGCCAGGCAACCCTCTGCCGTTGATACAGCTGAATATTGTCAAAGCCTGAGCCGACTGTCTCAAGGCTGGAGAAAACAAACAGGGAAACACATGTCAACTAGATAAATAGCTCTGCTGTTTAGAGCTCTCCGTGGAGGCCGTTTGTCTCCGAGATAAGGAAGAATGCACTCCAGAGCTGTGAGAAGATAAGCTGGGAGAACAAAATGAATGTGGAATTGCTACTTGGGCGTTCACACATGGAGCGAATACAGCCCCCCCCAGCCTGGGGGGCTCTGCAGAGAGCAGGGGGCAGCACCCGGGGAGATGTCTAACGTGAACTTGCAGATTTTTCTTAAATATTTCAGCAGTGGGTGATATTTACACTTTTATAACATAAACAAGTGGGATTGGTGTCCGTTGTCTTAGCAGGTCACTAATTTTGAAGTCTTGTGAGCCTGCCATGGATTTGTTTGTCTCCTTTCTCGTGGTAAGTGGGCCACAGGCTGTGGTTATGTGGGGATGTGGGAGGCATGATTTTGCATTGGCAGTGTAAATGGGGGATTGTGGTATTGGGGTACCCGTAAATGATATCTTTTTATATTCTTAGGTTTTGGAGAGGTGACAGCACCATCTTCACAGTACTGCATTTGGGGACCTGGCTTAGATCGTAATTTGAAGTTCCTGTGATATTTGTTGGTTTGCAGTTCATTAAGTGTTTGTTCCTATTCTAAAGCTGCAATACAATTGAGCGCAGTTGGTGACATTTTGGAGGATGCTCAAGGCCAAGAACAAAAGCTGTGTCCCTTAGGTGAGGACTGAGATGTTGGGAGAGCTCCAGGAAGGAGAAAGCTCTGTCCCAAGGGCCTGTCATTTCTGTGGGAGAAGCTTCCTTTAGTTGGATACTGCTGGTTAGTGATTAGCATGGAAAAGAGCAGAAAGTTTCAGGTTTATACACTGGCCTGGTCACAGGGCCCTTGTCTTCAGCGTATCTAGAAATGTGGATTAGTGGTGGACATAGTGCTGAGTTCATGGTTGGATCCTTAAAGGTCTTTTCCAGCTTAAGGAATTCTATGATTCTACATCTGCTCTTTACGTTGAGCTATTTTTTTACTTCTCACGTCTCTGCCGCTCGGATATGGTGAGACCGCACCATCTCCTGCCTTTTGTGGGGTGAAAGAGAGGAGAGAAGCTGCTGGGCGGGCTGCATGGAGCCAGCGCTGACCTTAAAGCTGTGTCTGGGGAGGGAGCGACGGGAGGGGAACGTTCAGCAGCCGATTTTGTCAGGCACCGGGAGTTCTGTGTGCCCGGTTTCCACCACGCGAGTGTTGGCTTTCACCAAGGGCAGGGAGGGCTGCAGCTCACACCCAGGGGTTTGCGACCTTCAGTTGTGCCTTTTGGTCTGGAGTCAGTGGCAGTAAAATGGCAGTAAAACATCGTTCTCTCTAATTCTGGATGTGTGAGATTTGGGAGTATCACTCAGAAATGCTGATGAGATGTTTTAAGGCATAAATCAACTGCATATTGAGATGAGACCAAACTCCTCCCCTCAGCTGCCCTCCAGACAGTGGCCTGGTCGCAGCACCCTGCCTGCCAGGCCTGTCGTGATTTTTTTTCATCTCCCGTCCTCAATTTTTGGCAATTATGCAGGAATATCCCCTTTCCCGCGGTAAATAAATCGGGATTCGTGTTTTGCGGCGATGTAACTCCTCCTCCCCTAATATGCTGCATTGTCCATTGATTTGCCTAATTATGTGTATTACAAGTGCATAAGGCGCTGGGGAGCAGCAGGGGGCTGCGCTGGGGAGAGGAGGAGGGTGATTGCTCCATCTGTTCCTCCGAGCTGCCGGGAGAAGCGTCGGGGAGTGGAGTGGGAAATGGAGGGAAGGAATTACCATTTAGTGCAGGTGCCTCTGGAAGGGGAATCCCACTGCCAGGTGCTGGCAGGCAGCTCTCCCGAGCTCCTCTTGCGCTTAATTACCCTATAGTGAGGCTTCCCATCTCAAATTAGAGCAGGCAATTGCAACTGAGAGCTTGCAACAAAATGGGGAGCGTAGCAGGGCTTAATCTATTTCACTACAGAGACCTGCATTTCTCATTCGACAAGATTCATGCCCTGTTCGGCTGAATTTAAAGGCAGTTACCCAGAATTAGGTGATTAATCGTAAAATCTGAATGTAGAAGCGTAAAAGCAGACAAGGTCAGAGCATCTGAGCCTGCGAGGCTGGGTTTCAGTGCTGGTACTCTGAAGAGCAAGTGCAATGCTTTGTACTCTGGGTTTCAGAGGAAGTTGCTCGGGATTATCGGAGCCAGAGCACGACGGGGACGCGCTGTCGTTGCTTTTCAGTGTTTGCTGTCCTGGACAAGCCGCTTTAATGCCTCCGCAGCTGCTTCTCCCTTTCACGCTCTCAGGATGGCTGATGGATCAGTAGTGGCAATGGGGTAACGTGTTGCTCGCTCTCCTGCTGATTTCTGCTAGGCTGCTGACAACTGGAAGCGGGTAACACATCAGATCAGGTTGTTAGTCCAACTGGAAAATACCCAAGGAATAAAAAATGTCCAGAACGCGTTGCATGCCATCATAACAAGTGATGCACAGGGACTGTTATGTCCTTGGAATAATGCACATGGAAGGGGGAAGACTATCAAAGTTAAAGCCGTGGTGTGCATCCTTTTGTGTTTTAAATGGCCTTAGCGCTTTTTTGTGCGTACTTCTGCACCTTGGAGCAGCGCTGCGAGGAGTTACACAGAGTGTGCATCTGCTGGTTTGATCGCGTCCACGTGCAACATCCGAACTTTGCTCTACCTGGCAGATAACTCAGGAGTTGCTGATCCTGTCATTAATTTAGGAGTTAAATTGTCTAAAATGATCACATAACCAAGAGTGCAATAGAAAATAGAGTGCAACAGAATGAGATTTTTGGTCCATCCTTCAAACAATCACCTTCCCACGTTGCTTTATACCTGTCCTGAGGGACCATCCTGTGCCTGCTGCCTGTAGCTGGGCTAAGGAAGGGAGCTGAGTTTGCCTCTCTCTGAGACCTGGTGGATGTTATAACACTTCATGTGCTTTTCTTCTGAACTCTGGTACCAGTGCCCTGCTCAGGTCTTCGGGGAGAGGCAGAGGTGCAGGTGCGGAAGCAGAAGCATCGGAGTGCCTAGAAGCTCGCTGTGGGGGAAGGGTCACGGCTTTTTCTGGAGTATATCAGAGTCCAGGTTGTGAGGATCATCTATGAGAGCTGTGAAACTGCTCCGAGGTGCCCGGCAGAGCTCCACTCATTCACCCATAGTCTGAAGTGTTAGGCAAGGATTTGATGGGAGGCACTGGTAGAAAGTTCCCTTTTTGCCTTCGGATGGCCGGCCGCAAACTCTGTCGGTCACAATTGTGGAGGATATGTAGGGTCTCTGAGAAGAAGTAGAACTGTACTAAAAATTGGGAGAAATGTTTATTCCAAGAAGATACTGATGAGAGCGTGGTTACGGTCTGAAATCCTCAGGGAATTTGAGTTATAAATAACTGCAGTGGTACATCTTTCCCGAGCCTGTTCTATATCGCTGAAATCGTAAGCTTGTGGAGCTCTTAATGACCCTAATGAAAAGTCCTAAATCACGCTTTTCAGGCAGGAAAGGAAGCCTGTGTGTGTGTCAATCAATTTGCTTCTCAAAGCGGCTGAAAACAAAAGTCTGAGGAGTTCCCCCTGTGAGGTGATTTCCCTGGGTGCTGCTCAGTTCGCAGCCTCGCTGCTAACTGCTCCTTGCGCTAATGGTATCCTCTCACCAGAGAAAACATCGTACTTCAGATCTGAAGTGGTTGGCAGAAGCTGTAATTGAGGTGTGAAGTGACTTTCCACACAAGAACCTGCCTTCCAACGTTGGGCTCCTCGCTCGTCTCGCCACAGAACGCTGTTAGCAGAGACTCTGGCAATTAACTGCTTATGAAAGGGCTTGGAAGCCTGTTTCTATTCCTGCTATTCTGTTTGGATTGCTGATCCGCCAATTTGCACTTTAAATCCCATAAAATAAAACAAACGTGGAAATGTTGTCGCACCGATTGCAGCAATAAGTGTAACAGAACAAAATATTTATAGAGTAAATAAATCTTTTTGGTCTCATCTTTATCAAAAACAAACTGCAATTAATTTTTTTGAAAATACTGGTAGTTGCTAGAACTGGAATTCTGAGGCTTAGAAATAGGGTTTAAGATCATTTTTGGTTAACGAATCATCAGCTTTATTAATTTAGTATCGATTTATATGGGGAAAAGTGAAGCTCAGGAAAATAATGATGTATTTGGTTGGTAGGGAAGTATAATTCAAATTAATCCCAGGAAGCGGGTGAAGTCCCGGACTAATCCTTTAAAAGAACTGACTGGATTTTAGCAAGTCATGGGAAGATATTTTCATGGATAATGTGGCGCAGACCCTGACGCACGTGTTCCCTGGGAACGCAGGAGGTGTTGCGCTGGGAGCCCCGAGCCCCGAATGCGTCGCTCGCTGCCTCACTTAGGGATTGACGTTTGCCTCCCCCAGGGGCCTCTGATCTAACCAGGCCCTGGAAGAAGGTCTAGAGTTGCAGTATCAGGTTTTCCTGGCTGCTAAAGTTATTTTAATACAGCTGCGAGTTCCCTGAAACCGGCCAGATATTTCCAGGCACAGAAGAAGAAAAAAAGGGCTTGAGGAGGAGGATGGGGGACAGATAGTTCCAGCTCATTGCTGCTGTTTCCTTGAGTGACCACAGGCACCTCCTTTAGATTCCCAGCACCTCGCTTCCCTTAAAATGGGAATTGTAACTGTTCCTTGCTGGGAGCAGCGCTCCCCAGTGAAAAGCGTTGGAAGAGCTGAAATCTGTGTTTGTGTTCTATTTTGGCCTTAAACTTGCATTTTACTTACAAATGACTTAAATTACAGGCTAATCGATGATATAGAGCAACCGGACGATCTAGTGTAATGTTGGAGAAAAACAGTGACAGCTACAAGCTGTAACTGTCAAACCCCACTGCGATATAAATATTAGATGGATGTTTTATAGATCAGGGCAAACAGGCTGGATGACTGACAGCGATGGCAGAAAAAACAAGTACCTGTAGCCATTCCACGCTGGAAATGTGGTTTGAGTGCAAAACTGACCATTGCATCACACAAGCAATTACAGGTTGCGTGTGGTGAGCAGATGTGAGCTCCAGGGAGAGTTTAAACTGGTGTAGTGCACGTGTGAGGTAAGGCAGAAGATGATATACAAAACTCCCCTGGAGAGCATGACCTGCACTTGCTGGAGTCCTGGCTGGATTTGATCCATGAATGTGCTGGTGTGATGGTGTAACTCTGCTCTGGGGACCTTGTGCTGGTGTAACTCTGCTCTGGGGACCTTTCAAGCTCATTCAGTCCAACCCCGCCTCTGCAGGGAGCAGGGACATCTGCAACTAGAGCAGGTTGCTCAGAGCCCCATCCAACCTCCCCTGGAATGGTTCCAGGGATGGGGCATCAACAACCTCTGGGCAACCTGGGCCAGTGTCTCACCACTCTCAGCATAAAAAATTTCTTCCTTCTATCTAGTCTGAATCTCCCCTCTTTTAGTTTAAAACCATCACCCCTCGTCCTGTTGCAGCAGTCTGTTGACCTGCTGGCCATTCTGGTGCAAGCGGGACCTGGTTGGAGTGTTTGTGGAGGCCAGCTGTGTGTTCAGCCACAGAAACGCTGCAGTCCTGCAGGCTGTGCTCTGAGCTCCAGCTCTTCCCGGCTTTGATGAGACTTGCTGGCAGTGCCGCGTGTTGGAGAAAGAGCTACCTGCGAGGACAAGCTCAGGTGAGGAGCAGGAGAGTGCTTTACCTTTCCAACTCTGTTGTGACTGCTGATGCTTTGTCCTTGAGCTCAACCTTGTGTCCTTGGAGCAGCCTGGCACTGGCGAGCGAGAGGGTGGAGGGCAGAGGGGGAGACTGCAGCTTCCCTGGCCTCTTCCCTCACTGTTAAGTTTCCATCTTTCTTTGGTGATTGTAGACAGAAAAAAAACCTGAACGCATTCAGCTTAAATTTAAAAATAAGCTGCTGAACTGCAAATTCCATCTGCTCCAAGAGATGCCGAGGTGTCCAGCAGTGGCCTCTGCCCGCTGCGGGTGGGGTGGGAAATCGAAACCTGGAGATTTCACAGGCAACAGAACATTGAGACCTGAAGAGCTATGCAAAACAGACTGAAGAACTTGATGAAAAACTTTTCCGAGTCGCCAGCCTGTCTTTTTACTCCACCCAAGTCCAAAACCAGCCCCTGGCAGTTATTTGCTGGCTGAGATTAGTCCGTGGGCGTCTTTAATCTCAGATGCTAAACCAGAGCAGCAGTTTCAGTCTGTGCAAACCCGCCCGTGTTCGCCGCGAGTTCTGCTTCTCTTTTTCCGTTACTTTTTCCCCCGATTGCTACAACAATTAATTAAGAATGGTTCTGCTGAACCCTGTTGATTCATTTGGCACTTGGAAGCTTAATGAGGTGTAAACCTGCAGACTGTGGCAACGGTAGAGCTGACATGGTAATTTATATCAATTGGCGTGATTAGTCCAGGTCCTCAATCACCGCATTGTTTCTCCCTGCAATCTGTCACAGCCCTAACAGGGGGACTTTATGGCTGGGTTTCTGTTGCATCGGCGGTAATGTTCTCGAGGTGCTGCTAACAAGGCAAGTACAACTCGGGTGATGCCTTGAGAACGGCAACGTACAAATCGCTTCTCTAATAACATCTACTTTTCGCTTCAGAGATGAGTGAGATCCAGCCCTCGGAACTGCCGGCTGCCTCATTCCTCTTTGCAGTTGCAGCAGCTGCAGCTCTGCTCTCTGAATACCCACTGAGGAGTTGAACTGCCCGCTTCGGTTTGGTGAGGTGTTTTGGGAGGGTTTTCTTTCGAGACGTAGAAAGCACCTGGCCGAAGCTCCTCGTTACTTCAGACTGTGAGGAGCTTGCTGGGACTGGGCTCTGAAAATCACTTTGTGGGTTGCTGTGTGTACTCTGCCTTGACTGTACTATTCATTGGTAACCATTAATTCTGCAAATTCAGTCCAGGCATGCTGGAGCCACCCTAGATTTCTTCTCCGTCACCTATAGATTTCTTCTGCATCACCTATTAGTCTGTGGGTGTCTTTAATCTCAAACCTATAACCTCATACAACCTATAGTAGATAGGTTGAGTAGAGCAGGGCAAGGGTTGTGTGACCTCTGTGCAACCACGTGCCCCTCAGTTATACCCTTAGTGATGCTACTGCATCCTGTTAACTTCCATATTCCAACAAAAAAAATGTAGCCATTCAGAGTTTTGGAAACCATTTGGCTGGTGAGGTATGACAAGAAATGGAAGGAAATGCTCCCTTTTGGCAGCCTGAGCTCAGCAAAGCCAACAACAATAAACACATAAATCAGCAGCCGCATCTATGCTGTTCCAAAGAAAAAGTTTGAGGAATAAGCATTCAGACAGGCAGCGCAGTTTGAAAGCACGTTGCCTGTCACTGTATCCTCTCCAAGTGTCCCCGGACGCCTATGCCTCATCCGTGTCCTTCATTGTGCAAGTGAAACACTTTGTGGGCCACCAGCGAGGCCATTGCTCCATCTTGGCTCTGGGAAAGGGCTGGGACAAGCAGCAGGACCGTTAGTGAAAGCTGCTGCCGAAGGCAGCGTCGGAGCACAGCGGGACGCGCCGGGAGTTACTGTGTGGCAGCGGCACCGCCGCAGTAAATCCATCCCCGGAGTGGGGAGTGGTTTCCATCAGCCTAATTGAGGTTGTGCTGTTTGTGTGGAGATGGTGCTACTTTTGTTTAATTTTCTTGGCCTGATCAATGGAAAAACAAACAAACCAGCCTCCCTCCCTCCCTCCCTCCCCAGTTGAAACCAGAAATGTGAGAAATGGAGCTGCACCAAATTAAAGTATTCCTTTAAAATGAGCCTCTAACCAGGTTAAATGGATACGTGAATAAATCTAAAAAGCAGTACAATTAAGGTAAAGACCTTTTTAATGTTTGCAAAACTGGCAGGAAGCTTTAAAGTTGATTCTTAGAGAAAGGCAAATCTGTCATAAATTCTGCATGTTCAATGGTAATGTTTTTAAGCTGAGCAATGAGGGACGGGCAGGTCCATTTCTGTACCAGGACCCTTCTGCACCACCACAGTTGTACAGACTGATTTTAACACCATTTTTATTTTCAGTGCAAAGAGTCCTTAGAGTAAATCAGTTTTTGACCTGTAACCACTGAGAGTAGTATTCACTGAGGCCTATGTGTAGAGAAATATAATTTATTTTAATGATATTTAAACTAATGAGCTTGGCTAATAGGTATTTTTGAAGCCCTTTATAGGGGTTCAGTCGTGGGACAACACGCCACTGGGCACAAATGCTCATTTACCCTGTGAAATGTCAGAGAACGGCCCATCTATTAGTAAAGCGCATTTTGTTTGATTTTTAAGAATATATTTCCATAAATTACCAGCCTGAGAAATAAAATAAATCAACCAGCTACTCAATGAAACCTTAAATGTTAATTGATAGTCACAGGAGTGACTCAAGCCAAAGGAGAAAAGGGCATGGAGGGGGCAGATCTGTCAGGATGGCTCCACTGCTCAGAGGCAAGGTCTGATTTACTCACAGGTCTCCTATGAATATGTTCATCCTAGGTCTGCATTGACTTCTGCTGATGGGGATCCTGGCAAGAAACCTCCCCATGGCTGGGCCATTGTCCTGCCACCCTGGCCACTGAGCAGGTGAGGTTTAGCTGGCTGCTGGGTCTGCTCCCTGAAGCAGCTCGGACTTGAAAAGGGAGCCCCAGGGGATGAAGAGGAGGATTGAGAAACTCTCAGGACCAAAAAGGTGCTGGTCAAATGAGTCACTGTGGCTCCATCCTGAATAAGTCAGTGCAGGTGCTTGAATGTCATAGCGTGTAGGCTCCTGTCTAGAAGCTTCTGTCCTCCCCACAGCCCTGGTCAAATTTTGTGTGTCCCAGTTGTTCCTTGCATGTTCCTTTCTATGTATTTATTTTACTCAATCCCAGCCAACCAAGCTGGTTGGTATTAGAGGGAAGGTGGTTTCTACCACTGGCGCATCAGGGGCCAGCTTGAGCTGGTCACATTTTCATCACTCCCAGAACTTTCCAGGACTGGGGAGAGAAAACTGTACCCAGAAGGTCATTGCATCAGAGAATGTGGGAAGGAAACATTTTCCTACCCTCAGGCAGGTTGATCTCTGTCAAAATCGTTCCCTGCAGCTGCTTATTTAACCCATTCTTGAGCTCTGGAGATCCCACAGTGTCTCATTGCCGTTGCAGTTTTGGTTACAGCCCGTGGCTTGGGTCTGTTGTTATACAAATGCTCCATGGCAAGGGCAGCGGGTTTCTCTTCCACTCATCATTAGCGGTAGTGACGTGAAGCTCCTTTCTACCACAGAACAGCAGTAGCAGAGGGAGGGGGCAAGCGCAGCAATTAAATCCGTGCGAGTCCTGTCTGTGGGCAAGCCCTGAGGCTGCTCAGCACCGGAGTGGGACCTCGAATCTGGACCCACCCACCTCCTTCCCTCTTTCTTCTGTCACGTGCAACGGTCTGGGTTTGTGCCATCCATCCTCCTCTGGGTCTCGGTCTGGGGAAGGGGCGAGCGGCGCCGGCAGGCACCGTGCAGCCGGGTGGGCTGCTCCGCAGGTAGAGCTGCGGCACCTCCAAATGCCAGCAGCCTGGCTCTGCGCTGAGCAGATGAAAGATTATAGTGATCAATTTGGTGAGAAGGGAGATTTTTCTCCATCTGTCTACCCTCAAGGCTCTATTTCCTCATAAGCCATTCCCCGAGACATCAAGAAAATTGAAGCTGTTCAGAACTGGAAAAGATAGTTAGCCCAAAATGGATGAATATCCGATACACTGGCTGGCTCTCCTGGAACAGAAGGGAGGCAGCCAGCCGAACCGATGGCTTTCT
The DNA here is from genome assembly GCA_013396935.1 of Baryphthengus martii. NCBI lineage: Eukaryota > Metazoa > Chordata > Aves > Coraciiformes > Momotidae > Baryphthengus > Baryphthengus martii. The sequence goes on along the minus strand of VWZK01001316.1, from coordinate 318,208 downwards.
GCACCATGCTGAGTTTTTTAAAATAGGAAAGAGCCTTTGTAGCCTGTTGTTTTCACCCAGCATCGCTCATCTGCGAGCCACACCGCTCAGTGAAGCGCGTGGCAAACTCTCCTCCCCCGCCACTCAAAGATGCCTCTGCCCCAAACCGCACAAAATCGGGGGGCTGAGATCCAGCCCCAAAACTCAGCTGCTGTTGTGTACCCTAGCAGTGCTCTGAGTGCTCATTAGGAAAGCCTGGGGCTAATGGACTGGTCCTGGCCGGCCTCGGCGGCTGCGATTTCCTCCTTTGGAATATGGGCTCACCAGGCCCTGAGGCTTTCTGCTCATTTAGTAATCTAATGTGTAATGTATTTTGATTTTTTTTTTTGTTTTGTTTTTAAAGGAATAGCATAAGATAAAGGAGGCATTTTAAAGTGTACGTGTTTATGAAGTTTTCATATCCTGTGTTTCAAATCCTCTCTGCTTCATTAGCACTCTGCAAATAGTTTGGAGCAGGAAGGTCACCTCTGGAGGACTGATGCAGGTTTCCAGGTAGGACCTTGGGATATAGCAGGGGCACCTGCCTCCGCTTCCCTCTCGGAGCTGGATGAATGAATGAACGGGAAGGATGTAATCCTGTGTCTTTATCCAGGTGTGCCTCCCTGCCCATCCTGCTTCTTGCATGGAATTTAGCTGTCTGTTCCTCTTCCATCACATTTTTCTTACTGCTGGGATGGAGAACGCTTCTTACAACCTCCTGTGGGCTTCTTGCCAGCTGAATACACACCTCTAATATGCTCATGCATTTGCAGACTGTTCTTAGTGCATGTTTTCTCAAACGGCTTTCAAGCCACCTGCCAGTTTGTGGTGTTTTTTTTTCTTTTCCATCACATTTTTGAACTCCTCAAGACCACTGGGTGCACATCTAACAAGCTGCAATTACAGGAGAGATCCTGATGCAGAAGTGCTATTCCCATTCGGTGACACTATCTGCAGAGAAGCTTCTCTGTATGTGTAAAGACCTCCAGAAGCTGCTGCTCTGAGCAGGAGAGGCCCAAGTACTGGTGCCCATCATCTCTCCTCCTTGCTGCTGGCTTCTATAATGCACAAAACTGAATTAATATGGCAAAACTGCCTGTCCTTAATTCCTGCTTCATTGCCTTTGGGGAGGGGGGAGCTTGTCTTCTCTCAGGTGCTATGTGTGGTTTAGCTGTTTTTATTTCTGTGCTTCTTATTGTTCTCAAGGAGTTAACTACCAGGATGTGTCTCTCACTTCATGCCTGGTCAAGGCACCTGCTATTTGCAGGGACTGGGAGGGTTGGGGTGCTAAAAGAGGGTTGAATGGGAAACTCAAGACTGGGCAAGGTGATCTGCGTGGACCAGTGCAGGAGAAAGTGGCCGTTCCTTAGACTGACTGGAGGAAAGGAGTGAGATGTTTGATTGGAAAGAACCTTCAAGGAGAATACTATGGATGGATTTTCAGATGAGCCTCCTGAAAGAAAAATCTGAGGATTCTCTAGAGGTACGTGGGAGTGGCTTTCCTGAGGGCCAGGCATGGCCAGAGAGCATGAGCTGGAAGCTGCTGTTGCACCGTGGAGAAGTTGAGAGCTGCAGGGTAGCCCTCAGCCTCCCTCTCAGCCCTGTTCAGCCTACGAATGCTCCAAAGCCCTGAGGAAACGAAGGCACTACATGATTTTATTTTTACTTAAAGCCATATTTCTGCCAGGAAAACTTCTCCCACGCGTCCTGATCAGAGTCTGTGTGGGCAGCCCCCAGCAGCTGGTGCTGTCTCCCACCAAAGTCCGGTGACAGAGACTGGTGGGGAGGCCAGAGCTACATCCTAAAATAGTTGAGATTCTCATGAGATGGTGACCTCAGTCTGAGGGCATGAAAACCTCGTGTCCTACAAAAGTACCCCAGGCATGAGCTGTAGGAGAGGCTGGAGGATTACAGTACAAGGGAGAACCTTGGGGAAGCCCCTCGCTATTGCCCTAGCCCATTGATGCTACAGGTCAGGGCTCAACTCTTCCCACCGGCACTATCCCTGTCCCCCTGCCACCCCTGACCCGAGGCTCCCTGTGGGTTTTCAGATGCTCCTCCAATGCAAGTAGGGGTGCGGAGCAGCCCGCTATTGTAAACACCAATGCAGGACCAGTCCTTTTCCTACCAGCTGTCAAAAAGTATTATTTAATCTCAACCAGCTCTTAGTAGCCTTTTGTTGTTGTTGTTGCTTTTGTTTCCTCTGGTTTGTTTTAAGAAGGTTGTTGAGTGTGAGAAAGCAGGAAGCGGTGTCAATAACCCAGTGGGTTTTTTTTCTTTTCACAGACACCCTTTGAACTCCCTTTACTCTGCCTCCCCTCCAGTTACATTTACACACCCTATAAATAACCTCCTAGCACTTTGAAATGCTTTTATTTAAAGCTAAAAGGGATTTTTTTTTTTCCAAATCCAGTGTTATTTTCTGCATTATCTGTAGACAACCTTCAGAATAATTATTATAAATGGCTTTAGGTTTTAACCCGTTTCACCGTGTACACTAAACGAGCAGGAAAGCCGCACATTAAAGCGGCAGAAGCTTGTGAGGGTGATGATTGATGCCATGGGACCCCACCAGCTCCAGGTCTCCTGGCAACTGTATCTGTGGGGTGAGAGGACCCGAGACCGAGCCTGATTTGGTGCCTTAACTGCCCATGTTCCTCTTTGGGGACAGCTGGATGCTTGCAAGCGAGCCCTGGATGTCTGAATCCACCAGTCCCTGCACACGATGGGTCTGCTGGAAGACACTGGGAGTCGTATCGGGGGAGTGAAGGTAAGGGGGTGAGATTTATGGCTGGCTTAGTGGAGCGAGTGCAAGTACATCCGCAAGCAGGTTCTCCCCAAGTCCAACTTACTCTGCCTGAGCCCCCAGCAGATGTGAATGTGTCTTCTCTGCACCCCGAGAGGGGACCTGGGGCCGGTGTCCTTATGCTTGGGATGAGTTCAGCACTATCTGAGGCTCTGGGATGGCTATTTCTGTTGCTTAGGTGTTACTTTAGGCTTTACCTTAGCAACTCCGTGGGCACTCCTGATTTACACTGATATGTCAGAAAATGATCAAGTCCTCCATAATAATTCTTTGCTGCACACAGGGCTGTATGACCTTGTTTTCCCGTGCTAGAAGCATTGCAGATCTGGCAATAAGGCTTTGGGATGCCTGTGCTCCGGGTCACCTTCCTTCCACTGCTGGCTGGCTGTGGTGCCGAAGTCTGATGACAGCACCACCCTTACAGCTTTTATTGACCCACATTTCTCTCTCTTCCCAGCTATTAGTCATCACTAAGGCTGTGGCTTAAAGGAGTGCTTGATACAAGTTTTTCCTGGAGTCGAGTCACTGAAAAACCACCCGGTCCTGCTAACGTAGCACTTAACGACAGCAGATGAAGCTTTCTGCAAACGTAATGCACCGTGAGGTAAGACCCCCTCCTACCAGCCTTGCAGCCTCCAAAAGGATTTATTTTGACCTCTTGTTATCTCACTGAGTTAGGAAAATGTTGTTTACCAGCATCGATCTTCAACTTTCTATATCATAAAGGTTGATCCTCCTAGGTAACTGCTCCAGCTCACCTGGGAGAGGGCCAGGGGGGGTGAGGTGTCTCTGCAGGGCCTCTTAATGTGTGTCCCTTGCAGCCACCTGCCCTTGTTTCTGGTGAGGGACGGGGTCACCCTGAGTTGAAGCGAGGCTGCTCTCGTACCGGGATACCAGACACTCTGCTACTGGGTTTAACACCTGGCTTGAAGCGAATGATTCAGGTTGGGTTTGGTTTGTCCACATTCCTTACAAAGTATCTGAGGCTGCTGACGCACTTGGCACCTCCATTGTTTAATCTTGTCACCAGTTGAAGCTTGGCCACGAAGTCACCCACGTTTTCTGAAGCAAAGCTTCAGTTTTAAATAAATAAAATGCATATGGCTGATTTACTTTGAACCAAAGAAAGAAAAGAAATCAGCAAGCGGTTGTGCTGTCCTGCAGATCATGCCACTTGGTCTTTCATAATTGGGCTTCACAGGCAAAAGTATATTCTTTTGGGGCAGGATTTATGAAGATGTAACTAGCTTGCTGTGGTTAACTTGTGAAACTTAAGCAGAAACAAAGGCCATCCTGCTGCCTACACGAGGTGGGATGGATGTGCCCAGTTCTTCTGGCCAAAGCTCTACCACCCACCAGGAATGTGCGTGAGCATTTCAGAGCAGGTCACCTACCTTAGGCCAGCCTCCAGTCTTGTCTTTTCATTGAAGACTAAGGAGGTGACCAGATGTTTGTGAGTGATTTAGAGGAGCAAAGAAGTTATCGCTTCTCTGCTGCACTCAACTCATGGATCGTGTGAGCTCCAATAGCCCACAGCACTGTGATGTGAGAGCTCTGCTTAAACTGGCTTCTGGAGGTGTTTCCTCTGGAGTCTGGGGATACAGATGTCACATTTATAACGAAATTTCTTTGCGTTACTTCTGACAATAACTTTTTTTTTTCCTCAACTGCTTCCTCCCAGTTAATTAATTTCTGTGTAATCAGTGGCTCAAATTCCTTGCCTGTGCAACTCTTAATTTATGATGTTGACCTGAAAGTGGGAGAAGGATGAATTTGAAAGTCAGGAGATGGCAAAAAACCTTCATTATTTTGAAAGCATTGAAATACTTCTATTTGCAGACCTTTTTTTTTTTTTTTTTTCTTTGCTTTGTTTGTATCTACAGATGTAAAGTTAAAAAGAGACAGTTCCTTACTATGTAGTGTGAGACTGGAACGTTAAGAAGCCTTTAGCATAACTTAAATTAGAACAAAACATCATAGTGGCAGCAGCGGATTAGATATTCTTTAATGCATTTACATATATTCTTTTGCAATTGATTTAACTGTTTTGAGGTGGATGCTTTTATTAAGGTGAATGAAAACAAACAAACAAGACTCTTGGGAAAATGTTGCTATTGCCTAAGAATAAACTCGCTAGTCCTGAAATATTTATAAACAAAACAGATTGTTGGTATTACTGAGGCAGTGTGTTTTGGAGGAGCTAAAGGAAGGAGGAATTTTTTTGACCAGCGTGCTGTGAGCCTGGCAGGTCATTTTCTATTCTATATGTGGCTTTTGCAGGAGAGCGCGAGCGATGAAGGGCATTAGCTAAATAAGAGATGATTTAGTGGTGATGGCACTGTTGGTCTGTGTATCCCACAGCTGCTAAATTTCAATATCAGCTCCATAACTCTGGATGCAGAAAGAAGTGAACACGCACAAGAGACTCCTTCTGAATATCTTTCCACCACCCCCCTCCAATAAAAGGCACAAATAATAGCATATTTTTCAAAGTGCAAAGCACTTTACATTGCAAATAGTTACATTAAATTTACATTTCATGGGTGAGCGGCCGCAGCCGCCGCTTGCCACATCCTCACTGGTGACACTCCAGCAGTTGTACGTGATCTACTGCCCGCGGGCCTGGGTTGCCCGTGATCAGAGGGGACTGAGGCCACAGCACCATTGAGCACCACGAGCATCTTCCGCTACCTGGCCTTCAAAGTCAGAAGGTGAAGGAGTGGAAGCGCAGGAGGCCAGGTGCCGGGAGAAGGCCTTGTGCAGCTACGTTGTGATTTCTGGGCGAAGCCAAGGTACTGGCAGGGCACGATTCCTGTGCCCTTGAGGCAGTGGGGAGCCAGACACCTCCTTGTTTTTCATGGTACCAGGCAAGCAGCACATTTCTGCTCTGCGCTGGAAAGCCTACAGCCACTCGGTGCTTTCCCTGTAAAGGTCAATCTGCTCCCCATCCCCGTTTTCTCCAGGGATAATCGATGCAATGCAAACGCTGTGTTGACAGTTATGCCTGCCATGGAAAACTCATTTTCTGCTGCTCCTTGTTGGGACGTGCCAAAGAGCTGCCGTTACCTCCATAATGGCTGCAGGCCCTCCTGCCATGGGCGACCTTCTTTTGTGCTGGTCGAGATAATTCTAACACGCTCCTTTAGGGAGCTGGCAGGTTAAAGCCATCCTGACAGTTACAAGTTTCCCAATTTTCCTACTTAATCAGAAACAGTTGCCCTCCCCTACTTGTCTCTGCAGATTCTCCTGCAACTGAGGCCACCAAACAAAACCTGGCTGCAACCTGGGGCTGGGGAGTTGTAGGAATGAGTGTGCAACCCCCTGGGTACGGCCAAGTCCCTCTGCCACCACCACACCGCGGGGTGGGTGTCAGGCAGGAGCCCAATGCTTCTTCCCTGCCTCCTGCTGCCATAAGAAAGTGCAGGGACTATTTTTTTTCCCCCCTCTTTGTTTATCTGTGACAGCCTCAGTGACTTTTCTGGTCAGTCCGTATTATGATCTTTCCACTCAGCGCATTGTTGTGTTTCTAGTCGCAAGGTTCGTTGTCATTTATCTTCGTCGGCTTTGGCACCTGCTAACCCGGGGTATGCGCCTGAGTCACTCCTTACCTGGCAGGGATCGTTCCTCATGAGTTGCTGGGCTGGCATTTACCATCCTGGCAGCCTTGGGATCCTGCCTGGCACGTGAGGCCAGGCTGAGTCACGGCTGGGTTTGATTCCATGGAAAACTAAAGGTGATGTCACAAGCAGCGCTGGGGTCTGGTCCCATCTCCAGAGTGGGCAGTAGGGCAGGGATGCTGGTGTGGGGAGCCACGGTTGGAATGTATCCATTCCCAGCCTGGCCCAGGCACGGAACAAGCTTTGATTCCCTGTGGGATTTATCCTGCCATGGTTTTGCCCAGCAGTGCCCATACTCCCCAATTAAAAACCCACGTGGGTTTGCCAGCCTGTGCTGCAGCCGTGACTCTGCTGGCGCACAGCTGTAGCTGCAGCCCTGCTTGCGCCTGCCTGTTGGGATTTGCTCTTTTACATTTCCCCTGAGAGAGATCTCCCATTTTATGGCTCTTTTTTGTCCCCTCACACTCTGCTCCTGTTCCCTACGAGCATCGATGCAGCAGCACCGTGCCCCTGAGCCGTGCCGCACGGCAGGGCCAGCTCCTGCTCGCAGCATCAGAATTTCCAGAATAGTCCCTCTAGGGGGAAAAAAAAAAAAATCTCAAGCAGCTCCTTAATAAACTAGTTCAATGTATAAAGTATTTAACTGTGTAATTTCCTGGTAAGCCAGCAGGTCCCCTCATAAATGCTGGAGCGTCGTGCTGGCTCCCAGCCAGTGCTCGGGCGTCCCTGGCGCGGTGCCCTACGCCAGCTCGTAAAACCCTCCCTCGCCACCTCCCCCTTCCTGTCCCGCTCCCCACTCGAGACCCCTGTGGTGGCACAGCCGAGTCAACTTGAGACTTGTCACCCTGTGCTCTGTAGGGAGGTGGAAAGAGCTGGCTGGTGCTATCCGGCCACCGCATCCCCATGGCTTTTGTGACAGAACTAGTTTTTCTCCTCCATTTTTCTCCACACGTGTGGAGGTCTTTCCCCTGGGGCTGGATGGTTTCTGGAGTCTCCAGCAAAGCCACAGGAAGTATCACCAATGCCTGGGGTTTCTCCCGGTTTTAGCTGTTTCACACCTTTCTAGGCAGGGGAAAAAGTGTGGAAAAGGGATTCATCCCACCCTTGGAAACCAAACCACAACCCACCAGGGAAGCAGCTGAGCCTCGGGCAGGGAGTTGCACTTCTCCATGCTCTAAACCAAGGTCATAATCTTGGGAGCCTGACTCAGATACCTTGACCTTTAGGGTCTGATCCCAGGAGCCTGGCAGCTCACCACAAAGACTCGTTCTTTCTCCCTGCTTATTAATTCCCTGCAATAAGCCCCCTAAGCTGGTGCCTTCCCCATGAATCTCCCTCAAGATGTGGTGCCCAGTTAAGGGCATTGCAGCTGGACCGACATGCATCGGGGTGCCGGCGATTCTGCCGGAGTACCAGAGCTGCCCATCCAGCCATCACCCAGCGTGTGCTGCTGGCAATGTGCTGGCCAGCTGATGGGAGCGCGCCGGCCCTGCCATGTTTGAACTGGAAGGGAAGTGGGAATGGGATGCAGCTTCAAAGGCTCTGAACCAGTTGCCAAGAAGTTCAAAGTGGCAGCGCGAAGCTGAAGCGCTCCAGATTGGGTTTTATTTCAAGCCTCACAAGAGCCTTGATACCATATTTTCTGAGCTATCAGGGGGGTGTTGCAGGGTTTGGAAAACTCTCCCAGCCTGACTGGCTGCTTTGCTTTGAAACAGGTCCTGTGTTTGCCACAGACTCTCTTTGGCCGGCAAATGCTGGGTGCTGATGGCCAACCCAGTGCAGTAGCCCTGGTCCTCCCTGGCAAGCCAGGAGGAGGAGGCTGGACAACTGTTATGTGTGAAGTGAAACCGCCTGGAGACAGACAGACAGACATCCCATGCTGGGCTGTGTGAGCCTGGGCTGGGTGTCAGGGGCTCTGTGGGGAGGGGGATGGGGAGCGGAGAACATGGGAGCTGGGATGTGTGTACATGCCCAGTGTTTCCCAGCCAAGCTGCCCTGAGAGGAGGTTGTCTCTTACTCAACGGACTGTTAGAACTGGGCAAACCGGGCACACCGTTCTGCCTGGGTTCCTGCAGCAGGTTCACCACAGAGGGTGATATCTGATCTAGGCTGCCCGTGTGACAGGGTCTGCTGGAAGGGCTTTGTTGTGTTTGGCATCAATTATGATTGTCCCATTCTAGACTCAATGATCTTAAGGGCCTTCTCCAACCTAAATAAATCTACGATTCTACATTTTACTTTTTTTTTTCCTTGAGCTCCTCTACATCTCTAAATGAACCAACAGTGTGAGCAAAGAGGAAGCTACAAAAGCTGTGTGTAGCTATCCTGGATTGCAACCACATCAATACCAAGAGCAAAGGACATATTCTGTGTGCACCAGGCTTTGGGCAAAGTCCACTGAAGCTGATGAGTTTTTCTACTGACTTAGTGGACTTTGGACCCTGCCCTTTGGCACACAGGTCTGAGAGCTATAAGAAGGGATTAGTACCCCTTGTGTAAGAGAGGGAACTTGCATTTTCTCATCCACAGCATTTTTTCATTTAGCACTGGACACTTGGTTATATTAATGTGTATTTATTGGGTAGCTCAGATAAAAGCAGATGCAAAATCGTTATCCGTGTTTATGAAGGAGAATCAGTTATAGGATCTTCCACAGCATTTGAAGAGCCTGAATCTACCCAAGAAATGCAGTTGTGCTGGGGATAATTTTGATCTGCTCAAGTAATTTGTGGCAGAGAAGCAGCAAGATCATCATGCTCCTTCTGCAGACTGAATGCTCACTGGAATGATTTAGTTCCTCTGGGACTTTTGCTAATGAAAATCGGCTTAGCAGGGGGTGGCACTTTTGAATTGAGTAATTCCTACGCTAAATGCACAAGAAGGTAAAATCTACTGGCAGACCTTCCCCTAGAAATGCTCTCAAGCCCCCAGCTTAACCTCCCTTCTCACCAGCCAAGTGCTAAAGTGCACATCTCAGTGCTAGCTGCATTAGTGGGACTTACACCAGTCCTTCCAAGTAAGCCCCTGCATATCTTCACCCCATAGGAAAGTGCCCAAGCATCTGCTCAGGTGCTCTGCTGAGTCACACCTTTACAGCACAACTTGTGGCTGTGACAGAATTTAGGATTTTATTGGCTATTTAGTGCAAGACCAGTACGTATCTTGTTTCTCAGTGAGCGTTTTTCTCTTTCCAGGCAAAGTGCAAATGAATTTCTTTGCCTCACTCATCCTGCAGCCATTTGCTACAACCAGCCTCTATGGTTGAAGGTTTTTTTTTGAATGCACCATCTCAGATAGAAACCAATCATGTTTTTGCTTGAAATCATGTGGAAGGCAACTAGTTACGCATACTTCCTTATTTTTGGTTAAGTGGCCATCACCTCCTAATCATAGTTTCTCCTTTTTTAACTACAGGACTCAATTTACAGCCTAATTACCCTTACCTTGTTTGTTTAATGAAGCTTCTATAATGAATCCTGTGATCTTCCTGAAACATTGCACTGGGATTTTATTTTTCACTTTATAAACTGTGATTTTATATTAATGTTTTATAACCTCAGGTTTCTAATCATAAAGTCATAAGGAGTTTAATTGATTTGAAACTAGCCATGCCCTGAAGTGTGTACATGTCAGATTGACTCAAATTGATCCAATGTGTTTAAATAAAGCTCGTGCCAAAAGCACGTAGCACCTTATGCTGCCAGATATTTGCCCAAAGCCCTCTGGTAACTTAATTATGCTGCCATCTCAGTATAATAAATTATTGACTAGGACATGTTTTTATGTGTGTTTGCTGTAGTTTGGGAAGCCAGAGAAATCCCCCAATCCCACAAGACAGCGCAGGCACGTCGTGTCGGAGGCAACTGGTACAAATCCGTAGGGTGCTGTTATCATTAAGAGCTGCGGAGAGCTGAGGCTCGGCTCCTTGCTTGCTGCAGCTCTTGGCAAGTGTCTGGTCACACCCTTGTGTCTTCTTGCAGTTTAGGTTTGTTTTGGCACCTTAAGAAGCTAGTTCTGCCATTTAAAGAAGGGAATGGGAGGTCAGAGTGTGACCAGTAGGTCAACAGAGGTTCTCCTCCCCCTCTACTCTGTGCTAGTGAGGACACATCTGGAGTATTGTGTCCAGTTCTGGGCTCCCCAGCTCAAGAGAGACAGGGAAATGCCGGAGAGAGTCCAATGGAGGCTATGAAGAAGGGACTGGAACATCTCTCCTGCGAGGAGAGGCTGAGAGCCCTGGGGCTCGTCAGCTGGAGAAGAGCAGCCTGAGAGGGGATCCGATAAATATCTAAAGGGTAGGATCAAGAGGATGGGGCCAGACTCTTGTCAGTGGTGCCCAGCGACAGGACAAGGGCCAATGGGCACAAACTGGAACCAAAGAGGTTGCATCTGAACATGAGGAAAAAATTCTTTGCTGTGAGGGTGGCAGAGGCTGGAACAGGCTGCCCAGAGAGGTTGTAGAGTCTCCTTCTCTGGAGAGAGTCCAAACCCACCTCGACAATGTGCTGCTGGGCCCCCGGCTCTGGGTGACCCTGCTGGAGAAGGGGGACTGGATGAGATGATCCCCAGAGGCCCCTTCCAACCCCCACCATGCTGTGATGCTGTGAATAAGAAGTTGCGGAGCCAAGGCAAAGCCATTAGAGCGACAGCATCTGAGATCAAACCGAATGGTCAGCCTGGAAATCCTCTGCAGCTGATCTGCCTGGTATGACCTTTGTGCATGGACCTATAAAACATGTTCAGCTCTGACGGATCCAAATGGTATCCGAGGGCAAACATTTGGATCTAGCGCGTGCGGAAGCAAATCGGGTCTGCTAAGGCTGCAGTCCCCTAGTAAGTCCTGCAAGCTATAACCGGCACTGCCTCCCACGAGGTGCTAAATTTGGTCTCTCTGGCTGAGGCACGCAGCAGCTATTCCTGCTGTTGCAAACATCCAGCAAATACCAAAAAATCATTGCTGGATCGACCCATGTGGCGAAAACCCTCCTGACCGGTGTGAAGCAGAAAGGTAAGGTGGTCACAGCCGTAGCAACTGCTTTTTGGGAATGCAATCCAAGATGCAATTGGCATCAAATGCTTGTTCGTCTGAACCTGCCTGAGCAGGACTCTGGTTGTATCACCCAGGCTGTCTTGCCAGGCTCCCATCCCTCTCTTGGTGTCCTTCACGTGCCTCAAAAAGCCTGATGGGCCGATTTGCTTGATTACAAATTTGTGAAGTAAAACAAAGACAGTTTAATCTGGAAGGACGGCTACAGGTTTTTGTCTTTAATCAGAGCTCAGTATTACTATTGGATTTTTATTTATTCTGTAGTTGGATTGGATTTTAATAAAATAGTTACATACTTTAGACAGCAGAGACAAAACTGCTGAACAGGCTAAAACACGAACAAGTTGATTACGGTGACTAGTACCGTGCTGGCTAAAAGTAACGACATTGTTAAATTGAGCAGTTTTTCCTTAGAAGCTCATCCTGATCCTTATTCTCATGGCAGCATCAGCTGGGAGCCCCTCTATCCCGCCGGAGCGAAGCAGTTGGGATCCGTGTGTCTGTCCCACCGGAGCGAAGCAGTCAGGATCCGTGCTGTGCTGGTGAGAGCCCAAGAGGGTGAGAGGTGGGTGTCTGCAATGCACTTGCAACGTGTGGCTTAGACACGCTGTCTTAACTGGTCTCCTTGTGATTTAAAAAAATACTTATCTGTTCTTGGGATGGAAGGAATAAAACGCTCAGGCTTTTGTTTCTAACTGTCTTGGATTATATTATTATAAATTAATGCCAAAAAAAAAAATTAGCTGAGCTGTGTGTTAATACAAAGAGACATAAATAAATAAAAAACCAGCAGGTGAGTGTTGAGCCCCAGTGAACATTTCCTGAGACACTCCTCCCCTGACGGCCTTCACTGCAGGAAGAGCTGAGTGCCTGATCCCCTCCACAGCCGCAGGGGTGAGAGGTTGTGCCTGTAGCTCTTTTTGTGCTGGAGGTGAAGAGCCCGAGCTCGGCCGCTCCTGCTGCGGTGAACGGTGAGGTGGATCCCGTCGAAAAATATCCTTGGGGACGTAGGCCTCTGTGATTTGCCGGAGTCGGCGGAGCAAAGGCAGGTGACTTGCCTGTAGTAAAATGCAAAAACGCTGTTATCGCTTAAGAACCTGATTTCCCAGTTTCAGGGTAAATTTGCTGTGCTGCTTCAGGTTTGGTTTTGCATGCTATTTTCTATGTAAATGACGCTAATTAACTCAATGAGCTCTTGTCCACAGACAGGACTTGTGAATTCGAAGAAATCAGAAACTGCACCTGGCCGGTGAGCTCAGAAAACCGACGTTCGTTTTCTTGTATTCAAATTTTTGGTCCCTTGAGAGCCCAGAAGCAAGGGAGGGCTTTGTGCCCGCAGCGAGTACACAAACAGAGCAGCAACTGCAGCTTTTGGCTGCATGAGCATCACTTGTAAGCTCTGCAAAGGGCAGAGTCAGAGTCTTCTCAGCTGCAATTTTACCCTTGGACTCCATGAGACCAAATAAGTGAATGTAGTTCACTAATTATGAACTCCAGGGAGACCTTCTAGGAGCCTTCCAGTACTTACAGGGGGCCTGAAGGAAAGGTGGGGAGGGATCTTTACAAGGGCCTGTTGCAACAGGAGGAAGGGGTGATGGTTTTAAACTAAAAGAGGGGAGATTCAGACTAGATAGAAGGAAGAAATTTGTTATGATGAGCGTGATGAGACACTGACCCAGGTTGCCCAGAGAGATGGTTGCTGCCCCATCCCTGGAACCATTCCAGGTGAGGTTGGACAGGGCTCTGAGCAACCTGCTCTAGTTGCAGATGTCCCTGTTCCCTGCAGGGGAGTTGGACTAGATGACCTGGAAAGAATCCTTCTAACCCAAACCATTCTGTGATTCTATGATTTAGAAAGTGCTCTGAGATCCTCAGGTGACAGAAATCTTGAAGGTGACTGTGCCCACGTGCAGCACGGACCTGTTGGCCATCACTCCGCGCTGCACGAGAGGAACATCACAATTAGCAAGCACTGCTGGCCTTAGCGGAGCCGTTTGTTTCTCTGCAAGAATTTGACCCAGTGCCACACATCTGGAAAGGAGACACAGATGAGTATATTTGATCTAGATTTTCATGCTCAGTTTTGTGAACACATGGAGAGCTGGAGGAAATTGCTCTGCTCTGCTGAAGGTGTTCAAGAGAATAGTAAGAAAAGATGCAGGACTGCTGTGGATTTTTTTTTTCATCACACTGGATTTTGTTTGGATTTTGATTTTTGGATTTAGCTTGGAAACGTTGCTATTAAAAGCATCTGCTACTTTTCTAACAGGAGAGATCCACATAAATCCTGGCTTAGATTGTCATCCCTCAACCGGCCAAACAGAATCCTTGTGCATTGATTCCAGGGGAGAATTCTCCACAGAGCCCTCGTGCTTGTGCTACCCATGTCGAGGTAGCCCTCTGTGTTCCTTGTGTAAATCACACGTCTCCGCACCGACTCGCTAGTCAAACACCGGAGCTGTAGAAATAACGTGCATTGCTCTCATGAGAATATTTTTTTATCAATTGGTCCATAAAAAGTTCACCAAGGAATTATGTGAGTACCAATATATCTCTAACATCCTCCCACTGATGATAGCATCTATTTGGTGTAGATGAAATTGTATTTTAATTTGCTGCTTTTCACACACACCGTTTTCTTTTCCGGGTGTAGATCGGGGGTTTACGTAAAATGACGAGTCTCCTGGGATTTTGGTTTTATGCATCGCTACTTTTCACGACTTGGTGACGCAGGTCGACAGCGAATATCGCAGGCCTTACGCTGTAGATCTCTGGCCAGGCCGCTCCCTTTGCAGTCTCTTGAATGTAGCGTGCCTCCTGAGCACTGCTGAGTCAATTGGAAGGGACAGATTTCCCTGGGTGGCCGTGGCAGCCGTAAGTCCCCTTAGCACCGTCCCCTGCCCACGCTCTGGACTCACAAGCGCTGCAGGCAGCAGCTGTCTCCCCCTTTATGCACAGCCCGAGATTGGCACCAGCTTCTCGCGCCCGAGGACATCTCTGCGCTGCCTTCACGGCCGTGACGGTCCCTCAGTGCAAGCGGTGAAGCGGCCCACGCAAAGCCCAGCCGGTCTGCTGGTGTGCTGCATAGACTCATAGAATTGGTTTAGTTGGAAGAGACCTTTCAGATCATCAAGTCCAACTGTTAACCCAGCACTGCCGGGTCACCACTAAATTGTGTCCCTCAGCACCACATCTACACATCTTTTAAACCCCTCCAGGGATGGGGGCTCCACCACTGCCCTGGGCAGCCTGTTCCGGAGCTTGACAACCCTTTTAGGAAAGAAATTGTTTCTCATGTGCAGCCTAAACCTCCCCTGGGGCAACTTGTTCCCTGGGAGCAAAGACAGACCCCACCTGGCTCCAACCTCCTTTCAGGGAGCTGTTAGACCCAGAAGGTCTTCCCAGAGCCTCCTTTTCTCCAGGCTGAACAAGCCAGATCCTTCAGCTGCTCCTCACCAGACTTGTGCTCTAGACCCTTCCCCAGCTCCATTGCCCTTTTCTGGCCACACTCCAGCCCCTCAATATCCTTCTTAAAGGGAGGGGCCCCAAACTGAACCCAGGATTCAAGATGTGGCCTCACCAGTGCTGAGTTCAGGGGGACAATCACTGCCTTAGTCCTGCTGGCCACACTAGTGCTGATAGAAGCATCCAGACAGACTGCAGTCCCTACTCTGCTGGCAACGCTGACGCGTGTTGGGCCGTAGCAAATCCTCTTTGCAATAGCAATGGGGCGGACCTGAGCTTTGGATAACGTGGTTTTCTGCATCCCATGGAGGTTCTGCGGCTGTTGGAGGTCTTGAGGGGGAAATGCGTGTTGTGGAGCCAGCCATTTCCGTGGGGTTTGTGTCCGGTGGGGCAGCAGCACTCCCTGACCTCCCAGGGACCTGACAGGCAGCCAGAGTTGAAGGCACAAAGAGGTGGTGAGAGTTCGCTGCAGAGAAAGGGGTATTGCCCAGCTGGTGCCTGGTCCTCAGCCACCCTTCAGACCCCCAGCTTTGGGGTCCAGCCTGAAAACCTACCGGATCCAAACCCTGTGGTTCTTGGTGCCCGTGTATTTAAGCTGCTGTCTCAATAGGCTCTCTAGTACTGGGTGTTTACAGCTGGACTGTAAATTCAGCACTCCCTTCTTCCCCATACTGCGGGGAGAGCACCAGGACGACTGAAACGGACCCGGCCACCCTCCTTCGTCCGGGCTCTTGCAGCTAAATTGTGTGCCGGCTGGAAGGGGCCGAGCAGGGGTCAGGCGTAATGGCAGCGTGAGGACAGGATGATTTATCCCAAGTCGCTGCCGGGCAGGGGGATATCTTTATCTCCGCCAAGCCCCACAGCTGGCTGATAGAGCACAGCTCTTTCTCCTTTGATAAGCACGTGGGCAGCATATATAAATTCTTGCAGAGGTTTCCTGCTAACCTAAACAGAGCCTCTGCAAACTTTATGTGCTCAGAAGATAAAAGGTAATGAGACTCCATACATTTCCTGGCCGAGCCCCTTCACCAACCCTTCAATTGCTTCCAAAATGCCCTCTCGTAACCTCTCCATTAGAAATAGATTGGAGGTCTTAATTCTCCTCTTATCACAGACAGCGCCCAGGGGAAAGAGTCATGTCCTTCCCCTCCTGCTCTCCGGCAGGGATTCGCTTCCTGGGCAGGTTATAACCCAGAGCAGGTCCCGTGCTTCAGGCTGTGCTGCTCACAGATGGGGAGGTGCCAGGGATTTGTGGTGGTTCATCTATCTGTGCTGATGGAGAAGAATTAAAGAATCAGGAGTGCATTGAAAGCAGGTGACTCTATTCTTGAGGTTGGGCTATTACATTTTATTTATCATTAAAAAAAAAAAAATCCATCTACTGCCCTTTGAAACCTGCTGAAATCCAGCCTTGCTGGTTCTGTCCTTAATTTGCAGGAAAGAGTAATTTCTGATCTTCATGAAACAAAGATGCCATCAGCTTTTGGTTCTGCCGTTCAAAGTCGCTCAAATCTATTTGAAGCTTCCTGACTGTTTTTAGCTGTAGCTGGTGCTTGTCATGGCCACTTTTCATTGCTCCCTGGTCAAGCCAGTGAACAGAAAGACATTGCTTCAGCCCGAATTCCAGGGTCAGATCTGAAAGCAATAATCCTGTTTCTAGCACTGAATTCTGTAGTTCCTATTCTCTCTGTTTCCGTAGATAAATAAGCTAAGCTAAGGTCAATGAGCTGGTACTTACCCTTCATGCTTTGTAGTCTTTCTGGAGCAGCCTGGGAGCAGTTCTGTGTGTGCCAGGTCCCTTCCCGCTCTCCTGATGCAGATGCTCAAAGTATCCCCGCTCCACACTGGGGCCAGTTGACAATACCTGTTGCTGGGGTAGGCTGGGTTGTGTTTCATATAAATCCAGCATATAAACTTGTCAAGGTGCTGGTGAGGCTGATGTGAGGTGTGCATCCAATTTTTCAGGATTTCTAGGATGAGTGGATGGTCAGCAATGAAGTGTACACGGCCCTGCTGGGGAGAGGATGTGGGGAACCCAAGGGACCCCTCCAGCCTGCTCTCTGCCATCTGAGGAGCTGGGGGCAGTCCCTTGGACAGGCACAAAATGAGGCCTCTCAAGTTTTAGATGGATTTATCAGGCTGTGCTGTTCAAACGGCCTGAGAGTTATCTGCCCAAGGCCAGTCTGACCCTCAGTGATTTTTGCGTACTCTGGAGACTGGCAAAGCAGAGCTGCTTCTCCCAGGGCATTGCAATGCAGCGAGCCAAGTGCCACAATACCACCAAATGACTATTGATTTTCTAGCAGGGCGTCTGAGTTGTAGGCAGGAGAGTTGCTCTTTAGCCTGGCTGCGTGTCGTGCAGAAGAGAAAATCAGCCAAGTGTCATTTAAAGCCACCGGCGTGCCTTGCTGACCACGCGCACGCCGCCTACCAGAGATCTTTACTTCCATGGGCAGCAGCAGGGATGCGTGTGGTTTATTCATCGAACGCTTTGAGGGCTGTGCAAGCCCAGGAGGCACACGGGTCTTGCTTTTTTTGTGGCTCTGTGCCCATGGGCAATGGTGCAAAAGTGGCCGAGGAGCTCCCAGGCGTGTTACAGCCAGGGGCTCGTGCCGTGCTCGAGAGCTGCCCCCTTCACCCATGCCCACCAGTTTTCGGTCGCTGTTGCCACTCAGCGGCTCTGTGCAGCGAGTTGCACTTTTCAAGGTGCAGCTGAGAGTTGCATAAGTGTTGCCGCTAAACGACGGCGCCTGTTGCTATAACTACAGCGCTCAGAAATTCAGCCCGCGCTGCCACGCGCGTGTCTCTGGCAGGCAGCGCTCCCAGCGTGGCGGGGCGCAGCAGGGTTTGTTTGGTTTAATATTTATGATATCAATTATGGCCAAATTGTGTCTTGAAACCAAATTCTGCCGCGTTTGTTTCTGCGTTTCGGAGACCAACGGAAAGCCCGTATCTCCAGTGTTGGGGCTGCCAGGCGGCAGAGCGGGGAGGGTGTCCTGTCCCTGCTCCTGCCTCTGAGTCCTGCTTGAACATTCTGGAAGCCCCTGCCCATCCCTGCCACGGCTGCTCCTGCTCAGGGACCGCAGCAATCGGGTTGGACTTCCTTCCATGCTGCTGCCCGGGGCAGGAGGTGGTTTCCCCTGGCGGCAACGCTCCCGACAATGTCTGATCATGATGCTCTGGCACAGGCCCAAGCTGGCGACTTTTCTGTGGCCTGCTCTGATCCCTCAATCCCAGGCAGAGTCCAAGGGATGTTCTCCAGCAGAGAGAGCCCTGCAGCAGAAGGACGAAGTCAGTTTTACCTTGGTGAGCACTTCAGGAGGAACGATGGCCACGACCTGCCGTTTCTTCCCACTCATGTTGCAACTGCAGCAGTCTGGGGTGAGAGGAGGGAGGTCGCTTGCAAAGTCATTGCCAGGGCTCCTGCACTCCAAAGTTGATCAGTTGCTCTGCTCCCGTCTGCCCCAGAGAGGTTGATCAGCTGTGAGAGGGATCAGAGGGCACAAAACCCACTGCAAACTGTGGCCAGGTCAAGGCTGGTTTGGAGAGCAAAATTTAGCTGCTCAGCATCAGCTCCTCCTCTCTGCTACAGCAGGGCCAAGGTGGCTGCTCCGCAGGGCCAGGGGTTTGCAGCTGCTCTTGGTTTGGGAGACCAAAGGTTTCCTGGGCTAAATGAAACCTCCAAATTGACTGGCTCTGTAGCTCGAGGAGATGTGCGTCCTCTCGCTGTGAAGATCTGAAGCGGGTAATGACTCTGCTTGGCTAATTTAGCTCCTGCCCAACTCTAAATAATTACAAGCTCTTTTAGCTTTGCTCTTGCATAACCCTTTAAGTGTTTCCTTTGGAAAAGGCTTTGCTTGTGCTAAATGCTGAGCCTGTGAGCTTCTCAGAGCCTTTCCAGGAGAGCATCAAATGCAGGCTGCCAATAAACCAGGCTGCAACACGTATAGAAGGGCTGCCAGGTCTGGCACGGGATTGCCCAGGGCAGGGAAGGTGCCGACAGCAGCCAGCAACTTGATTTTCCTCCTCTCCTTTACAAAGACGGAAGGAGGAGGAGGAAAGCACAGCCGCATTGGACAACATCTTTCAACTGCACCTTGAACTGAGTAATAAAACTGTACTGAGGGATTCATTTTCGGTGCCTCGGGGCACTGCTCACAGAGGAGCTGTGAGACATAAATTCTTTTGTCAGGTCGGGCTTTGGAGCCAGGGGAAGGGTGAGCGTGGGGAAGGCTCCTGCCCTGGGCCACTGCTCCGGTCCTGCTCCCACATCTGTGGGGTGACCTTGGGCACGAGGTGGCTGTATGTTGTGAGACTGGGCTGGGGAGTCGGCTGCGACCCACCGCTGGAAAGTGCCAGCTGAGAGGCTTTTTATCTTATCGCTGTGCTCTTCTTGGATGCAAAGGCAGGCGCTGCAGATGTACATCCGTGTGCTGCTCGATGCACTCGAGGGCGTTTAGATGCATTTTACGCTGCAGCGCCCTGGAGATGGCAGCCGGAAAGGGTCTGGCTGGGGGCTGCTCACCATGGGGAGCAGGTCCCAGCTGGGGCTCCCCAGCCCCTCTTGCACCAGCAACAGAGACATGTGTTGTCTCTCTCCCCGGCATCCAACTGTGTGTTAGGGCAGCTTGTGCCCAAGTCTGTCCCGATTTGGCAGACTGGGGAGGTGAAAGGTGGGCCTGGAGCTGGCAGTGCCTCCCCAGGCACCGCAGGGCTGTGAGCCATTGCACAGCCTGGGAAGTGACTGGGCAGTGATGGTGTTAAAATAAAGACAGTTTGCATGGTGTGGGCAAAAGCAGTTTATGGTGATAAGCAACTACCAGAGTTCTGAAATAGGGCTGGCAATGACTTAATGTACCATGCTTCAAGCTGGGGAAAGCATGGCAGAGTTATCCAGGGATCAGCAACCCTTTCAAAATTTATTAATGGCAAAGGTTTGGTATTTATGTCTTAATTGTCTGCTAGACACAATGCTGCAGACAAGAAATGACTTATTTTCTCTCCTTGGCTCTAAAACATAGATGACGATCTCTCCTCGACTTGAGGAAGGGCTGTAGCACTGTCAGAAACTGCTGGGGTATTTCAAAATGCCAGAGTCCAGGCTGGTAAGATGGTGAAGGACCTGTGTATATTTTCAGCATCACAACTTAACACACCACGGAATAGCTGGCATCACACAGCGCCCTGCAGAAGCGGGGAGGTGTGTGCGAGCGTGGCTGTGACACAGAGATGTGTTTATGAATGTAAAATAGTTATTTAGCAAACCGCCAGAACTGGAGGCTAACTGATGTTAAATGGAGCAGCTGTTGGCTTCTATTTTCCTCCAGCAGCTTATCAGAGATCATCTCTTCAATCAAAGGCACTTAAAAAATCTCTGACAATCAATTCATATTCTACTCCGTGCCAGGGAGAGAAGAAATACTAATAAAAGACCTCCCATGATTGCCTCTGTAATTTTCCTTTGTACAAGATAAGTTTAGGTCCCAGTTCGTAAAGTACAACACGTAGGACATTAAGTTGTTGTTTTATTCAGAAAAATGCAGCTAGCCCCTAAAGAATTCAATTTTGTGATTCATTAAACCTTTATTCCACGTCTCTACATCACGCTCTTTGAATACATAATCCCAGACAGACTTGATTGGTAAAAAGATAATCCTATTTTTAGCTTGGAAAAACATCTATACAACAGCAAGGAAAACTTTCATAGCAGAGCAAGGAAAAGATATAAGATCCTGCGGTGTGAGGGTAACAACAGAACACTCATTAAACCTGACAGCTTTATAGAATCTAACTGGAGCCAGGGAAAAGACCGTGCATAAACACATGAATGGCACTTTGTTGTGTTGTTATCCCCTATTATTCACATCCTTGAAGTATCTCCTGTAGGAAAAAAAGTGCACGTTGGGATCCCATGGAGACGGGTGAGACGTGTGCTGCCGACGCAGGGGGAGCGGGCTGCGGCTGGGAGGATGGCTTGAACCTCCATCTGGGCTACAGGAGGAGAGGTGATGGTCTGGGGCTGCAAGGCAGCTTTTCTGCCCAAAGAAGTGTGGAGCGGACATCTCGAGGGCTTTCGAGGTTGAGATGTGGCTCTGCGCTGCCGTGGCTCGTTTTATCCTTTGCACCCCAGTGAAACAGGTTTGCTGTTTTTCCACTGCTCAGATCTGAGCTTTTCTCTCAAAGAATGAACAGGATTCTGTAGTTTTATTGCCTCTTCATCTTGGTTAAGGTCTTGACAAGAAGGCTGGTTTGTAGCTGAGTGCCCCAGGGAGCAGGCTGCTCAGGATGCTTCGGAAAGCAACTCCCCTCTGCTGCTGAAAC
Organism: Baryphthengus martii; assembly: GCA_013396935.1. Taxonomy (NCBI): domain Eukaryota; kingdom Metazoa; phylum Chordata; class Aves; order Coraciiformes; family Momotidae; genus Baryphthengus; species Baryphthengus martii. The sequence goes on along the minus strand of VWZK01001316.1, from coordinate 296,937 downwards.
AAGCCTATTAGGAAAATGCAAACTCACCAGAGAGCAGGTATCAGCTGAGAGATATTCGCTCTGTCCAGGTGTTTGTGCTTTGGATACAGGCATTTGGATGCGCTCACTTGGATTTTGCTCTTTCTCCTAATTGTAAGTAATGGGAAAGCAGATGTTTAGGGCCATGTTCAACAAGGCACTTAGCTACCTAACTGCTGCTGAAGGGTTTGCGAGTCCCAAACGCACATCTTCAACTCCCTTCCTCCAAAATCTCTACAAGGAGGGTGGGGTTGTGTTGTCTGCTTTTTTGTTTTCTTTTCTTGGTTTTTTTTTTGGTTTGGTGAGTTCTTTATGTGATGTGCTTTTACCAATTAGAGATCAAATAGACAAGCAGCGAGCCAGGTGCTGGCAAAACTGCGCCTGCAGCATCTCTGCTGCCAGCCTCCACCTCTAACACCCTTGGACCCAGCTCCTGAAACGTCCTTGGCTCCTTGGGGCAGATTTGGGGTTATCTTTTGTGATCTGAGTTTTTGAAGCAGCCACTGTTGGGCGCATGGGTACAAGCTCCAGGAGCCTCCCAGCCTGGGAGCTGCCAGGCTTGTTGGCACTTCTTCAGATTAAACGTGAGTGGCTTAAATAAGCCCTGCAGCAGCCCAGCTGCTGGGACACCATGGCCACAGCCGTTGCTTCTGTCTGGTCCCTTCCCAGGCTCCGAGAGAGGCTGGATGGGTAATAAGGGAATTGCTACCATATCCCCCACACCACACCTCTTTACACGGTGGGGCCACTGAGGCCAGGGCGTGCCAAGGTGCTTAGATCTCCTACCCTGGCCAAGACTCCCATCATAAATCCCCAGGATCCCTGTGCACCCTTTTCTGCCTCACTTTCTGCCAGTCCTGCTGGGAACAGAACTGTTTGTGTCTCCTGATTGATGATGGGCATAAAACCCTCCTGCTGAGACGAGCGTGGTTTATTGCTCCGTAATTCATCCCCTGGGGGAGGCGGCTGCCCTGCGCCCCGACCGTGATACTCGGCTGCGGTGATATACGGCTCGAAGGCCACCGTGTGCCCTGTGGGCCCCAGACGTGCCCCACGGTGGGATGGGGCTGGAGGGGGTGGGGTGGAAAACCTCAGGGGCTGCAGAAAGGGTTTGGTTCAGGCTGCTCAATCTGGAGTTCCACCATGCACAGTGCCAGGTTATAGATATATATGTATACATATATATACATATGCATCTGAAGACCCTCTCCCCAGCATCCCACTTAAGGTGGGAGGGTCCAAAATCTCCCAATTAGCTGAAAATTAGCCTCTGGGCCATGTGAGGAGCAGCAGCCTGTGGGCATCCACAGTTGTCTCAGGGCAACAGGTAGCAGAGGCAGCCGCCGTGCAGGGAGCATCGCGTCGCCCGCCTCACGCCTGACCTTTATCTGCCTGAGGAAGGAGAGCGATAACTCACCGGCAGCATTGCCACCACCGACTTAATTGGTCTCATCTCACGAGCGAAGAGAAAGGTTGCTTCATAGCTGAGTTCAGCCAATATGTTCTCCATATGGACAAGAAATGTTGCTTTTGTGTTAGCCATGTGCTTAAGCAGGGTGGGTTTTTTTTCTTTTTTTTTTTTTTCTACAAGGTTTTAAACTTCAATGTAGCTAAGCACCAGCAATTAAAAACCAGCTCCAGCTCGGAGAAGAAGTCACGGTATTTATAGGCAGTTAAAAGAAATCGCTGCTTCCCAGTGAATGCTCCAGTTCAGCGAATCACTTAAGTGCGCAGTTAAATTGCAGCCTGCGATGAATCCGCCCCACGTTGGGCAACGCGTTGCAGCATGTGCACACCTTCCCTCGCTCGCCGAAGGAATTCAGCGCGCTCTTCAGAAGGGAGAAGAAATATTTATGGGCTTTGCTTGGGGCTGGGCTCAATGGAGGCTGTTTTATTAGCAGAAAACATAGAGATATTAGATCAAAGCAAACGTCACTTATAAAGAGCCATGTTCCTTTTCTTGACGACAAGACAATTGTGGGAAGTGATCAAAGAAAGTTTGAAAGTTAAGGCAAAGGCGTCGCTTGCGCAGCACATGGCAGAGGACATCCTCATCCAGCTCCAGCTTATCTGCTGCTGCTGCTCACAAGCTAATATTGACATGGGCTTCCAAACACCCTGCTTAAGGGCACTGCTTGTTTAAGCCGTGGTATTTAACCTAACAAACATGGTAATCGTTGTACCAACACTCATGGCTGGAGATCTTGCGTATTCTGAGGAGGGTTTCAGATCCCTGGAACTGGCTGGTGGCTGGGACAGGAGGAGCGTCCTCTCCTGACCCTGCTCTTGCAGAACAGGGAGGGTTGGGTGATGGAGGTGCCCAGCAAATCTCCATCCTCCATCACGTTTCTTCAGCAAGCTCTGGCTGAGCGGCCGCACAGGTATTGAGGGGAATGTGGGATGTGGGAGCTGGTGCAGCACCCTGCTTGACACTGGGCACCAGTAGCACCCTGCCTTCGTAAGACTCATCAAGCTGGCCTTGATGGGAGGGAACTGGGGGGGTCCCATGATGCTCATGCCCAGTGCAAGCAGCTGTGGGCCATCTCCCCAGATTCTGCTGTCTCTGGGCAGAGCTGAAGTCTGGATTAAAAAGCTGAAGTCTGACAAAAGCCAGTGCTGGAGCGAAGAGGCAGGGGTTAGGGACAGGAATAGGGAGAGGCATGGGGATATGGTGTCCCTGGAGCACAAACTGGCAGGGACTTTTCCAAGGGCACCTTCACCACTTGGGAAAAGCCCCCAGGCCCAGGTAAGGGGCTCGTTTAGGGGAACGTGGGCTAAAGTGCTCTCTAAACACGGGTGGAAAGTGGTGGGAGAAGGTGAGGAGGGAAGCCAGCATGTCCCTGTGCTGAGGAGCTCCCCTTCAGCGTCCCTGCCTGCACATCTCAGGACAGCAAAGCACAGTTCTGAAGGCTGAGTGTTGCAAGCCCACCCTGCATGACTTGGTCAATCCTTTGCAGCAGGGTCGACTAAGAAAGGGAGCATTTTGCTGCAAGATAACTTTCATAAAAACGTCCATCCCTGAATAAGCTCAGCTGACCTTTTTTTTCACTCCCCTCTCAGGACTGAGGTGTGGAAGATTGAATCCCTTTCCCTCCTTCCTGGAAACACAGGTTATCCAAAGAAATCCTGTAGTTATCCTAAGAAAACCTGTTGTTCTCTAGAGAAATGGTGTCCACAGGAACTTGGCACTAATGACCAGAGCCGGTGCCCAGCCCGGGGAGGAGTGAGCCTGGCAGCAGCTGCCTGGCACTTGCCACCTTCCTGCCCACGGAGATGGCCACCAGTGCCACCCTGGGATTCACTGGGGTTGAGGTGAAGCTTGATTGCTTCCTTTGCAGATGGCAGTAAGGCTGTGACCCAAAGGCTCGGGAACACCTCCGGTTCCTGAATTTGCTTCCCTTTGAACGCTCGATGCCAAAAAAATAAAGAAACAAAAGAGCAACAAGATCCTGAGACGTTTTGGTTTCGCGACGCTGGTGCCACTGCTGCCCGAGAGCTCGTAACCTTGAGTGCTGGAGGTGGTGGGGGCAGCCCTGCCTCGAAACGTCCGGGTGGTTGGGCAGACCCGCTTTGGGCTGCTTAGGAGGGGACATCTGCATCCAGGGCCACTCCTCCCTCAGACATTTGTTAAGGCTTTGAGCCCTTGAAATCCATTATTAAAAACTCTCTTTGACTTCAGCGGGAGCAGGATTTCATCTCGAGGCTGGGTTTTGAGCAGGGAAGGGATTTCAGCTTGGGGAAGCTGGGCTGGATTAGCCTTTTGTGTATGGGCTTCAAACATCTTTCACATTCACTTTAGCTTTACCTGTGCTGAACCAGGAAATAAATAATGTATATGGGAAGTAGGGTAATGCATTGTGGCACCGAAACCCTGGAGATGGCTGAATAATAAATAAAAGCCTCTCTTCTTTTATCAGTGGCTTATGTCCTGACTGGCTGAGTATCACGCTGGGCAGCCAGAAGAACAGTATAAGGGTGAAGGGAGAGGAGAGGGAAAGGCAGCAGGAGGGCAGCAGCTCTGTGGGAAAGCCCCCGGGACCTCCCAAGAGCAGCAGTGGGCTGCCAGCTGGCCCAGGTCCAGTCCTCAGGAGCCACAGTTAAGAAACCACCCCCTCTCTCCCAAACCCTCCTGCCCAGCACCAGTTTGGGGTACGCCTGGAGATAGTGATGCTTTACCTGCCCGGTCTTCTTGTGTAAGGGTTTCCTGTCCTTTTGTGTGGCTGTATCGCATGCAGGCTCGGCGCATACGTTGTTCTGGCAAGGATGGGGTTTCATCCAACAAAGCAGTGTCCCTCTGGCAGGGGGCTCTGACCTGTTTACAGGCAAGCCCTGAGACACAATTTAGGGAGTTTTGCTCATTGCCAAGCTGGGGAATCCCACCGAGCCATGCCAGGAGAACGTCAGCGCCTCCAAAATTTAGAGGGGAATTCAGTTCAGAGTGATCAATTTAGAGAAAACTGTTAAATCCTGACCTCCATCAACCATGGGGTCATGAATTGCAGGAAATGCTGGGAGGGGCTGTGGGGAAGGGGAAGGGGAGGGGAGAGGGGAGACCCTGAGCTTGTAAAGACCCATTTCCACAAAAGCAGGACCCAGCCTGCGGTCCCGGAGGGCGGGAGCTGTGCGTGCATCCCAGCAGCTGCTTCAAACAGAGGATGCTTTGGAGCTGAAATGAAGCATTGGCAGCTAGAGGCACAGATCGCTCCTCTCTCTGCTCACCCGTCTCCAAACCTTGTAACGAAATTGTTCGCATTTAGGTTGCGGCAAAGAGATGTGTTTTCTGTTTAATGTTTGTCTCCTCCGAGGAGTGATCCCGGAGGGGGGTGGCAGGTTTCTGGGTTCTTTCGCTCCTGGAGGGTTTGGCCTCAGACATCTGAGAGATGGAGTGAATGGGAATTCACCCCGTGGCTCTCCTCGGAGAAGAAGGCCCAGGGGGATGTCTAACCACAAGAAACATGTGGAAGAGTTTGTCTCTGTGGGACCTGCTGTTATCCAGAACGTTTCTGCAAGTCTCCACGGCCGCTGGAGTTAATCGATGCAGTTTGTTTGCCTCTGGGGCAGAGGGTATCGATCCCCTTTGTCTCCCTCCCTCCTTGTGTGATGCCAGGTGTCTGAAACGTGTCCAAGTTGTGCCGGTGCCAGGCCGAGTGGCAGCTGAATTATCACCTGGGTCACCCTGTTGCTGTTGGAAATGCACAATAAGCTCCCAGCTAAGAGAAAAACGGAAAAAAAAAAAGTCAGACAAAACCCCCCCAGCAGCTGCTCAGCAGCCGGAGCAGGCAGGGCCGGCAAAAAGCGTGGCAGGAACAATACCCTGACCCGCGTGCTGCCGACTGCTTGGTAGGGGTGTCCCAATCCTTTTGGCGTGGGGATCCTTCTCCGTGAGGGCTGTTTGCACCCTGTCTGGGTGCTGCACCCACGGGAGGCGGCCGTGGCTCCTCTGGGGTGGCTTTCCCTGCTTGGCAGCTGCGGCAGGGCTCTCCTCCTCCCGGCAGCTTTGCTCTCATCATTAAACAGCTTAATGCAATTCCCCTTGCAGGCCGGCCCTGCAACAAGTACCAGCCCTAACGAGGATAACTCGAGGGGCCGCGTGCGGTGGCTTCAGAACTGACTGAGCCTTCGCCCTCGGCCGTTTCCCAGCGTGACGGCTTCCCCGGCAAGGCCGGGCAGGGACTGGGTTTGCCACCGGCAAGAGAAGGGCTCCGTGACCCACCTTGTACCCAGGTATTGTCACGTTATAGCAGGCATCAAGACAGGGGGAGCAGGATGAGGCCATTCATGCTGGCTCTTTTTGTGTGGGTGCTCTGAGTGCCTGACTGCAATCTGGCCGGCCATGCACATATATATATATATATATGTATATACTGTGCATGTGGCTGCTGAGGGCAGGGAGCTGCAGCAGCCTCCCCTCTCTCAGGCTGTGGGACCCAGAAAGGTATATTTTTCTTCTAACAGTCAGGACAGTGCCAAGTGCTTAAAGACACGTAGCAGGTGCTAGAAATAGTGGCAGTGATCTGAGAATTGGGATTCTAAATGAATAATTAGTAGCTGCTTCATGTCTTTTTGCACTGTGGTCACTGAGGCTGTGCATGGACCTGGCTTTTTGGGGCAATATGGAGAAGCAAAAAAGGACTCTGTACATGACAGTAATATCACACAACTGCCAGAGCTGATTAGCATTAATATCCCAATCAGCTAATGAATGCTAATGATGCCGGTGCCCTTTCAGTGCTTGCAGCATTGGTAGGAGTAAGGTCTGGTGGTCACTCTGATTCCAGCAAAGCCTGGGTGACCAGAAGTGCTCAGCCCACGTAACTATAGCTGGAGTTTCTCTCCCATTTGAGCACAGGGGTGGTTTGGCAGCATCCAAAAGCACCCAGCCTTTGGATGCTGTGCACCTCCCCAAACTGGCTAAGGCACCCATGAAGTGCTCGGAAAACCATGCCTTGAACAAACTGGATCCAATGGGAGTTGCTTGTACACTTCCAGGAGCACAAGTGAGCACTCAAGTAGCAAGGCATGTTATTCTAGCGCAGCCAAAACCATCAGGAGTGCCCCTGGTGAGGCTGGAGAGACTGGTTTAATGCTTCCCTTGACACACAGTAGAAGGAGTCACGGAAAGCAAGGAACACCAGTCACACACCTGAAGCACACACTTCTGCAGGGCTGATGGGAGCCAGCTGCAAATGTTTATACTGGTGCCCTTGCCGGGGGAGCAGAGAGGATTTTTTTTCTGCTGCGAGGAGGTGCTGTGTAAGCTGTGAGTAAGTGTGCGTGGGCTGGGGCTGCTGGGCTGTGTCACGGGCTGAGCGGTGTGATGGGGCATTATAGAATCACAGAACGGTGTGGGTCAGAAGGGACCTCTGGAGATCATCTCATCCAATCTCCCCCTGCTCCAGCAGGGTCACCCAAAGCAGGTTGCCCAGGATCGCATTGTCCAGGTGGGTTTTGAACATCTCCAGAGTAGGAGACTCCACAAGGAGACTGGGCAGCCTGGTCTAAGACTCTGGCACCCTCACAGGAAAATTTTTCCTTATGTTCAGATAGAACCTCCTGGTTTCCAATTTGTGCCCGTTGCCTCTCACCCCATCCTCTTGACCCCCACCCTTTAGCTATTGATCAGCATTGATCAGATTCCCTCTCGGTCTTTTCTTCTCCAGCTAAATAGCCCTGGGGCTCTCAGCCTTACCACAGAGATGCTCCAGGCCCCTCAGCATCTTTGTAGCCTCCTCTGGGCTCTCTCCAGCAGTTCCTTGTCTCTCTTGAACTGGAGACCCCAGAACTGGCCACAATACTCCCAGGGTAGCCTCACTAGAGCAGAGCAGAGGCAGAGGAGAATCTCCCTTGACCTCTTGGCCACACTCTTCTTAATGCATCCCAGGATACCATTGGCCTTCTTGGCCACAAGAGCACGTTGCTGGCTCATTACAGCAAGTCAGTGCTGGAATAAATGGCCAAAGGCAGCTCAGCGCAGGCCGGTTCCTGAGTCCTGGTGGGCAGAGAGCAGCTCTCCACAGGCGTTACACCAGGCTGATTCCATCAGCCTGGGTAGCAAGGGAAATCCCAAACCAAGAATTAATTTTCTCGGCAGCAGCTGGGCCGCTCGGGCCCATTGCTGTATCCGGCACTCACACGCCTCCGTCGCTCCTTTTCATTTTCCTGCGGGAAGCAGCAGAAGCAGCCCTCCTCCTGTGCTGTGTGTCACCGGGGAGCTGCCAATTTCCCTGCACAGCTGGGAACGTCTCTGAGCGGCGCCGGGCATCTCACCCCCACGCAGCGTGGCCCTCGGGTATCCGCGCGGACGCGCGGCCCTCGGGAGCCGCGTAGCCCTCGGGAGCAGCCTCTCGCGGATGTAGCAACACCGGCCGGATCCGTGCTGCCGGCTGCATCATCTCCCCAGGCGCCTCGGCTGTAAGGAAGAGTGAGGGGATGAGCGTGGCGGGACCAGCAGCGCCCACCGCTGGGTGGGCACCCACCACGCTGGGGCCTGTCGCCGTGTTTGTCTTCTTGCTGCTCGGCCAGGCGTCAACTTCCACAGCTGCTCTCGAGACGCGATTTAAAATCCTGCGCGCGCGGTCTTGCCGCTCACCGAAAGGTATTTTGACAGGGCTCTGTGATACGCTAATTAGAAACAGTCACTTAAAATCCACATCTGAAATGCATTGTGGAATCGAGGTTCAAGGAGTGCAGGTTTGCTACAGACACTAGATTCCTAAAGAACAATTTCCCACACCTAAATAATGATGTTTTCCATCATGTTACATCCATTAGCTGTAGCTTGGCAGTTGCATCCATCATAATATGCTATTTCAGGGAAATAAATGAGTGTATTTTTCTCTGTGAGAACCAAGGCAAAAATATCTCGCTGCTGAAATATTGAGCAGGTTTATACAGCTAGACCAAGTGCAGATTATCGCTCTAATACATTGATTCAGCCATTAACATACAGCATAGACTAGTCTGCCTGCTTAGAATCCTGCCACTTCAGAACTAACATTTTCATAGTTACTGCTTATTAAGTTTGCTATTAAACTATGCAATTAGCCTTCCAGCAATGTTATTAAACAATATCATGGCTCCACCAGAACCAGCCTGCCTGTCTTTACAGCTGCTCCCAAAAGCCGAGGCACTTTTTAGTCTTGGGAGGGTGTCTGTTTTCCCTTTGCTTTTTAAAAGCATTTCAATTGAATTTCCTAAGTCCTTCCCCACCAAACATATGTGCCAGCAGGTCCCTGATTTTCTGTTTCCAGAATGAGGACTGGGGTAGTGCACTGCAGAAAGAGGAGTGACACAGCTCCAGACACATATGCCTTCCCTGGTCTCCGTGTGCCATTGATGGGAAGAGCGCTGACATTCCCGTCATACTCCATCAGCATCATCTCTGCTTTGCGTCGGAGTGGGATGTGCTGCTCTGGTGGGATGAGCCGAGGAGGAGGAGCGGAGGAACGTTTTGCTGTGCCCTGAGCAGCACCCCTCACGTGTGCTCCCTGGGTGCTTGTCCTCTCTCATTTTTCCATCTGTAAACTGGAAATGGATGCAGTTCATTGTCCATCTTGTGGGGATTTACAAGGAGCTCTCAGTGCTTGCAGGACGCCAGGTGAAAGCTGCATCTTGCCAACCTGAGGGGCCTCACTCAGTGCCTCCAAGGTCGGCGGGATTCGAAGCGGATTTACCACCCCCTGGAAGAAGGAGATGGCCCATCTGGGGTTGATTTAAAACTGGCCCAGGTTGCAGTTTAACTGAGACTGCTGATGTGAAATTGCTCCTTGCCTGGGAAGAGGAAGAGAGCGGAAAAGGCGGCTGTCAGATGCTCCCCACGGGCACTGCCCTGCTTCTCTGAGCCCCTCGGACCTCCAGGAAATGGGGCATCATCTGCTGGGGGTTAGGTGGACAATACTGCATGGGAATAAGCAATCAAATATACCACTTCTTCCATGCTCTGGCCCCAGTATTTGCCAGCTGGGAATCCTTTCCAATACATCGGGAATTGTAGCGGGGTGTCACTCTGCCCTGCTCTGGGACTGACACCCAGGTGATGTTGTATGGAAATGGGTGTAGTGGGGTGGTGGAGAACCCCAGGCTGATTGATAAACATCACGTAAACAGCAGAGAGTTTGGAAAATGTGCCTGTTTGTTAGAGATTTTCAGTGATATAATCACAGGATATTTAAAAAGCTTGATTCTCAACGAGCCTAATCAAAGGGAAGCTCCTGAACCTCAGCTACAAAGCCAGACCCCATGCTGTACCAGCACCAGCACTGATCTCAGAGGATTTAATCATCTACAAGAGCAAAAATTGCTCCTGGGGCAGCAACAGCAGACACCACACGGGCCGAGTGAGCCGCAGAGAGAAGCAGGCTCTGGAATCAGCACCTTCTTCTCGCACGCCAGGCGTCAATAGAGGAGATGGGAAACACCAAGGGGATCTTCTGCTTCCAACAGTGCTGCTCCCGTTGATTTCTAAAGCAACAAAATTGGCCTGTAGCCAACCACTGCAAAGTTGCGTAAAGCTTCTTTGATGGATGGCACCTATCAAAACTTTTAGCGAGAGGAACAGGTACAATTAACAGGCTACGTACAGGATCTTCTCTGCAATTTTTTCCTTGACATCATCAGTAATTACCTCCACTAAACATGCTGCTGCCGTGCGTGGGCTTGTCAATCAAGAAGCAGCGCAGACCCAGAACATCATAAATTCACTGTCATAAACTTTGCTGCCAGATGGAGGGAGAAGAGCTGTCAGAAGGGTACGTGGCATCTGCAGGACTTCACATCCCTCCTCGTGACCTTGCAGATGAGGACGGGGAAGGAAATTACCACGGAGCCGTGCCACACGCGCTGGCTGAAAATGCCGGTACTTCCAGCTCTCCAGAAGAGCCATCCCACAATTACCTTATGCGAGCCTGGCAGTTCCCTCCGCTGGAGAGATACGAGGTTATTAAGCAAATATGATTAATGAATAAAAGAACCTCTGGCACGCTGGAACGAGGCTCCGAGGCCTGTCGGGCTCTGGGAGGATTCATCGGCTGGTGCTTTGGGAACTGCGTCAGGTTTTTGCAGTAATATGATTAACACGCTGTGTAATGGGCTAAATCCATCCCAAGCGTCCCTCTGGTTAAGCCTCAGCGTGGACACCTGGGAGGAATTTGGCCCTTTTACAGGGACTGAGCTTGACAAAGCTGCACCGCTAAGCTGGAAGAAAGGAGGGTACCGAGTTACTGCTACAGCTGGGAAGGAGGTGGCAGAAAGGATGGAGAGGAGGGATGGATCTGGGAGGGATCCAGAGCAGCTCCTGCCCTTGCCACCCTCCCAGAGCACAGGGATGGCTGTGGGGTAGGAGCAGATGTGTGCTGAGCCCCTGTGCCCGCACTACCGTGCCTGCCATCCCCATGGCCGCCTGCCACACCGCGGCACCTCCCAGCCAAAGCCGTGGGACTTGGCCACGCGTTCGTCTGCAGCGCGGAACGGCTGTCCCCCGCTCCAGAGAGTGCGGAGCTGCCAGACCTCGCCGGCTGGAAGAACAGGAAGGCTGGGGAGCACTGCCTTCCTTATCTGCGGGGCCAGATTGCGAGCAGCTGTGGGCAGATAAAGAGCGATGGGGATCGGCTGGAGGAAGGCATTCGCTTCCCCTGCAAAGCAAACTCTCTCTCCCTTTTCCCAGCGTATTCTGACAGCGGCTGGGCTGCCTTCTGGGAAGGGAATCTTCTCTGCCGCAGGGGTAAAAGCAAAAGGAGAGATGACGTAAGAGTAGGACGCTTGAGTGACCGATATCAGTTTATTTGCAGACTTCTGCTTTATCTCATCCTGTCGGGGTTGTTGCCACTTCTTCCTATCTCCTCGTGCCCAGAACGGGCATCTCTCCTGGAACGGCAGCATGGCCAGGAGCAGCCCAGCACAACCTGCACCGCAGCGGCCGGGCTTGGATGTGGGTTTTGCTCTGGTGCCGCAATGCTCTTTCATAGGTAGGCTCCATCCTGCTGTAGTGCCCTGTACAGCATTAATTGCAATAGGATGTTTCTCACCCATTCCAATATATCTTTCATTTTGAGTGAATTCCGTGGTTTGGGGCTTTTTTAATAACTCTCAGCAAGTATCTTTGTTTTCTAGCTTTGGGTAGTTTTGTGTGTGTGTGTGTGTGTGTGTGTGTGTGTTCATTGTGGTCCCTGAGTTTGCTTTAGCCTTGTAATTATCGAGCGATCGCAAGGAATCGAGTCATTTAGAGGAACTGCCTAGAAAAGGATTCATCGCCACTAGACCTCGTTAAAATCCCCTTTCCACACCAATTCCCCACGCTTACAGAACCTGACCGCGGTGTGAAAATTGATATTTATGCTGAGGAGCATCCATGCGCTGCCTGTGCACCGCTCCCTGAGTTACTCTCCTCCGGCGTTTGAGCTCTAGGGCTGTAGGGAGATGCGCTGCTTGATTTCCAAGCCCCGAAAACGAAGTAACTGCCCACCCAGGCCCTTTGGCACCAAATGTGTTCAGCACATTACCACCGCTAGATTCTGTGGATGATCAGCCTCCAGCTTTAAGTCGCCTGTTATCTTTGCAGTCTGATTCCTGCAAACTTGTCGAACTGGATGAAAACAGTAGCAGAACAGCCAGATTTGTGATAGAGATAGAAAGTCTGCTGCTGGGCATGATTTAAATTCATTCCTCTTGGCCTGTGCTCTCCCTCCATCCTGCTGGGTAATAGGGGACAGCCTCGGTGCACTGGTGACAGATTTCCAAGGAGGCCAAAGCCATGGGGGGGAAGTTTTTCCGGAGGCGAGGTGACTTTCTGGGGCTGATTGGGAGCAGCCTTCTCCTCCCCGGGCAGAGTGTCCTGCGGCTGCTTGAAGAGAGCTCCCTCCCCAAGGCCTGGGACGGCTTTCAGAGTTTGTTTAAAGTGATAAAAATCTCTCTTAGTTACCAATATTATGACACAACAGAATAGAAGTTTTTTGTGATATTCTCTACAGTGGAAAAACTCTGAAAGAAAGTGTTGGCTTTGAAAGTCGCTAGCTCCAATACTCTTAACAGATGGAGGGCTGCTCGCAGCGAGGTGGCTGGTCTGCGCTTGCAACCCTTTAGCTCCCATGGAGACATAAATGTTTTCTTAGGAAAGAGCAAGTCCTGCCTGAGATCGTGCCCGTGGCCTCTGGGGCATGAGGGGTGCAGGCAGGAAAGCAGGAGCACAGGAGCCCGATGCCCCACACCTGGCTGGGCACAGCCTGCCCAGCCCCACGTGGTACCCAAGGCACCGGCGTGACATTTATCCTCTGCAGCTCTTCCATGGGATGCTGCTGAGGTCTGGGTGGAGCATCTTGCTGAAAAGGATGCCAAGGTGCACTCAGCAGAACAGGGGCGATAGGTACCAAGAATTTTAATGATTCTGGTTTGACCAATAATGGATCTGTTAATGCAGTTTCTGCGACTAGGAAAGACAGGTTTATTTCTGTACCTCTCAGGAGACAGGCTGGAGCTATTATAAAGTTATTGAGCTATTATTATATACAGGTATTAAGGCTGAATGAAGAAGTTCAGTGTTATGAGGCTATATGAAAGAGAAACCTTAGAGGTGCACAGGAGAAGTTGGGGGAAGCATTGGTGAGGCATTTGTAATGGGAAAGGGCTGCTTTAGCTGTGGGACCAACTGAACCTAGAGAAGATAAACCATAGGTCACCTTTGAGCTCTCGACAAGGCATGTAAACTGTTTTCTTCTGCCATAGGGCTGATATGTGAGGATTCCTACAAGGAGGTGAGCCAGGAAAGCCCCGTGCATCCTACTCATCAGATCTCTAAATGCTACTGTGCAGGTGAACTCAGGGAAGAGACCACCTGGGACTGCACTTCCTATGGGCTTCTGCAAAAATTACGCTGTAGTCTGCAAAGTCCGTGTGTTTGGTGTGAACACATGGGCAAAGCCTGTAAGGTCCAAATTCAACTGTCCAGCTGGAGGAGGGATCTTGGAGAGAAGAGACGATGCTAGATAGAGGTGGTGCATGGAGAAGATGCCTCAAAACCCAGTGTGGGTAGCGTGTTGGATTCGCTTAGAGCTTAGAAGCTCTAAACGCAGTGGGATACAGCAGCTGGATCTTTTTCCGGCAATCTGAGCATCCACCACAGGGAGCAGAGCCAGGGCTGTGACACACGAGCTTCGCGAAGTATTAGTCAGAAAGGACAAGTGGAATGTGAAAAACCACCAGAAACTCCCAAAGTGGGTCAAATTCCTTGATGCATCTAACAATAGATGTAGGACGGGAAGGGCAGGGTCCATCTAGCGGCGTACCCTCCCACATCTCCCAAAAATCCGCTCTCCAGTGCGGGCCTGACTTCATCGTGGTGCAATTCAGAGCAGGTGGTTGGAATGGTGGAAGCCAGAGGCTCTGGCTGTGCCCCCTCCACCCGGGTCTGCCTGGCATGACATTAGCTTCACGCCTGAGCGAGGAGAACGCAGCTCATTAAACTTGCAAACCTGCCTTGCGCTAGCCCTTGGGTATTTAGGAGCGCCTGGTCTCTGGGGTAGGATGCTCTAATGCTACTTTTACGCCACATCTACCGCAACGAGGCCTCCTTAATTGGCTTGTGGTTCCCACCAGCACAGCGAGCAGAGAGCAGGCGACGGAGAGAAATCTGCCAGCATCACAGTTACCGGTCGGTGCTGGGGAAGCGTTAGTTCTTGTGTCATCTCTCTCCCTAAAGAGAAACAAGCTGAGTAGCCAAAAAGGTCTGTGGGGAGGGTGTGCGGCCAAATCGAAGCACGAGAAGTGGGGGGGACACAAGCAATCCTTATCTGCGGGGCATCCCCCTGCCCAGTTTGGTTTCTCCACTGAGTTTTCAGTAACATGGGGCGGAACTTGCAGTGAAAGATTCTTTTTTTTAAAAAAAACAAAACAAACCGGCTCCCCCTTCCCTGCTTTAATCACTTTAAAACAACCCCAGAGGAGTGAGACTAGGGTAAATAAATGTGGGAACCAGGGGAGTTCTTGAACTGTTAAAGAAATCAATATGAATCACAGCGTAACCTTGCCCTGATATCTTCTTTATCACCTCTGAGGCTCTACCTGCCTTTGTCTGACAACAATCTCAGTTAATTAGATAATTAATCTAATTATCTAATTAGGTGGAATTGCTAATAGCTATTCCACCTAATTAGGCCAGTGGCTGTATCTCAGCAGCAGCGGTTCCTTCTTTCTGGCTAGCCCTCCACCTTCTGCCATGCCTGAAACCAGGCTCTCTCACAATTCACAGCTCTTTGTTTGCTTTAACCAAAACCACCTGGAAACGGTTTTACATTTTAACTCAGGCTTTTGCTGAATGGAAGCAAGGTGGCCACTTGGAAAGTGGAAAAGGAAGCTCTCAGCAGAAGATTAATTTTTTAGCAATGAATGCAGGAAGCTCTCCATTTTTTTTAATTCATTCTCCTGGTGCAAGATTAATTTTAGCTCTGATCACAGCAACCTGTTATGAATTGATCCTAGGGAAAGATGTTGCTCCGAGGCTGGGGAAACAATGTAAGTAGCTTCCCCCCCTCCTTTATTTGGACAAGTTTGGCTAACTCGTGACTGTGGTCCCAAACACGGTCTCTTCCCTTGCAGAAACACGGGTTGGTCTCTTGCTGCAGCTTTCCCAATGGAAAGTTAGGATGGATTCATCCTACGTGAATTGATGTGAGGGAGCTGGCCGGAATTAAAACCAGCCTGAGGCTGATGGTCGCCCTGGCAGCAGAGTCCGACTGCTCATCTCTGCAGGGTTGCTGTAGCTGGCAGCACCACCACGCTACGTTGGGACCAGTGGTGGCAGCACTGCTGTCCCCTCAGGAGCTGTGGATGCCTATGAGGCTGCAAAGCTATCACCATATGGCACTCACGGGGGGTTTTTTCTCCCCTTAATGCCTAAATTGGATTTAAGGGCACTTTTGTACATTCCAAGACAAATCAGCAGCTGTCTGTAAACCAAGCAGCCAGACTTGGCCCTGGGAAAAGATCGATGCGCTCACGCTTCACACCCAGAGCTCCGCTTTCTCAAGGATCCTACCTTATGCACCAGCCTAAGCACAAGAAAAGCCATTCAACATCTGAGTGGCCAAGGATTTAGACTCTTCCAGCCCTAGGAATGTTTGATGGCTCATGCCATCACTATCCATTGCTGGTGACCCTCACTGGAGCCCCTCTAGCACCTACAGTCGTGGCAGCCACCGCTTGGTGTGGGGCTCAGGGAAGGAGGCGTTGGGCTCAGAAACCAGCGCCATGTGTCACAGAGTCCACAGGAATCCTGGCTGGAGACTGGACAAGGTAAAATGGCCAGGTAGGTTCTGGAAGGGCATTTCTGCAGTAACCTACTTCTCTTTCCTGGAAATGCATCCTTCCTGTAGTGCTCCCAGGTTAATCTGCTGCAATAGCACTCAGAGCTGTGATCTGGTTCTGGAGAGGCCCTGCTCCTGCCTACATCCTTCTACATGACTGGAATGATGGGCAACAGATGAATTCATGGCTTTTCACTTTGCTTTATCCAGATGTGTTGGGTTTTTTTTGCAGTGGTTTGTTTGTTGGTTGGGTTTTTTTTGATATATATATAAAGCTGAAGCACCATAAAATGCCTCCTTCAGGTAGTTTGATTTTTCTTTTAAAAAAAAAGTTCTATATTATATATATTTTTGAACTGCTTGGAGCAAAGTTCTCTCAGCATTCTCATTTTGAAACCCCCATATTGAGGTGCTTATCACGGCATCGTGAAAATTCACATTTAGTTGAAACTTGGCAAATGGTTTTTTGGCTTGAAGCAGGTATTCTTTTGAAGGAGTTTGCTATGAAGTGTTTAAGGTGTTGTGTTTTTTTTGTCCTTTCTCTGTATTTTTCTGTACAAAAAGCAACACCTTCCCAAACTGGGTTCAGATGCAGTAGGTCAGCTCTGCAGCAAGTGTGAAAGCTGCGAGTCAAGCACAGAGTTGCAGCCATTCATGGTTTGTTTGTTTTTGTTTTTTTTTCCTGACATCTGTTAAGGGAATGGGAGGAAGGGAATTCAGCTGTACTCTACTAGAAAAGAGGCTTTGTTGTTGTTGTTGTTTTGGTGGGTCCTGAGTAGCAGCACTCCCACCAGATGCCGGTGATCCTACTGCCAGCTGCACAGAGCACAGCAGCTCTGATTGCCTGGAGCTGCTCCCTTCACACGCTCCCGAGCAAGCCAGATTTGCTGTACCTGTAAGAAAATTGAGTGTGTAGCAGGTTTACTGCTGTTCCACAACTTAGATGTGTATTGAACGATCCCTGGCAGGAGCCAGGATCATGTTGTTACAGTCCCACTGGAGTAAATGCAGTGACTGCCGGTCTGGTTTATGCTATGGCCTCGATCTCGTTGCCACAGTCTACACTTTGCTTTATACTCACAGGTTTTTCTTCTTTTTCAGGAGTGCAGACCCACCTTTTTCAATGTGAGGACACAAGGGTAAATAACAAGGTTTATATAACTGGTGCTAGCAAGCTGCACGTCCCACGGAGCCAGGAGCAAAAGCCCCCTATGTAGGACTTCCCTGCTTCATCCCTGCCCTGCGTGGAGAACTCACTGCAGAACCCTTATGGGGGAGGCTCTTCCACGTCCCGTATTTCTGTGTGCTGAGGTGGGTGTGCGAGGAACAGCCCAGGAACTGGCACCTGGCACCGCTGGGAAATGGCTGTTGCCAACCAGCATTGGGTTCCCGGCTGCCCAGGGGAGCCTGGCAGCACTGCCAAGCTCTTCTGCCCCTTTCCAGCCTGCAAGCTGTGGGATGGGGGAGGATGAGGATGGACAGAGCAGGCAGCCAGGTCTCTGGCAGCACATCAGTAGGGTGCCAGCCTTAACAGCCTCCTGTCTCCAGATGGAGGTGGGCAAATATCTCCTGAGAGAGCCAGGACTTCCCCGCCGCCTAACCCTGAACTCAAATGACCTGTCTTCGGAGAAGATGAAATATTGTAGGTGGGGGTTGGGTTTTGGGGTTTTTTTTTCCACCTCGAGTTTCTAGCAGCAGCCAGAAGGGGAGGTACCAAAGTCTCAAGAGCGAGCCTGCTCTCTCCAGCGCTCTCCTTCAAACTTCTTGAGTTTGCAAAGGTCTAATCATCACCCTTTCCTTTGCTTATTTATCAACTTAGCCTTCACCTGAGGGGTTTCTTGGTGCCCTACCTGGGCTGGCTTTGCTCACGTGGCCACGCTGGCTGGCTGCCACAGCAGTGCTCACTAGAATAGGAAAATATAGCCTTGGTATTTTTGGTCCAGTCCTTCTGGTGTTTTCTCTGTTTTTGTTCTCCTGTTCAAGTTGCCACAGGAGAACCGTGCTTGTGCTGTGAAGATATCAACCTATTGCCACCATTTTGAATCACAGATAGGACAATTTCACTGCAATATTTAGGATACTTTGCTGGAATACCTGCAGCTGGACAAGTGTGACTTTTGGCTTTAACTGTACAGGAGATTTTCAGCTCCTTCCATAATGACTGAATTGCAACGTCGACTTGTTGGTGTCCCTTCCTCTTTTTCCCCCCTCATTTTATCCTTTTTTTTTTTTTTAAT
The DNA here is from genome assembly GCA_013396935.1 of Baryphthengus martii. Taxonomy (NCBI): domain Eukaryota; kingdom Metazoa; phylum Chordata; class Aves; order Coraciiformes; family Momotidae; genus Baryphthengus; species Baryphthengus martii. The sequence continues at coordinate 278,891 of VWZK01001316.1, read as the reverse complement.
CAGATACTACTTTTGAACACTGCGCTCCCATGTGTCATTGCTATGCAGATGTTACACAGATCTGTTCACCGTTTTCCACTTGCCACATTTCATTAGTCTGCTCAGCACTTTTGTGTCGTTCCTCCTGGCAGGTTTCGATGTGCTACAAGCTGTGTGGAGCCAGAAGACCACGGTGCTTTTTTGTGGTCGCCAGCATCCAGCACAAACGGGATTGGAGACGTTGCTTGTTTCTATGGATAACAATCAATAAGACCCATTAGGGAGACAACTACATACATCACTAAACTTTGACCTCTGCTCTCCAGAGAAGTCCCAAGATGCCTATTCATATGCTGGTGACATCCAGATTGCGTTATTGCAAAAGCCTCTTTGCTCGGGAAGGGATTACAGATTTAAATTGTGCAGCCTTTGCTCTCTGTAGAGTACAGCGTGCAGGATGCTTAGCTGCAGACTCTAGTTTTTGTTGGAGTTCTTTTCTCCTCGGCCAAGTTTCATATGTAATGCTGTTGCACGCACGGGTTTTTATGTCTCTCTACCTTATCGGGCTGTTTTCTACTCTTGTCCGTCTGGCATTTTAAGGGTTTGCAGATCCTGGGGATTCTTGGCACTGGTTGTTGCTTGCTCCTCATCTTTCAGATCCTTTTTCTACTACGTTTTTCTTTGGCAGGCTGTTTCTGATAGAAAAAATTTGGCTTGCTGTTTGAAGTTCCTGATAGTCGGCATTTGATCGCTTGCTAATTCAGTTCTGAAACTACCCTCCAAAGAACCCATGAAAGACTATCTATAAATAGATTATATTAAAAAAAAAAAGAAAAACTTTAAAAATACTCCTATTTTGCTGAATAGAGGAAGTCTTAAGTTTTCTGGGAGGAGAAAAAAAACACATATCAAACTGGAAATCCCTGGGAGTTTGAGAAGTCCACTTTTGGCACAGAAGCTGGACAAAGAGGTTTCTTCTCCCTACACCTTTCCCCTTCCCTTGAGAAGGCACCCTCTGAAATCTGTGACTGGAAACAAGTCAGATGAGATTATTTGGTGTGAGTGGGTGGGAAGGGAGAGACAGGACTCTGATCCCAGCAGTAAGGTCTGACCTCAGCTGGATCACAGGGGCAGGAGGGACCGTGTGAGCTGCTCTGCTGCGTGACTCCTGTAAGCGATCGAGGTCCATCTTTACATTGAGTGCCTTGACTCCTCCCCTTGTGAGGCTGTTTCTGTTCCTTGCTCCTCTGAAGGTTAGAACCAGATGTCCGGTTTCCAGCCTACACGTCCAGCATAGATCAGTTGTGGTCTTTCTTGCCTGCTAGCTCTTTTATAGCTGCAGTGTGCTGCCTCCTTCCCCAGTGTATTTTAAAGAGTGGTCATATCCCCTCCCAGCCTCTGTTTCCCTAGGCTAAGAGAGTTCACTTTGTAGAGACTTCTCTCATAAAATAGGCTTTCCATTTCTCTGACCATCCTAGAAACTCTTCTTCGTACCTGTCCCAGCTCAAATGCATTTTTTTCTTCAATTGGAGAATTGTTTGGAGCACAGTAATTCCAACAAGATCTCGCCTGTGCACTGTGCAGCGCTTCTCTCCCTCTATTCATTGGTGTTTCTTCTGATGCCCTCTGCTTGACACCGGCCTTTTCAGGAGCTAAGTCTCACCAGTGGCACACAAACACCTGAGACGGGGCTTCTCCCTCCTGTGTGCCATACCAGAGAGTTTCTGCTCCAAGCCAGAAACCTTTATTATGAGCACCCAGCTGCCTAAGTCAGTCACACTGTACTTCATCCCATTTCCATTTTGCTCTCTCTCTAAATTATTCTCTTCCTTCAGTGTGAAATTCTGCTTCTCATCTTCAGATTATTGGCACAATCCCTCCTTTTTTCTAATGGAGTCCCTAAGGAAAGTACCAAATACTGTTCATCTCAGGGCAATTTTTTGAGGAGCTCTACCAACAATCTTCCTCTAGCCCCATGGTTCTCCTTGCTTCATCGCTTGCCTACTTTGCCACACCCGTGCTCCCAGCAAAGCCGAAAACATCCCATCTGACCCAGCATCCGAGTCTTTACTGAAGCCTGGAGAACAGAGCACTGTGTGGTAACTCTTCCTTATCATTTGTTTCTCTCCCACAATTATCAGCAAAGTCTCTTAGCATCCCTGTATTAATCTTGTTAATTCACAGCATTTTGCTGGAGCGCGGATAAATCTCTGTGGTGCACCAGGGCCATCCATCAGCCGGTTCCGTGTTTACGCAAGCCCAAGGCTTTTCCCCTAGAGCTCAGAAACTCAGCCTGGGCCACATTTTCAAAGGTGCTGTCAAGTGCTAAGTGAGCCTTCCAAGACCAGTTTCCTCCTGACTTCTTGCTGGCATCGGCACCTGAAGCCGATGGCAGTTAACACTGCGGTTAGGTGGCCACCAGTGTCTCTGGCCAACACACGCTTTCTGGTTTGCTATTTTGTTTTGTGGCGAAGACTTCCAGGCTTCTGAGCACAAGCTCCTGCTTCCCTTGCCAAGGATGTTCTTATGGTACGGCAAACACGCTGCTTTGTGTGAAATCCGCCAGCTTTCATACAGCTTCTTTTTTCTTCCACCCCTTGACATCTCCTCATCCTGGAAACCTGGGGAGGCCAAACACATTTAATTCCTTTCAGCAGGACACAGGGAAATGAATGCTGGCTGTTAAGGTGCTCTAGTGTCGCTGGTTCACCATTTCTACCCTCAATTGCTAATTTCCCTTTCCACCCACTTCCACTAAAAGGTGCTAATTGTGTGGTGATACGCAACTTCCCTGCCCCAGAGAGCAGCAGCATCACTTCTGATCCTTCAGCTCTGGCTGAACTAATAGAGAGACCTGTGTCCTGAGGCTGATTCTATCTCCTGTAATAAATTCCTTATTAAATCCACAGAAAAGTCATTTACTAGTGGTTAGACTTTGGGCTGCTCAGGACAGCAGCCGCTTCTGAGAAGTTACGCACATCTGATGCAAAATTACAAAAATGTGTATTTACCACAGTGGCCAAGGGGGCTGAGAAGCTCAAGTTAATATTTATATTTGGCACTGAACCCTATGCACAAATACTGACTTTGGCTGCGTGCGTGGCGTCCCTGTTGGTTTTTAAGTCCGTTTATACCACTGGTCCAGGCGCAGGGAATTATCCCTGCACTCTCAGCACCGCAGGCTTGGAAGGTCTCACCCCTGTTAGTAGCCCCTTCAGCCTCATGTGCTTGTGAGCATCCGTGGCCAGTGGCGCTGCGGAGGGTACGGACAGTTGGTTTGGACTGTTGCCTGTTTTCAGGGCTGAAGCAAGCAAGCAGGAGCAGCTGAGATGTTACTGGGGTGGGACGGTTTGGGAGAGGGGGATGAAGATGAGGATGGGGGAGGCTGAGCTGATGAAGAGGGGTAACAATGCCCTGTCTCATCACAGCTCGTCTCTGTACCTGACATGAAGGATGTACTGAACCTTTGCTGGGCAAAGCCATTTGTGCATGAGCTGCCAGCATAGGTGGTGGCAACCAGCTTGGCCCAAGAGGCTTGTGCCCTGCTGTCCCAGCTGCTGTGAGCGTGCCTGCCCCAGCGCTGTGTCTCTTGTCACGCTCTGGAAGCATCTGCAACCCGCATCTCTCTACAAGGTTTTTGTCATTAAAAATACACACTGTGGGATGGGAAGAGGTGGAAAGGAGGGGGTTAACAGGCTCCTCTCAGAGTTGGGAGTGCTCAAGCAAGCAGTTGCTTGGCACCCATGAGAAAGTGGCATCTTCTGAGAGCAAGGGTGGGAATTTCTTCAGGTGGATTTACCACTAGCTGAACAGCACTATGGAGCCCAAAACATTTAGCTGGAATGAGTTTGGGTTGAAAACTTGGGCCATGGATTCATGTGTGAGCCTAGAGATTTACTCCTTTCACTTTTCCAATCCAAACTGCCGGAGTTAATGAGAAGAAGTGCTCAATGACTTGCCCAAGGTTGCCTTGCGAGCACCCAAGAGCCCAAACTCCATAAAAAATCCCCAGATGCTCGGTGGGGGTCCCTGCCCATGCCACCTTGGTGAATTTTGAGACCGGCAGGATAACTCACGGTGCTAACACCATGGTGTGAAAGGAATCCTCCACCAAGGCAGTTGTCATTTAGTTTGCCTGTAGTTTCAGCCCTGATTTCTGCCAACGCTTCCCACCTTGGTGTGCCGGTGTCTGGAGGGGTCAACAGGGAAGTGCTGCCTGCAGGATGCTCTGGCTGGTTTGAGGTGTGAGCCCACCAGCAGCCTCTCCAGGAGCTGTCCATGAAGGCAGAGATACCCAACTGCAGCTTGAAGAGTGTCTGATAAACTGGGAATTATCAGCTGCCGTGGCATGTAGATGATTGAATGAAGTCATGCTATCTTGGGTTGTCAAGCTTTAAATGTGGGACTTTGAAGGTGTTGTTTACTGAAGAAAGAAGTCTTCCAGTGGGACTGATAATCTAGGATGCAGTAGGTTTTTGGAAAAAAAAAAAAAGGAACTTTTCCTATGAAATGAAAACAGCAACTCTGAAACTTTTTGGAGGAGATAGATAGCTCTCTAAAAATGGGCCATAGCTGCTTGGTGCTTCCACAGTCCCTTAACTCTGTGCCTGTGGTGGCTGTCGCTCTGCTTGATGTAGCAATGGGGAGCTAAGGGAAGCAAAAACCAGGAGTATCTAGATCTCTCAAATCAAAATTTCAGCAGTTTCTGCCTTCTTGTGCTTCTTCTCAGGTTCTCCACTGACCTTGTCCCCAAACACACTGTTCTTGTTGTCCCCATAAGCATCATTGCCACAACGTTCTGGTAGCGATTGCACACCAGGACTCGGCGCTTACCAGACCCTGTGAGCACTGCCGAGTTGCTGTTCCCACACAGATTCCCGACGCAAACGTTACTGCTGTAATCTAAAAGAGCAAAAATGTTTGGAAAACAGCAGATGCAATGGGAAAATGACACTTCCTACATGTGATAATTGCGCAACCTTAACTCTGCCCTTGGAGTATGTCTGCTTCTCGCTGCATTGTTCAGGAACTTGCGTGGCATAGAAAAAGAAGTCATTGGAAGTCTTCGTCTGGGCGAACCGCAGTGAAAGTGGCTGGCGGAGGTGCTGGCAAGGGTTAAATTACCTGTGCGTGGATGAGGGGGCTAGGTAGGGTAAGTGGATTACATGTAGCTCTTAAGTCCAGGCAGGTGACACTGTCAGCATGATTTGTCGGTTAAGATGGGCATGTGGAGGGGGAAAAAAGCCTCTGTGGCTTGCGAGTGAGTCCAGGTCACTAAAGCTTTAAAGCGCAGGATGTGGTTACACTCGCCTCCTGCCACGGTAGAAGTGTATCCTGCCTTAAGCCACTTGCATTGGTTTGCTTTACAGGTAACAATTTTCTTGATTTTTTCCCTTGTATTGAGCCATAGGTTAACTTTATTCAGACTGTCCTCACCCTCGCCCTGCAGCCCCACTCGCCATGCTCTCGGACACAGCCCCGTGCAGCCCACAGACATCCCTTCTGCCTGCACTGGTTCTTGCCTGGGTACGAAGTTTGCTCTTCGGTTAGCTTGGCTTAGTCGCCACTGACAAACTGGGAAAGCACAGTTCAAAAATGCGCTGCAAGGCTTGCGTTCACGCAGCTACGAGTGGTTGAATCAACTTTTGCCTTTACTCATCACTCGCTACTCTATGCTTCCCCACCTCTTCATTGCCCCCAACTCCTCCACTGCTGAGGAACTGGTCCTGTGCCGAAAGCGGCTCAGCAGAGATGGCAAGAACTTGTCGTCGGCACATCGCCGGCCAGCCCACCACGCCAGCATTTCCACAGGCCTGAAGGGGTAGGGGAGAAATTCGGGACAGGACAGCTGATTTTTGCGAAATGACGCTTTTTGCCACCTCGGGAGTTTTGCAGGACGACAGCTTGAGCTTTCAGTGGAGTTGATGGATCATTGAGGGATTGATAGGGACGTTCTGGAAGACGACCGGCAGTGCTGTCGAAACGCCTCCGGCTGGTGACCGGACCCAAAAGCGTAAAAGCAACTCATAAAGGTGGCAGGCGAGGTATTCTTGGGGGCACAGGGAGCCCGTGGCTGAGGAAAGGGCAGGGAGCAGGAGTTGGCTCCCGGCTGCCGCCCAGCCCTACCGGGCAACTTCCAGCGCAGCCGCCCGGCGGGGCGGTCAGGCTTTGGCCGCCCTTCCCCATCCGGAGCGGGCCTACGCGTCCCCCGCTGACTGCCGTCGGTACCTGCTGCCCCTCCATCGCCCGGAGCCCACTCCCCCCCCGCAGATAGGAACGGGGCCGCCCGGCCGCGCTCTCGCCTCCCGGG
>VWZK01001316.1:251582-271713 GCA_013396935.1 Baryphthengus martii | reverse complement strand
CCGCACCTCTCCGGGCGCCGGCCCCGGTAGGTGTTTGTCGGCGGATCCTGGACGCGGGGGGAGCGCGGCGGGGAGAGCAGGCGCTGCTTTTCGGGGCTCTGTAACATGGTTTCTCATGTGTGTGTTTTCTTTCTCTCCTCCTCCTCTTCTCCCTCCTCCTCCCGCTGCCTCTCTCCTCCTCCCCAAACACACACGTACACACACACGCTTCCCCTCTCCCTCCCGCTCCTCAAGGCCGAAAAGGCAAGCCAAACCTGCAGCCGACGAAGGCTTTTGGGATTGTAGCGTGTGCACCTTCAGGAACAGCGCCGAAGCCTTCAAATGCAGCATCTGCGATGTCAGGAAAGGCACCTCCACAAGGTACGTCCGCACCTTCTGACGCGGCTTTCGCGCTGGGCTGTGCCGACTTGTTGAATTTTTTTTTCTGCCGTTGCCTGGTTGTCGGCTGGTTGCGTCCCCAGTGCAGTCCCTTCTGTCCCCGTTCAAAAGCTAGTGGATTTTAAAAATTCTCTTTCAAGCATTTAATTGGAGCTGGAAGACATGTTTTGTGGATGTAGCAGAGACTCGAATCTTTGTTGTGTGTTTTTTTGTTACTGATGTACGGAGAACCTCTTGGAGATCTGCAGCCAGCTAGAAACGTTCTGGCTGTGGGTTGGGCAAATGGTTTGCTGTGGGTTGGGTGGAGATTTACCTGTGTTTTCTACAATGATTGAGGATGAGGGAGTGAGAAAGGAAACGGCTGAAACTAAAGATGCCTTTAAAGAGAACAACAACTGCCTTCCTGAGATGTTGATCTCGGTGTCTGTTGTCATCCGAAAGGAATCGGCTTTGTGCTCAGTGTGGGAACGGTGGGGATTTCTGAAAGCTTTAGCTGTCAGGTCCCTCTGATTGCCTTGCGCTGAGGGAACTGTGGAAGTCTTTGTGAGATGGTGAAGCTGACTTACAGCAGTTAATTTCATCTCAAAAAAACCAAACCAAACCCCAAACTCCCACTCTCCCAGTTAATGGGGTTAGAAAGTTTGTCCTGGAAATACCAGTTGGCGCTAAGACAGGCATGTGGTGCTCTGCTTTTTCTTTTTCTGATTCTTTCTACTGTATGGACTTCTGGTTTTGTTCATGTTGTACCTTCCAAATCTAAGTTCCCGTTGCTCTGCTCTGCCAAGGAAGTAGCGCGTAAGATTTCCATTGTGCGAGGCATCGTTTTCCTCCTTTGAGTGAAGCCGCGTGTTGAGATGCTCTCATCAGCAGGCTGTTTGCATGACTTGGCTGTCTTGGCTTGATTGACAAAGGAGGTGAAGGCGTGTTCGGTCGGTTATTGTTCACAGTGTGCTTTAGACAATGTGAAGTGCCTACGTTTTTAATGGGGAGCGTGCTTTTGGGCCATCGACACTGCGCGAGTTACAGCAACAGAGCGCCGTAGCGCTTCACCCTGGGCTTTACAATGCGTGCTGGTTACAAATCTCTCTGCGCTTTTCACGAAATACACCGGAACGTTGAACTTAAAGCAGTTTTAAATAGCGTGGAATAAGCGCGAGCTTTTGGGCCAGCGGCCTCCCGGCCGCACCTGGAGCGGATTCTCCGCTCCTCTCGTCGCGTCGCGCAGCTAAACGGTCGCAGCGCGCTCGATTTCCGCGGGTCGCTGTTTTCTCGGCTTCCCCGTTGGCTCGGGTGAAACGCGTTGACCCTGCAGCCGGCTGGTCTTTAACTGTGCTAGTACAAGCGCGCAGCCGTGCGCTCGCCGCGAGCTCTCGCAGCCTCGCGTCAAGCCCGGTTGCAGGAGGAGAGCCTTAATGAGATGGGGGTGCCCATATGGGTTGTGTCTGGTGTCAGACTCGATCGGTTTCATTTGGCCACCGTGCTGATGTTCATTTTGAGAGCAGCAGTTTTCTCTTGCAGTGCTGCTTTCTTTTTTTTTTTTTTAAGACGATAATTTTCCAACAGTTTGTTGAGGTGGTAGGATGCTTTGTCTTGTAAAGGGCCATTAAGAGGGATAGCAGTTGATGATTTCAGGTTAAGAGCTGTAGCCTTACTTGCAGATGTGATCCTCGGGGTCTAGAACATTGTACTTCTGTTTAGCTTTTAATGGCCCCTTGTGAATGGCTTCTAATTTTTATTCATTGGAATCATCAGCTTTCTATTCATTTTTTTTGCTGCTTTTTAAATTGCTTTTGTTTGTAGAATTGGAGAAAGTATTTAAAATATTCAATGAACCATCATGTCTTCGTGCATATTTATACCATTTATGAATAAATACGACCGAAAGCAGGAGTGATTGAATGTTGTGAGTGAGCGTCGTATGTTGAGAAGACCTGGGAGGTCAGAGTTCTTTGTTGTGGTGTTGCTTTGAGTGTTACTGTATGTGACGTCCCAGGCGATGCCGGGGGAAATTCTGCAGAATTTTCTAAATAAATGACGGATGTAAAGATACTTAATGAGTTACGATTGATAATTTATTGCCCGAAATATAAAGTGGCTGATGAGCTTGGCTTTTTGAAGTTGCAGTTTGACAAGTTGATGACACTTTTCCGCGTTTAAAACTGCCTCGCTTTATGAAAGCTTGCTCCAGTGTCACTTACTGGCAATTTATCAGACTCGCTTTTTAAAAAAATCAACAAAACAGAGAAAGACAGACATCACAGTCGTGGTGAGGCAACTGGTTTTCATCATTGTGTGCAATTACAGTATGCCCAGCTTTTTTATTAAGATCTGCTATGACCTACTTTCACACCCACCCCACCCCCCCCCTTCCCACTGCGAAGCCAGTTACTTGCTGTAGAATTTACTTTGGCTGATAAATATTCTCCGATTTGAGAACTAGTTGGGACATTAGCTAATTCTCACCGTGTGTAGGTCTTTTTCAGACTTGATGTGATCTGTTGGTGTGTGGGAGGGGTGGCTGGCAGCAGTTAGAAGTTCTCCTTTCTCAGATCCAACCATCCCCTTTCCTTAGGATCTCAGGAAAGGAACTTCACACGCAGCTTTAGAGTTGACCTGCCAAGTCAAAAATCACTATAGATGCTAAACAGTTAAATTGCACCTGAATACTTTTTCAAGGGGCTGTTTATAAATATTTCAGTTGCACTTTTAAATAAAAATGAGGTCAAATCCATCTCAAGAGAATCAGGAGTTGTTGTGCAAAGATTACATTAAACCTGTAGTACTTTTCCTGAATACTGGATTTATTACAGTATGTCACGGGCTCCCTTTCCTCAAATTCATTCTTGCTGTTTTATGGCTAAACTTTATTACGCTCTATTTAGGCAAATATCTTGAATTTTTCAACCATTTTCCTTCTGTAAGGATGGCAGCAAAGATAAAAACTATTTTCAGCACAACGTTCAGTTGGGCCAAATGATGATTTAACTGTCTAGCTTGGGAATGAGCAATGATAATGTGTTTGCTGGGCTGTACAATACTATTTTTTGTTTTTTCCTTACCTAGAGGTTTGTGTGATGGTGCAAGGAACTGCTGCTGGCCACTACTTCCACTTGCTCTTCTGGTGGTTTGCTCCAGTGTTAACGGCACCAGCTCCTGCCCACAGGAGAAGGCTTGAATTAAAACTTCTGCCGGGAAGTTTGTTCCGTGGACGCTCATTCCCTTCCAATATCTTTTTCAAACGTAGAAGGAAAGCGTGCTTTGAATTCTCTAGGAATGTGAGGGCAGAATTTGGCCTCGTATCTCCCGTTGGGGGGGGACTGTGTGTTCCCCTCTGAGGGTAGATGATGGCTCCCTGTTTCCATTTGGTTTTCTTCAGGGTATTCTTGCTCCTCTACCCCTTTGGTTCTCTGATGGTTTCCATATGTCGTGTTCCTGAACACCTCTCCTTGCAGCTCCCTCTCTTCTCCCAGGCATGGCTACACAGTATTTCTGTGTGGGATTGCTTTCGGGTATCATTGTGAAGGAGAGTATTCTCCCTCCTCTCCCCCTCTCTGATTTCACAGAGCTAGTTACTCTTTTCTGAAGTTTTCCTTTCGAATAAATAGGCAAGTGGTGTGATGTCGTGGAGCTTCTCTGATGTTAATTCTTCTCTAACTTTAGGATAAGTGCTTTCTGTGTCCGAACTGCACGTCTTCTGTCATGAATGTGCCTTGATCACAGAGAAATGCACTAAGAAAAGTCAGTAGAAGATGCGAGAGTAACAACTGGGTGTCCGCCGTGCAAATTAACAAAATAATGGAACTTTTTAGTAAAAATTAGCAAGCTGTAGTGTGTATGGCCCCTGCAGGACATGCACTTAATAAGCATTTCTGTTGTATTGGTTGTTAATACCTCTGTGCTTAAAGTGGATGGTTTGGAATTTGCATCAAGTGATTTGAACATACGCTCCTTGAGCGCTCTGCAAGGAAATGTATGTCAGTTGTGCTTCACTCTTATGCCATCCTCACTTCTGAGGTCCCGCCGACCTGAAACTATTCATCATCATTTTTAAATGAATTTTCTCCTGTGTGGAACAGGTGTCTCAGATACTGGCCTTTGTTTTCCGCTTCAGTTCGCCAGAGAATTCCTTTGCCTGTCTGCAGGGTCCAAGGTAACACCTTGGAGGATGTAAACCGCTCTCCGTGTCGTCGCTGAAAAGTATTCTCTTGTTCTGCATCCAAGCAGAGCTGACCAGAATAGACACCAGATAGTCCTGCTATTCCTGGAATGAGGAATCGGGCTCATGATCCTGACCTCCGTACAACTAATACGGGCCCTGCTTATTTGCCGTGTATTTGTAGGACTCTTCTTCTAAAAATGCTCTCCTTGGTGTGTAGCTGTGGTGTAGCCTGGAAACAAAGTGGTTTCATTCAGGTCTTTCCGGTTTAATAGCTTTCACCTGCATTAAGGTGGGTTTTATTTAGCATCATAGCTGGCCTTTAAGTGTGTTATTTTTTTATTAAAATGGAATATGTGACCTGTCTGGAAAAAGCTGTTGTGGTGCCTTTACTGTGGAATTTTACTAATTGGCCATTTAGATCTATGGTTAAATCATCTTTGTTTTTCCTATTGATCGCTGAAGTTAAATGGCAGTTGGATCAGGTGGAGTGAAGCACGGTCTGTACCAGCCTGGAGTTGTAACAGTGCTCCGTGGGGCCATCCAGACCCTGGAGATGTGCCTCTTTGGGGGCCGCTGTGCTAGTAATGGATGGGAACAGCGTAATTCTGCCTGAGTGGTTCCGAGTGCTGGAATGCACGATAGCGATTTGCAAAATATTTGCCCTTGTGCGAGGAGCTCTTGAGACCTCTGTTGTCTCACACCTCGTTTTACCAGCACCATCTAAAAGTCATTAGCTGTTACTCTCTGAATTGGTAGATGAGGAGGAGTTTTGCTTGGTCTGGCCAACCCACCAGGGCACGAGAGCCGAGGACAGGAGGAGCCTGTTGCAACCTGACATTGTACAAGCAGACAGGGCCGGTGGTTTGCAGCAAACCCCAAATTCTGGGGCTGTGGTTTGACCGGGCTCTGGGTTTGACTTCGTGACTCGTACATCTGGACCCCAGATGCCTTGGCCATGTGGCTTGGAGTATTGATCATTTATAAACGGACTACTGGTAGAGATTCACGTCACATTTATTTATTTTTTTTTGAACTGGCATAGAGTTGGTCTGTGAGAGTTCATTTGAGCAGATGAAGGTTTTCAGCTTCAGCTCAGCTATTCTCTGTCATCCTGGTGCAAGCATAACCCTGGCTTCAGATCTACGTCTTGTATTTGGGCCGTTGGAAAGACGTGAGAGTCGTGTCCCCATTTGCTCTTTGCTGCTGTTTGCTCTGGCGGTAATGATCTCATTACCATCACCCCGGGATTTCTCTTGGGTCTCGGCACCTCTGAGAAATCATTCTCAGCAGGGAGGATCCTCAGTATTGACGTGTGGCACCAAAGTAATACCCTTTTGCTATGGTTGTCAAATTAGGGTGCCTGAGATGCTGTAGGTGATGCACACCGCAGGTAGCGTGGTGGCTGCTGTGACCCACTTTGCTTCCACCACTTGAAGATTTTGTTAAGGAATAATGGCTATACCTGTTGTGGTGCTTTTTTATTATTTTTTTTTTGTAAATAAATAGTAAAATCTTTAGTGTGGATAAGGTGTGTTACAGTTTCTGTATAGATTAGCCATTTGGGTTAAGTAATTGTGGGTGGTAGGGTTTAATATTAATTTCTGATTTATTTTGTAGGCTGTAAAGATCTAATAGATAAACTGTGACACTGAGCATGTTAATCTATCACTGATAACACACAGCGTGGCCATTATTCTCTTTTCCCTTCCTCCATTAACTGCTTTTTTTCGGGAGACGGGAATCTAAATCAAAGTAGATACGTGTGTGTGTAGGAGGAAAGGGCATGCAACTTTCTTCTGTTGCTGTAACCAGACGTTGCCTCCACTGGGATACTGGTCCTCGTGGGGAACTGGTAGGCAGAGGAATTCGGAGCAACTTTCTCTGCGTGCCTTTCTTAATTGCCCTGATTGTTTCGTGTTCCCGTCAGCTGGCTGCGGAGGGGCCGCTGCGTTTGCAGGATTGATTGGTGGGTGTGTTTGCTCCCTGGTCTGGGCTCGTCTAGGAAGTGGAAATAAGAAAGTCTGCGTTGTTTCTGTGGTAGTTGAGAGGAGGGAAGTGGTGACTGCGAAGCGTGGTTCTCTGGCCGCCGTCCTCCTGGCCGATTGCGCCATGCTCACGTTAGTGCTCCCCGGCAGCTCGTAGTGCTGGGGGGCTTTGTTTTGGCTGAACTCGTGGGTCCCTTTAAAAAACTGCACGGGACTCAAGACCCACGAAGGATGAAAGGAGCCAAGAAATGTGCTGTGGGTAGGTGGATTGTTTTAGCTGGCTCCATCCAGCTTCTGAGCTGTGGTGTGGACACCCCAGGCTGGTTCACCGCTGATCGTGAACGAGGAGTCACTTGTACCCTGGCTGCTGCGAGACACGCTTTGTGTTCGCCGTGTGAATTAAACGGCTTCGCCGTTGGTAGGCTCGCTATTCCTTGCTGTGATGCTGCTCCTTTTATTCCTGCTCCATTGGGCTTGAACGAGCAGCCGAGTCCTTCTAGAGTCCCTTGATGACACACAGAGAAGTTCACAGCTCTGGGGAGTCCTGCTGGTGGGCAGGAATACGGGAGCAGGGCGAGAGCCGCGGAGCGCTCCTGCGATAGCTGACGGATGAGCTCTGCTTGGCCTTTATTATCTGCACCTCTCCTTGTCTGCTGAATTCTTCTCACCAGGAAAACCCACTGACCTGTTTTGGGTGGTTCTGTAGGTTAGTGGGTTCCGGTCCCGCAATGTAGGTCGCTCGCAAGGTGTGCGGGAGTTTCATAATACGGAGCTCTGACCTGAAATCCGATTCATACCAACTCTCTGTGGCTGTGTCTTGTAGCTATACTTTACATCTCTCTCTGCACTGGCTACTTTCTTCACAAGGTAAAAGGAGAAATGTGGGCATTTCCAGAGGGAAGAGGTCTCTCAGGAGGGTTTGTGAGTATTTATTTGAAGTGTGCCCGTTTCAGATGGGTAGGGGCAGTTTATTGTTATTGCCACTTCCTATTTATTAAGGACACGGCAAAAAGAGCGGACCGCGAATCCTGGGTAACCCGTACGTGCCACGCGTAGGAAATGTCCTCCAGGATTACACGATACGACCGAAATAACATGGAAATGCCTCCATTACATTTCTGTAAGTTCCTTTTACAGCTGGCACACGCTAAATACATTGATTGTCTCTTTCCGCAGACAGATTCTCTTTACATCAACCAGAGCTTCTTTCACACTTTTTTGGTACGTCTGGAGATACGACCAAATCCTTAACATCGCTCTTCCCCTAAGCCAGCTATTAATTAGGAGCGTGTTCTTTGTAGCAGGGTGCTAATTGGTACATCAACAAATTCACTGCCTGTTAAACAGGGGAAAGATTGTAATTCTGACTGGCTTGAATATAAATGAAAGGGAAAAGCATCGCTTCTCCTTGCTGGTCTGGTGGGTTTTGTTTGACTGTTCAGTAATTCGGTATCTTCAGAGTCAGGTGAATCTCAGCTCCTTCCTAGGGAAAAATCAAAATGAGCTGACTAAAACTGACCGTTGCTTTGATAGTATTTTATTATTCTGAAAGTTAAAAGTACAGCCATGTCGCGGTTTAGGGTCGGGGCAACCCCAAAACCTAACAGACACTCGCTGTTAACCCCCCTCCCTCCCCAAAGGGGAAGAGAAAAGGAATAAGGGAGAGAGACTCTAGGAAATTAGAACAGCTTTAATGAAAATGGAAAATAGAATAAGAAGAATAAAATGGAATATTTACAAATATATACAAGACCAGTATCGAACCCAAAGCTCCCTGATGGCAAGTACGTCATGGTCACCACTGATGCTGTGGAGCAGGCACCAGGAAAGTCCCAAACAGGGCCCAGCAGCAGATGGGAACCGAGTTCAGGAGCTGGATTCTGGTGCTGGATTCAGGAACGCTCCAATCAGGATCAACAGCAGAACGAACAGAGTCGTGTTTGGATTCCAGCCGTTGAAGGAATGAAGAAGAATCTGAGCAAGGACCCAGAGAAAGAGCCGCTGAGCCGAGAGCAACCGATCCAGGGCCCCCAGCAGCCGAATACGGCATCTGTGGGATGGAACAGCCTGTGGGGCAGCCTAAGGGCACTCATCTGTCCGCTCCTCCTGCAGGTGTGGCTTTTACTTTTTGCACCCCACAATGTGGTGCACGAGATCCAGCAGTGGCCTTGGTCTGCACACCAGTCCCTGGTACTGACTCTAACTGTGGAGCATTATTATCCCTGCCAGAAGCAGCCACTGCCGGCAAAAACAGGCTGCTAGTTTCAGAAAGTGCAGTTAGTTAAAGGAACTGAGCTGGAAAGTAAAAATCACTGAACAGAATTGTTCTGGTCTAACTCAAACCAGGACAACCCACAGCCAACCTTCTGTTAAGTAATACTGGAAATGCATGAGAAGAAGGGGTTACAGGAATCTAAGTATGGATTGTGAAACCAGGAGACTTCATTTTGAACCATATGTGGTCTTATTTGGGACACTGGCCTGGGATTGTGAGGTAACCCCCTTTGCTACAAGGTTCAAAGTACTAAAAAGTTGTAATTATGATCTTCACCAAAGAAGCAGAAGTCCTGTGGTAGTCAAATTGATTTTTAACCTTCTGACTGATAAACATTTTGAAGCGTGCGTCTTATGGCAATGTACTGAGAGCTGAAATGTTCCATATTTAAGTAAGCACAGTGTATGCTCTGTGTCTATTGCTATATGGAGGTGCAGACTTCCAGAAATTACCCTTAACAACTTACACAGGAATGTGGACATGGCAACATAGGCAGTGGGATCGAGTTTGCTGACGACACCGAGCTGTGTGGTGTGGTCGACATGCTGGAGGGACGAGATGCCATCCGGAGGGGCCTGGACAGGCTTGAGAGATGGCTCCATGTAAACCTTGTGAAGTTCAACAAGGCCAAGCCTGGCAAGTTCAGCAAGATCCTCTACGTGGGTGGGGACAATCCTAAGGACAAATAGAGGCTGGGTGACGAGTGTGGATTGAGAGCGGCCCCGCAGAGAAGAACGTGGGGATGTCAGTGGATGAAAAATGGAACGAGGCAGCAGTGTGCGCCAGAGGCCAATGGCATCCTGGGGTGCATCAAAAGAAATGTCACCAGCAGGTCAAGGGAGGTGATTCTGCCCCTCTGCTCTGGTGAGGACCGTGCCTGAAGCACTGTGTCCTCAGCTCTGAAGTTGTCAGCGTAAGATGGTCATGGACCTGTTGGAGAGGGTCCAGAGGAGGGCTATGAAGATGATTAGGGGGCTGAAGCGCCTCCCTTGTGAGGACAGACTGAGAGTTGGGTAGTTGAGCCTGAAGAAGAGAAGGCTCCAGGGAAACCCTCAAGCACCCTTCCAGTATTGAAAGGGGGCCTACAGGAAAGATGGGGAGGGGCTTTTTCCAAGGGTTTGTAGTGATGGGACAAAGAGTAATGGCATTAAACTAAAAGAGGATAGATTTAGATTAGATGTGAGGAAGTTCTTTACTGGGAGGGTGGTGAGACACTGGAACCGGTTGCCCAGAGGGGTGGTAGATGCTCCATCCCTGGAAGTGTTCAAGACCGGATTGGATGGAGCTTTGAGCCGCCAGGTCTAGTGGGAGGTGTCCCTGCCCATGGCAGCTGGGGTTGGAACTAGGTGATCTTTAAAGTCCTTTCCAATGCAAGCCGTTCTAGGATTCTGATTCCATGTTGAGGAGTTCTAGAAACTTCGGTTTGAGGATCTTATCAGATTGATTGTTTTTAAGGGAAATGATAGCAAACCAAGTCAATTTGAGATTCTGTTTAGGGCTAAACAAGGACTAAATATTCAGACGTGTTTTCTCAAGCAGATTGTTCTTCAGGGTTTCAGAGTTAGGAGGCCTTGCTTGTAACATGCAGAGGTGCTAAGTGAGACAAACTATCTTGCCTGAGCTAAAGCTGCCTGCTTCAGATTTATCTTGTTGAGCAGACAGACGTGAGTCTGATCCTAATCTGAAATACTTTTCCTGAACTGAATTACTTTTGTGCATGTGGAACTATGCCTGGGCAGTTCCTGTGCAACTTAACATGGTCTGACTGGGAAGGTGGGCAGAGGATGTAGAAGTACTAGGATTTGGTGGCTTCAGTCACGTTGTGAAGTTGATGAGAACACTGCCCGGTAAGTGTTGAGCGTGGGTCCCCCCCTGTGCCCCGGTCCCAAATGTGGAGCATTTTTAAAATTGTTGAGGTAATTCTTAATTGAATAAGATTCCACTCTTGTACATTTTTTGTTATCTGTGTACCAAATAAATACATGGGAGGATTTGTATTTTCTTTCACTCCTGTTGGCAGGTGTCAGTGGGGATAGTACGATGTTAGCCTGCGTAAGAGAGGCTGGAATTCACCCTTTAGCAAACCAGTGAGCTAAATACCCTCAGGTCACCATATATTAAATCTATGTGGTTATACTCATCTGTCTGTCTTTTAATTTGATCAAGAAATTTGCCTGTGGTAGGTATTTCTTTCTGTCCTTTTAAAAAACGAAATTAACTAGATTAGCAAGAGGATATAAATCTTCCTTGTCCTGGTCGGACAAAGAAGCACACGTAGGTACGGTCGGGTTGTTGGAAATGTGCGTTTCTGCTGAAACATTTGGCTCTAATTATCTGTCTTGGAGCTCTTATTCTGAAAGTGCTTTCACTGTTTTGTTTTGGGTTTTTTTCGGAAGTGGTACTGAGCACTTTCTCTTGCCGGGATGAGATTTCCATAAGAGAGGCACTACATTGATGGACGATAGCCCTGTGATGGAGTCAATCAGGCAGCGCAGTCATTTGTCTCCTGGGGATAGAGGGTAGAGCACATCATTAGCAGCTGAAGGGGAGGCTTTTTTTTTCCTCTGTAATGCTAATAGGGTGAGGGAGCTCTGGTTGGTGCCTGTTTGCTGCTTTCCCTCACTTGGTACAGGTGCCTGAAGGAGAAACAAACCCCTTTTCATTTGTTATCTGTAACAGTCAGGGGTGTGGATCAATGTAAAAATATTTAGTAAGCTCTAGGAAATGCTTCCAGTTCAGCGTAGTATTAACAATCTGTGAGCCTGTATCACCTAAAACTCCTTGTCATAAAAACGGTGAATTATTTTGGGGTAGTTCTGTGTGTTTTCTTGGTTTTACACACAAATAGCTTGACTCGTGTAGGAAGGACTGGCAGCTGCCTGATGCCGGCGTGGGATTCGAGGGACGGTGCGTCCTCATCGGAGGAGAAGTGTTGAAAATGAAGCCGGTGGGTTGCAGAAGTTACTCTCCTAGCGTCTGTCGGCCCTGGGTTTCAGTCAAAGCAAAAGGCGAAGCACTTGGCGGCGACGGCGGGTGGCTTGTCTGAGGGATGGCTGGATGGTGAGGCTTAAAAGTAGCCTGGTGTGCTCCAGGTGGTGGGCATCGTTCTGCTTTGCCCAGAGAGGACAAATTAACCTGCAAGTGCCTGTTCTTCCATGGCTGCTTTGTTCCTTTCGTGGCTCTTGCCTCTCTGTGGAGGTGAGAAAGTGGTGGTCCCGTCTGGAACGAGTGTGGGCTTGCCCCAGGGTAGGTAGGAGAGCTCTTGCTGTGGGATGCAGGGCTGCAAACCTTCCATAAGCAGTATCTCGGTGTCCAGAGATGGTTAGTTCCTGCGTGACACACAGTGCAACTATAAATGTTGCCAAGAAAACATTGTTCTGGAGGGCTGGTGGGTGTTTGTGTGCCCCACAGGTGACACCCAGGGCACACTGCTTGTTGGCAAGCCGTTTTTTTTTCCCCCCTCTTTTAACTCACTGTGACTCTGGACAACGAAATAACTCGTGTGCGTAGGTTTACCTGTCTGTAAAGCAAATGTAGTAAGAAGTCCGCTACCACATAGGGCTTATAGGAAGTTAATTTTTGGAAAACACATTGAAATCCTGAAATTGCAAAACCGGGGTCTTCTCAAAACCTGCACATGAAGTCAGACTTAAAAAGCAGTGCTCTGAAGTGTGTAAGTAATCATTTAAAATAAGAGCAAGGGTAGCAAGAAAGCAAATGATGACAGAACTTCTGGAGTAGCGTGGTGGGTAGACTTCGTCCTCTTCGTTTCACCGTCGCGCACGACGACGTCTTTGCTCCTAAAGCACCGGAGGAGGGGCACAGCCGTGCGCTGTGTGGGTGCCGAAGGCATGGGATCATCGGTGGAGTTGCACAATTCTGCAGGTGGGTTAGGATAAGGAACATGCTTAATCAGGGGTGTGGGAAGGCAGGACTCTGGCAGCAATTAAGAGTTGTTAATTAGAAGTACCTATTAGCGGAAGTGACTCAAGTTAAGCAACTCACAACTAACTTCTGAGGTCAAGATCTCATGCATCTGAGACGTGTGTTAGTAGTGTCCATGGGACTATGGCGTTATCTACAGGGATGGTCTGTAATCCCAGCACTCAAACTGGGAAATTTTGAGGTTCGTTAAGTCTCTGATTGACAGTGACGGTTTCACAGCACCTCTTCAAGCTGGGACCACACATTTGCATTCAGAAGTTTAGACCTGGAGGGTTCCTTGAGGCAAAACTTTATGATAAACAAACACATCCCTATCTGGATGAAGGTTTTTTGGTTTTTTTGTTGTTTTTTTTTTCCCCAATTCCATGCTAACCCACAGCGATCAGGGCAGTGGAACGTGGTGCCCATATGCCACCTGCTGAACCTGCAGGTGTGTGGGAGATCACACCGTCGTGTGCAGCATTTATAAAGATGTGACACGTGAGGACAGTCTCAGCACTTGTGCCTGGAAGAGGCACTGCTGCTGCCAGCAGCTGGCCATGTCAAGCAAGTCACAGAAACCAACCCATAATAAGGTACCTGTTACGATGCTGTGCCAGTTCTCAGGGTTTTTCCTAACGTGTGGGGAGTGGGGAGGATAACACCTAGCAGCAGTTTAGGTTTATTTACGTTTCTTCAGGTTTTTTCCCTCTTGCCCTGTAAGCCAGACTGACTTTCCTACTGGCACTCTGAACATTTAGATGTGTAAAAGCACTAACGTGTTTTTAAAAGCCTGTCACAAGCATGAGTGGTATTACTTTTTTTTTTTTTTTTAGATGAAGGCTTATAGTGTAAGGAACAGATTTACTTAGACAAGGATGTGGGAATATGGACACTGTGCTCCGAAATCAGTTGAATAGCAGTCGGTGGCTTTATTCCTGAGTGTGCTTGCATTTGCAATTCCATCTCGGTTCCTCTGGTAGTTGATGCTTGTGCAGAATGTGACCTTTTGCTCTTTGCATTGATTTTTCTGAATCGTGTCCAGAGGCTGCAGAAGTCAGTGCAGCACTTGGTTGTCAGCTGCAAAGGCTGGATCAGGGCTCTGAGAAGAAGCCCCGATTGATAGAGAAGAAAGGGAGTGAGTTGACATGAAACTTGACACGGTTATCTCTTGTGATCTTGCTTTGTTCCAAGACTGTTTTGTTGTTGGTTTTTTTTCTCCCCAGGGAGATGTTTTTAATAGATAAAAAAGAATTGAGAAATGAATTGTATTGTATAAAGCCCTAAATGAGACTCAGGGGAAGAACTTGGTCTGTGTCCATGTAAGCAGAGGACTCCTCAGACCACTCGTTGCTCTCGGTCATCCTGGAGCCTCACAAGTTTAAACAGAGACTGAGACTGAAGAAACTTTGGATCTGTGTTTTTTAAAAAACTAAGTGTCCTAGATAGTGAGCAAACAGTTTATTATTTTTAAGCAGAAAGCAACAAAATACCCAGGAAGTTCAGCACACTCGCCATATTTTGCAGGGCTCTAGTTCTCAATGAGTCTCCTCTTGTCTAAAGTTTAGTCTTTCTACTGCCAACTGTATAAAATTCTTGGGTTTGATGTTAGTGTACAGATATTTAGTCCTCACTTATCTGTGTGCTTTGGTTCCAAAAGATTCTATTCCTTCTCCAAGGAGCTGTATCCTTGCTTTTGCTTGTTTAGCCGACAGATTATTAGTAGGTAAGACGGGTCAATTAGCAGCGGCTTGTCGCTTTTCCTCCCTGCTCTAGTTCAGAGTATTATTCTTATCGGCTTTTAAAGTAAGGTTCCTCCTGGAAGAATTTCTGGCTGGAGGCAGAAAAAGTTTTCTTACCAGTTTTGAGCTGCTGGGACTATTGTGTTTTTTGAAATCTATTCATCGCTTCACAAAACTGTTGTATCTTGAATCACACGTAGCCTGAAGAATATCCTGGGGGTAGGGAGACATAAATAGTTGTTTAATTGAGTTGCTCTACTGTGTGGCTTATATCATGTTGAGTATATGGAAAGGACTGACTTTAGTGTTTTACTGTAACAATTCTCCAACTCCTAAGCTCCTTGTTTACCTTGGTAAAATTTAATGTGATGTTAAGCAAGGGATGCAGATGTGTTTTGACTTCAGGTTTCAGTTGGTAAATAAAAACGTTGCAGATCTCTCACCTTTCAAATGTTTGGTAATTATACTAGCTGAAATCTTAAAGGAAAACAGCATTCTACTGAAAGGGGAAACTTTGTGATTAACACTTACAAATAGTTAATAAGTACTTTTATATTTCATTAGATTTATGAAAAAACACGTCTTTGGTGGTTGTTAGTAGAGATGCCAAAAATCTGAGTAATACATCAGCAGTGTTTTAATTAAAAATATGCTGGTAGTCTCCTAAAAATTCACTTTTGACATCCAGCTTGTAGGCTTAAAATGAATGTAAAACTTTTTCTTTTTATACTCCAGGAAAATATACTCTTGTGCTCCAAGCGTGCAGCAAAAGCAATCCCATAAAAATCAATTAGAATAATAGAGTAGAGCCATTGCAAAATATCATTACTATAGTTAAGTAATTATCCCACTGCATGACTTAGCAAGAGGATAAATAATGCATGTAGAATTGTGTTGGAGCTTGCAAGGAAGATTTGTGCTGGCAGAGCGGGCGGGAAGGGCACAGGCAGGGCTCGTGGCTGAGGACGGGTCTGCTAACTGAGGAGCGAAACCTTTCAGTGCCTGTGGGCATGAAGGTGCAAAAGAGACATGATTTTCTGGTTTTCTTACAGTTTGGAGAGGGCCTTTGGAGAGAAATTTGCTATGTTAAGTGCAGCTTGACTCCAACTGCTTCTTAGAGCTGCCTACCTGGTCTTGGATGGGTGGATGCTCAGCTTTGGGATGCGAGCACGGCCATCCTTAGGGGGATTGCCTTTTGGAGTAGTGAAGTGGGCACCCAGTGGGGTCCAGCTCTGCTCTGCTCTCCCAGGGAAGCTCATGAGGGGTGGAAAACCCCCAAGATGATGCTACCTCACCGGGCCCACCACTCAACTTCTCTGTATTTCACCCACATTCTGTGTTTTGCTACTCTCTAGGTCTGAGCTGCTCCTCATCTGCTGGTGGTTGGGCTGAGAGCTGCTCAGCACATTAACTCAAGGCTTGGAGACCCATCAGCAGCTTATCCCAGCCCCTGGCCAAGCTCAGAGTCTGGGCAGCAGGAATATTGGCTATTTTTTTCACTGGACAGATGAGAGCTTTGATTTTTCTTCCTTTCAGCTGGAACCGAATATTCCAAATCTATCAGTTGCCGTCAAGAGGATTGTACTTTGGATTAGTGAGCTACTGGAAGCAGTTGGAATCACTGCAGTTAAAAGCATGCTCAACAGCAGGGTAATTAATAGTTATTATAATGTCTTCAACAAGCTTAGGAAACTAGAATGTACCTGGGAAAGAAATATAGCCCCGTGCAATCCCCGCATTGCCTCAGGACCACCATATGTGGAAAAGATGCTGCTTTTCTTCCTGGAGCCGTTATGGTCAGGGCAGGTTTGTTGCTGTTCTGTTGGTTCCATCACAAGATCTACAGAAGCACCTTTCTGCACCTTTCCCCTTCTTCTTTTCCTCTGATATCTTTACCCTGCTCACCTTAGGCCTTGCTAGAGCTGTTCTTTACTTCTGCGATTGCTGAAATTTTCAGTTGCTGTGTAATTATGGATGCTACATGAAATAACTCTTCAGCTCCTAAGAATAATAGGCATTTTTTGGAATAGAAATTTCAGGGAAATTGTGCAATGTCTTGGTGTTACACAGTACTAGTAAAACTGTCAACTCTTTACCACTTGAATCTTTGGGGAAGCTGAAAATGGTTATTTGACGTTTCTAAAGAAGTTTCTGGTTTTTGACAAGCTTGAGCCTGTCTGGAGAAGTTGCATATTTGAGCAAGGCAGCAGATCAGCCTGTGCACCTGAGACCTCCTGTCTTGTAGGTGTTGAACTGGAGGTGTAATGCTTTCAAGTTGGTTATATTAACTTCTGTGAATATGTTAAGCACATAGAGGTGGTGATCAAAGTTCTGAGGTGGTGGTGTAATTGTGGGTGAGTTTGATTAAAAAACTGAGTTGTTATTCCCTTGGCTGACTGGATACTTCAGTTGTCTTAAACCCTTAACGCTCTAGCATTTAAAACTTTTTTTTTTCTCCTAGTTGATGTATAGATGTGACACCTAGTGACGTGGTTTAGTGGTGGACTTGGCAGTGTTATGTTTGTGGTTGGACTCCATGGTCTTAAAGGTCTTCTCCAAGCAAAATGATTCTGTGAAAAAGAATTACACTGCTACAAAACTTGATATTCCTGTGTCTGAAAAAGCACCTTATCAAACATACTGAGTGGTGATTAATTAGAAAGTAATTCTCATGTCTAAAAAGAACAACTTTACATTCAAATGGGATACTCCTGCTAAGCAAATGTAAGGCTGCCTGCCCTCCAGGTTTGTATCTACTTTGCTTCCCCGAGTGTCAGTTTGCTCAATATTCGCTGCCATTGACCTTGGATAATTAAGAAAAAGCTCCACTGTTCTGAGGAGATGAATGCAGCTGATGTTTGGACTGTGGCTGATTAGCTCTGTTGTGAAAGTGTAATTTTCTGCCTGTCGTTTCTGGCCTTTGCAGAACTTGAGTGTCCCTCTTCTCTGCTCCCCGATGCCCTGTTGAAGTAGTCAGTGAAAATCTCCTTCAGTATCCAACGAAAGTGAATTTAATACGGCCTTCTTTTACTTACTGAATCACTTTTTCACTTTCAGCCTATTTCTAGTGCAAATTCCAGGCTGCAGTTGTGCGCTGGGTGGTGTTTGTGATTCCCAGCCGGTGTGGTGGCTGGAGCAGGGCTTGGTGTTGGTGTCGATGTTGGCTGTCGAGAGCTGGAGCTGGGGCTGCCAGCACTCTTTGCTATGGCCTCGGTGGAGAGGAGAGAAACACCAGTGGAAATAAAAGATTGAATCATAAAAGCAACAAAAAATTAAGGAGAAGCAAAATTTTTTTGTCAGCATTTGAAGGCAGGGGACTGATTGGCGCTGTTGTCTGTTTGACAGATCTCTTCTTGTGTTACTTTTCTCTGTGCTGCCACTTGGGTTTCATTTTTAACTTTGTTTTTGGACTATTTGTGACTTGGATTTACAGCACGAGGGCGACTGTTTGGTTTTTAAACATCTCCATGATGATCGCTCAGTTGCGTGGTATTTTGCTGGGCTTTTTTCTTAGGTTAAGTTTGCCACGTGAGATCCTGCACTGTATTTGTGCTGGCAAAATACTCTGGGCTGAAAATGGCTAATAAAGTTAAAGTTGCATTTTTGGGGGTGTTTTTTGTGTTTGGTTTTTTTTTGGGGGCGTGTGTTAATTATTGTTTAATAAAACCACCTTAGGACTAGAAAATGCTATCCAAACTAAAGCACAGCTTTAGAAGGATTGCTTTATCCATGCTGGATTTCGATTTGAAGCTGGTGTCAACCTCTTTACATTCTTGAGAGATGGTGCTGTGGTGGTAAATTGTGCATTTTGCCAGCTTGTCCTTTATTAATACCCAGTGGGGCATTGTTCCTGATGGGATCTTTGGATGCTGAAGTGATGTCGATAATCATCAGGAAGATTTGAGATGGCATGTGATATTTTTATTATTTTTATTTTTTTTTTTACAGACTCTTTGCTCTTTAGCCAAATGTGTAGTTTTGAAAATCATAGGGACTTTGTAATCTTTCCCTTTAGGAGAGTATTATTTATTTGGGAAATTGCATAATGCTTGTTATGCAAGCAGTCTCTTTTCAGCCACTGTGTAAACTGTGTTATAGAAAAAAGTGTCTTTTGTTTTGTTTTCAATTCAGGCAGCAAGTGGCACAAAACAAATCCCACAAATGAGGTGTTTTAATGAAGGTTGTATTCTATTATAACAGAGGTAAGGCAGAGCTGAAGGCAGCTCCAACAAACGTTCACACCTGTTACCACAAAGAAATTCAATTCCCACCATGCGTCTGATTCTGAGAAATGGTGATTGAGTGGACAGCCTGTGTTGCAGAAAAAAAATCAGCACAGGTCTATTAAATGGAAATGCATTTTTCCTGGAATATTTCAAGTAAACAACATCTGATGTGAAATCCATCCAAACCTTACTTTACAACATCCCATTTAAGGATTTACCGCTTGCAGTAAGTTCCAGGTCCTTTTTCACGTGTCTGTGCACGTCCTGGAATAACTTATTTTGTAGACCTCTCTCCTTTTCCTCTGCAGGTTGGTACATGGTCTTAGTTTTGAGTTTTTGTGAGAATCTGGTTTTAAAAAAAGCAGGAGTTGATAAGAGTGGGGTACTGGTGGGGTTGTAGGAGGACACTGGAGCCCTTGTGCCCTTCTCACTTGCAGGCAGGACTGGTGAGACTCGGTCTCCGCCACATTAAAACACGGTGTGATGCTTCCCAACATCAGGGCTCTCCCAGATTCTTACATTCAGGTTTTAGCTCTGTGCTTCAAATCTTATTTAGTTGAGGAAGGGTTGTTCCATGTTTCATGAAACTCAGAAATATTCCTCATTGGAACAAAAGAGACTTAAAATGAAGCTGTTAATTGTCACAGCCGGTGAGTTTTTTCTGTCTGTTGCTGCCAACTGAGAGCGCTTTAAACTTGTGTCTGGGGTATGAGAAGATCTGTACCTCTTACCTGCACCTCCCTGAGTAAGGAATGAAGTGATTCAACTGTTCTCTATAATCAGTGTACTTCAGTGGGTGGGCAGGTGTTAGTTATTCATGGGCTCAGGGATGATCCTGACCCACTCGGGCTGCTCCTGAGAGTTGTGAAAAGGGAGGAAGTTTAGATGAGGACAAAAATCAGTCCAGCTGATGTAAAAATACCTTATCCAGGTTGAAAGAATTTGAGAGACGACGTGATTGCAATGATATAAGAAGTATTTAGAATAACTTGTCCAGTTTTGCATGATTGTCCTGAAAGCAGGCTTGCAAGTCTTGAGTGTCTATATTTTTTTTTTTTTACTACATGGGGTTGGTTTAGACCAAGCTTATGTCTTCCTGTAGAAACTGCTGAGCTTCAAACCATCATGACCCTAGTACTGCTGTTGCTGCTGCTTTCTGTAAAATGCAATTACAGGTATTGCAGCATTCAACAGGTTTACTCATCACTAAGCGCTTGTAACCCTGGCAAGTTGTTTCTGCGCCTGTGTACGGTGTGGAGGGTGTGCACTTAGAGGATTGAAGTAGTTGAATTGCACAGAGAACTTTGCTGGTCTGTGAAATTCTGAAAAAACCCTTACATTCTGTGTTATGTGAGTGATTTGTCTCCTATGAATGGACCAGAGGGGAATAAATGACCCAAAGTTCTTGCTAATACAAAAAGACATAAGAAAGAGGATATATA
>VWZK01001316.1:67959-251558 GCA_013396935.1 Baryphthengus martii | reverse complement strand
GCTGGAACTTGTCTTATAAAAGTGGTGGACAAGCGTACCCGTGAAGCTGCTGTGGTGGTTTCTGAAGCAGTGAAGAAATAATTTGTGAAAGGCCCGGGTGCTGTACGTGGGCACTGTACTTGGGCATGCTTTGTCTGCTGCTCGTTAATGAGCCAGCTTCATTAGACTTTATGATTCAGGGTTCTTTTTATAAGCGTATTTTTAGGTATTTTATGTCACTACATGTCAATCATTGAAATAGTAGCCTCGAAGAGGCAACATCTGTTTAAATTAAAAATCCACTGTTCTGAGAAGCTCCTTATCTTGGTGACTTCTTTTGTCAAATCCTTTGAGAGTCTGTTTGCTTGGGTGAAACTCCTGTTTTAGCTGCTACTGTAAAGGCCTTTACTCAAGAGAAACAGAGGCACTGTTGGTGCAAGGTGGTGACGTCAAAATGAAGAGCTCTGCTGGTGACGTCAAAATGAAGAACATACTTGTTTGCTAAAGATTTTCATTATCCACGTTTCCTGCTACAAATGTCTGTTGAAACTCTTCCTTCAGCTCCCCATCCTGTAGTAGTTGAGTCATTTGTGTGCCTGAGGAAAAGTCATTCACTTGAGGGTGGTGGAACTGGTATCACTGAGGTTGAACTTCAGTGTAGGATGGATAGTTGGAAATGCCACCGAAGCATAGTTGTCTGTAAGCAGAGCAGTCTGATGCTTCCCAAGCCTTTGGTGACTGTACCAGGACCTCTGGGAAAGACGTTCAACCTCCAGGGGAGGAGCAGAGACTCTTTTTAATAGTTGTGTAAGTAGCATTTAAGCTCCATCAGGCTTAGACTGTGTAACTCTGACTTTTCCCTCTTCAGCTTCGCTACCGCCTTTTGCCTTAATATAAATAACACTTGGAAAAAAAAGCAGATTTTTTTTTCAAGCAAGCTCCGATGTGATTTGCTACCTTTTCCTTTAGAAAAGACCTGAAGCTTCTTCCAAGTTCAGAAGGAGGTAGCTACCTGGGTTTCACAGAGCAGCACGGAGCGGCTGTCGGGGTCGAGGACTGCTTGTTGATTTTGGATGAAGCCACTTGCCCTGCTCTGCCCCGGCTGCCACCAGGAGAGGAAAGAAGCTGAATAAACAGGGAAACTGTGAAGTAAACAGAAAGAAACCCAAACCAAGCCCCTGCTTTGGGGCGTGGGCTTGAGTCAGTGAAGCGCTGCTTCAAAATGAGCCTTTCTTTTGCTAAGAGGAGGCACGGAAAAGCTTTTCTGCTTTTGGTTTTTGTGCCATGATGATGATTTCCCTGCGTTTTTCTATTTGATTACTTTCAGTTTCTTCTGCGGGAAACTTATTTGAAGAGTGAGCAGTTGTGTTGTTGCAGCACGAAGGTGAATGCTTCAACCTTTCCTGCCTTGCATAGCCCCAAGTTTTCTGGCAGAAATGACCCTTTCCACGTAGTGAACTACAGCTACGTGTTTTTTCTAAGTTGGTACTGAATATTTAAAGATGTTAAATAGGTTTTCAGTGTTCCAGATCAGGCTACAAATACCTGTGCTGGAGCTTCAGCACTCTCAGGACCTTCCTTGCCACCGGTCACAGTGAGCGCTGGACCTCCTGCTGCACCGATGTTGACCTGGCTGGCTCTGTGGCTGCGTCGAGAGCTGGTGAGGGGAATTAGGTGGGTTTGAAGAGCCATCTAGATGGTCTTTGTGTGTTCAATTTCTCACACTTGTGTTAGCCCTGAAAGGTTCTGCTCTTTCACTCCCTGGTTTTGGTGCAGAGCGAGGGTACGAGCTCCTTCAGAAGTGGTTGCTCAGCTTGGTCCGTGCTGTTCTCTGCAATATCGTTGAGTAAAAACAAAGTTCTGTTTTTAGCTTGCATTGACTTGGAAATTCTGGTGAAGAGCTATTGGCTGCCCAAATCCAGGAAGAAATTACAGGGAGAAACAACACAACATGATAGAGTGTCACTGAGTCATTTTTGTAAATCTCTAGAAGCAAGCAATTTCTCTAATCTGGTAGATGTATATCATGGTGTAGTCCTGGGGCTCAGGAAAAAAAAACCCAACTTCATTTATTCTTCTTTGCTGTCATCATCCTCAAGCTATTTGTCGGAGTTTCTGTGTAGTACAATTGAAGCCTAACCAAGCGGTGTCCTGATAAATAGATCTGAGATTGAAGTGCCTGGATATTGAGATGCTGAGAGCTGGGTGATGAGCTTAAACCAGAACCAAACCCAAGGCAACTGGCCTGCTTTTCAGCATTTTCCTTTAGTTGTTCTGTTACTGTCTTTGCTATTATAAAAGAATTAGTATGTGTTTATTAGCAGAAAAATAAGTTTATAGTATGTGGTCTAAAAATCCCTCTATTTATTTACGCGATTGATTATCTTTGCTCAGATAATTCATAAAAAATCTGTAATCTGACATCAGCTATAAAATAGAAAATCTTGCTGTGTATGGACAGCGTGTGTTGCCTGAGGATGTTGTGGAGGATGTGCCATGTGCTGTGCTTGAACTTTCTGGTTGTGTTTTCTTGTGTAGAGGAAGTGAAACTTTAAGTTGTATTTTGTGTGTTCTTTTCTTCCATTTCCAAGGAAGATCTCTGCTGGCTTCTGTATTTCATTCATCGACAAGCCAGTTTCAGTTTTGCTATACTTCTTAGGTATGATGGCAGATTTGCTGGTAGATTTGCTTTCATTTGCAATTTGCACATTGTGTGATACTTCTGTTTGTATATTCATCCTGTAAGAATTCACAGCAGTACTTAAAGGGCTGATGTATTTCCTCATACTTGAAAATATCACAGTATCTCTTTTATATACAAAAATGCCCCAGCCTCTTTTTTTTTATTTTTTTATTTCCCTACCTAAATGCCAGGCTTAGGTACAGCTTAATAGCAATCCCTTAAACCAATGAATGACAACTGCCTTGGGCTCAAAAATGAGTTATGACCGTATCTCTCAATTTTCACTGTCCTTATTTATTTAACAGTGTGGAAAAAAACCAAACCCAACACACAACTACTCAAATCCAGAATCTTGACCTGCACATTTTGAGTCATTGCAAGACAACGATCGAGTGAGGAGGGATATTATACGAGAAAGTCCTGCGTTGACTCTCCAGCCTTTGGTCGATGGATCGTGCAGAATGCTCTCGCTTGTACCCTGCACGTTTGCCTCTCGAAAATCAAGTGGTGGCAAACACCCCGATACTCACTTCCCTATCTTTTTCCATCAGTGCTGGGAAGCGTAGTAGCTGGAAGTTTCGGGAGTCGTCAGCCATTGCTTTGTACACACCGTTGGGTCCCGCTTCGTGCCGAGTCTCTCCAGACGACACGCTGCATTAGGCTGCCAATTCCCTCCGTGTTGCGGGTCAGACCGGCTGCCAGGCGCTCAGCCAGCGGGGAGAAAAGGCATTAGGAATCCCAATAATCCACACGTCAGTCTCCGTGCGCCGCTTGGTCAGTGGAGAGCGAGCGAGCGAGCTGCCGAGAGATTGTGGGTATTAAGTGGGATGGGTAATGAAAGGCTGTGCTGGAGCTGATGTGAGAGTCTTTAAATGGAAAGTGGCTTTAAAGGATGGTGCCAGGGCAGTTGGAGTGATTTGCAGCTGGCACAGGTTCACAGTGTAGTAACTACTTCTTTAGGATGGAGCGGCAGAGTTGTTTTGAAGAATTAAGAGGGGGAAAAAAAAACCGCAACCCAACAAAAACCAGTAATGGAATTTCTGGCTTTCTCTCACTGGGGCTTGTACCAGGACGAGGGCAGTTCAGGATTTTGGTTGTGTATGTTTGTGTGTGTCTTCATGGGTAAAAAAAAGTGCAAGCAGGAGTGTGTGCAGAGCTGCAGAGTAGTAGTCACCGGGATGGTAAGTGGTAGGACACTCAGGAATACGATAGAATGAGGATTTGAGGTTCAAAATTACCTGAGCTGTGAGAATTTTCTTGAAAAATGATAGTTTTGGCTGGACAAGTCATTATCATTGTTACCTGCAGATCAGAAATTGGCTTGCAGAGGACTCGGAAGTGTTTCTGGGTTTTTTAATTAAATTATTCCTGGCTTGTTCTTGTGTAGGGTAGTGCTCTCTGCTTGTTCTGTTTATGAAGGTAGTTGATTTTCGCTGTCCTGCAAGGTGCTGGGCACACGTAGGTAACTTACACTGGGACTCAAGTAGGGAACCAACAGTTTACCTAGGAGACTTCTTCTCAGACTTCCTACTTAAGGGGAGGAAGAACTTCCGAATTGAGTATTGTAATATTGTTTCCTGGCAAATTTTGAAACCATCTGGTCAGTTCCTTACGCCCAAGAGTAATAACTCTGAAAGCAAAAGTTTGTGTGCTCTCGGGCTGTCTTGTTTCCACGGTGTTTGAGCTGCAGCTATCGGTGGCAGCCCAGCACCAGATTTCTCCTCCAGCTTTGCCAGGCACCAGCGTGCATGTGCAGGATTGTCCCACCTTGTGCCACCTGGGTGGAGCTGGACACGCCATAATGTCACTTACCTATGTTCAGTTCTGTGAATGTGTTCAGAGGATGGAGTGGGGCAAAAAAAGCTCCTCGGAGCACATGGTGGCCTTTTGAAGATGCCTGTTTGCCTGCTTCATTGTCCTTCAGAGTGGCTTTTATTTCCTCTCGTGTTTAGAAAACCAAACTGATTTATTAAACCATTGACAGTGACTGTTTTACTACAGATTGTGCTGGAGCAGAGGTAGGAAGGAGTGGGTGGGGTACCACTTACCAGCACCAGTGGGTACCAGCTCCCCAGCTTGCTGCCTGGTGTGGTGTTGGCTTCCTGGGCAGTGTTGGGGAACAGTGGAAGGGTGCCCACTCCATCCCAGCAGCCCTGAGGTGTCTCTTAAATGGCATAGCTGCTGCAGGCTGGAGCTGTGTCGGCAAAGCTGCTTTACTGGTTGTTCGAGGATTCTTGAAATAGCACTTTCATATGAAAGGAAATCCTGTCAGTCATGTTTTGGGGGGGGGTTTTAGGAAAAAAAAGCTGGAAAAAAAAATCAGTTTCTCATTTAAGTAAAGCCTGTGCTGTCTACTGTCACAATTAAAATTACTGCCTTGCTCAGTTGGCTTCCCCCCACCATTGGCATCCCTAAAGATTTAGGGCCTATTGAAACTATCCAGCATCTGTTGTAGAAATGGTAGTTTCTCATTTTGCTTCTATCTGAACTTAGCCTGGTTGGTAAATGATAGAGAGGTCTTTTTTCTTTTCTTTTTTTTCCTAAGCGTACGGTGTTCTAGTGTCGTGCAAGGACAGGGAGATTTGACTTTGATAAACCAGCCCAGCCCTGCATTGCCAGGGGACTCCTCAGAAGAGTTACTCGTGCAAATACCGAGTAGAAACTTCTTTAGTTGTTTTTAAGCAAAGTTCTTGTACATCTCTGTCCACAGGTTAGGTGTGGGGTTATCTGTAACTTTAAAAGAATAATTATTATGTAAATTTAAGCAAGATGCTTAAAGTAACTGGAAACTCTGTTAAGTAGTTCCTGCTCCAGGTTTCTAGGCTATTTTAGTCCTCTCAG
Source organism: Baryphthengus martii (assembly GCA_013396935.1). NCBI lineage: Eukaryota > Metazoa > Chordata > Aves > Coraciiformes > Momotidae > Baryphthengus > Baryphthengus martii. The sequence goes on along the minus strand of VWZK01001316.1, from coordinate 246,055 downwards.
TACTGATGTTAGGACAGTATTTGAAAGGGTGATGGCCACTGACAAAAAAAAAACGTTAACTCATCTTCTTTGTCACAACCACTTTTAAATTTTAGGCTCTACATTTTAAGATATCGGTCTCCAAGCTTATAGAAATTCACCTTGTTTCAACGTTAAAATTTACCTTCCTAATAAAATTTAGTGGTGTTGGAAACGTGTTATCAAAACCTAAGTTCTGGACCAATGATACCAGTGTGCAGCTTCAAAACCTCTTCAACTGTAGCTACACAACAGGTGATGTTTTAGACCCGTTATTTAACTGTTGATATTTGGCACACACAGATCAGACCGGTTTACATTTTCTTTTCCTTTAAAAAAACCAAACCCCAACATTGTCAGGCTTTTTTGGAAACAGTACTATATGTGATGCTATGTTATTAGACATTGTATGTCTGGTAACTCTTCAAATTTGAAGATGCTTGAGTATGTTTAAAGAGAGAACGCTCTTGTAGCTCATTTTCCTATAAAAGTACAGGGTTTCCTTTGTGCTTACCCAATAGAAGGATGCTTTTGGAGATGTATTTTGGGTTTTAGTACAAGCTTTTGAGGAAGGGAAACAACTTCAGAATTTAACTGATGTCTCTTTCTCAATAGGAAGCTCATTTTACCAGCATTTCTCCTTTTTCTTGCTTCTTTTCCAAGTTTGGTGTCTCTCCTACTCCGATTTCGAAGCGTGAAACTCAAGTGTCCCAAAACCTGGAGGCAGATGTGCTCCCAGATGGGACATGTCAGGCTGGATTAAAGGAGGGTGCCTAGGTGACAATTCCCATTTCTACTCAAGTGTCTGGAAAAAAAAAAAAAAATTATATCTATTAGCAGCAGTAATAAAGCACTTTTATAACACCAAGTGTGGCATTCCTAGCTTCAGCCAGAGTTGCTGAAACTCTTCTTTTCTACAGATTATCATTATTTTAATTCATGATACAATAGCCATGAGCGGTTGCTTTGAGGAATCTACATGTTAAATTTTCATCAGGCTCATTTATACCCTCCTGCTGCCAACTGCACCTTGTTACTCAACAGGAAGCTTTGGGCCTGTTCGCTTTCCTCTGGGTTCTGCGTTGCTTAATAAACAGGCAAATAGGAAGAAGTATTTAAGTAATTGGTTTTGTTGTAAATCTGGGTATTTTATGACACACATCTTGGTTGCTGCCAGCTTTATGAACGCTTTTTGAATTTTTGCTAGTGAGAGCAAGTTATTTTTGACAAGAAAGTAAAATTACCTTAGTTTTATCATCATTCTGGTGGTAGCAGGCGAGTAAATTTTGTGCTGAGATCAGTGAGTTTTCCCTAGCAATTTTGTGAGTCCTTGTAAATCATGGAACACTTGGTATTTTGCAGTAAGGTGTGTCCGTAGATAAAAACCCCAGAAGCAGCTGCACAACACATTTTACTATTTCAGTGTGAGACCTGCTGAGGTACTGATTTGAATTTCCAGTGATGGATTAAGCTGAAGCTCCGAGCGGAGCAAGAGATGGGTCGATAGCATGAGGAGGGCAGTTGCTTGCAGCGAGTTTTCTAGAAATGAAGCTTGTGCAACACTTACAACGTAGAACTAAAATTATTGGTGACCAAAAAAAAAAAAAAAAAATAAAATAGCATACCTAAGAAAAATGATTTAGTAATCACAAGCCATCAGTTCAAGTTCAGTCTTGGTGTGATTTTTATGTTTACGGTTGTATCTCATTTCATAAGCACTTGGTTGTGGATTCATTGTATATTTTAGCACCGTTTTCGTGCAGCTGGAAAAGTTCTTCCCTACAAATGCAGTGAATGAATAGGAGGCAGTGCACTTTTTATGAATGCTTTGCTGTGGACCTAATTGCTCCTGGTAGTAAGCAAATGCTTCAGCAGGGAGCAAGAAGAGGAGTTGTAAAGTTGTTCTGATGGAATTGTGGGTGATGCTGCCACTGGGACTTGATGCTGTTTAAATCTATTACATATTGCAAATTTTGTTTTAAGCAGGAGAGATGTATTGTGCTTCCCCCACCCCTGATTATTTTTTTTTTTTTTTAATGAGCCATTAAAAAAATTAATAGAAAATTGCTTTTTGTGTAAAATAGTGGAGCAAGAAAACACCTGAAAATCTGCACTTCTGGCTATATACTTTTGTCTTAGTTTTTTTTATATATAGTCATGAATTAGAAGTAGCTTTATAATATTTGTAAGCATAGTGAAGTTGTGATCATTTGGAGAGCTCTACTTCCCCATCAGACAAGACAAAAGGTACTTAAAGGTGATCGATTTGGTGGTTTGCCAATTCTTTACGTATTTTACATTTGTTTAGAAATGTGTCGAGCTCCTTATTTGAGGAAATGGGCTTTATTTTTGTAGGGAAAGCAGAAAAAAAAACCCAAATTCAGACTTTCTGCCCTTTTAGTCCTTCGATGTTCCTATTGGAGGCAATTCCAGCAGACGAACACGGGCACAGCTCTTCAGCGCTGCCTTGCTGAGGGCTATGTGTATATATCTATGTATATATATGTACATATACATCCACAAGCTCCTGCAGTGCCAGCAAGGACATACATAGGAGCTGCAGCCTCCACCTGTAGCTCCAGGGACGGAGCTGAGACCCACCAGGAGCAGTTGCTGTCACTGGAGTGAGCCCTTTCCGGGGATTCGGACTAGGCAGGGAAAGCACCTGCAGGATGAACATCTGCTGGGCAGCCCCAGGGCTTTCCCTGGCACTTGTTACCTGCTGCAGATCAGATATGAAATGATCTCCAGTTGCAGCTTAGATGGGTGCTACAGATGAGAAGATGAGCGAGGCTGCCAGCACCGTGTGAGCTTCCAGGGAGGATCTTGGTCCTAAAAGGAGAAACAGAGCAGTATTTCTTCCAGAACTGCAGCATGACTTCTGTTTTGCTTCCTGCAGACACAGTAAGTTAAACGTTACGGTATTAGCAGTTAAGTAAACCTCAGGCTCTCTTCCAATAACTTACTCACCATCACAGCTATTTCCATCCACGCTCTGGTATCAAAGAAGCGTGAAGAACAACTTAACTCTTCCTGTTACCGGTGTGTGATTTCAAACTGAAGAGCTGCAACTGAAGAGTTGCTCTCGAAGTGCTGTTTTGCAGGAGACCTCATAAGGATGGCCTTTCGTTCTCCAGAGTGGGCAGGAGGTTGGTTGCTGCTGTCTACGCTACTTGGTGTCCTGAACCCTTCACAGAGGCCTGTGAGGATGAACCCATAGTACAAAATGTGCACCATGGAATGTTAGACATCTTTTTTTGAATTATTTTTATAGGGTTGTGTGGCAGAGAAGGGCAAAGACCCAGGGCAGTAAGGTAAGCAAAGCCTGTGAGACCGGGTGGAAAAGATGTAGGTTTAGGAGCAATCTTGGGCTCAGTCCTTCTTAACCAAAAAGCCCAGTCTGGGATTTATCAATTTCCCTTGGGGAAAAAAAAAAACACACCAAAAACAAGAGAGAAGTTTTGTGCCAGTTCCATCTGCTTGTAAAAATGCAAACAGTGGTGCTTCTTCACTAAAGATTTTCCAACAGATTCCCAAACAGCCCTGTTCTCTGGCTTGGACTCCTTTCTTGCTGGCAGCCTAGAAGGTCCTAAGTCTGGCTGTGCGAGGAGCACCATATAAGATGTTTCTTACTTAATTGTTTGGATTTGTCGTAGTGCCTGCAAACAGTATTTGCAGTTTCCAGTTCTGTGCTGTATTAGGCTGGGTGTTTTGAGGAATTATGTGACTACTCAGCTTTGGGTGGGCAAAATTCTGATCAAACTGCTTCCAAATCCATCATCTGGCCCTGACTTTAGACTTTTTTGTAATGGGATTATATGAAACAATGTGTATTAAAAAAAAAAAAAAAAAAAAAAGAACTGTAAAGTGTTGTAAAACTCCTTGGACTATGCTATTGAGCAGTCAAATAGTTTCATAGACCAGTTCTAGGATTCTCGGTACTGGATTTGTGATTTTCAGCATCTTTTCATTAGAAAAATCAGAAATGTGAGCTGCAGAATCTGTGCAGTGACAACTCTGGGAGTTTTAACTTTCTTTCCTAGTCTGTATTTGATGTCAAGGAAAAAAAAAAAAAAGAAAAGAGGGTAAAAAACTGACAAAAAAAAGCAGTTTTCATCCTAAAAACCAGAGAGCTGGCAGCTTTGTGGGACCACTAAATATTAAGTACTGTGAGTAATTTTGACCTTTTTAAAACTTAAAAACCTAAATCCTGGGGGGATGGGAGTGATACTCAAACTCTGAAAAATGACCTGAAGTCTAAAAACATGTAGTGGACAAATACAATTGACAATATTTTGCTGCTGAAATCTGGAGAGCAGCTCAAGGTTTGTTGTCGTGGCCAGGAGCAGTTTTCGGAAAGCTGAGGCTCCTTCCTCTCTGCGTTGCCTGTTCTTGGCTCTTTGAGGAGATAGAAGGCAGTGGGCTGGATGGTCAAGGAGGACATTGAACCAGTTGGTTGGAGGCTTTCTGGAGGTGGTTGCTAAATTTTAAATGTACTTAGTTTATTTTGTGGCAAACTATTGGGTTTTTTTTCTTTGTGGAAGCTGTTATTTTCTTTTGCATGTTTTCCAAAATATTCAGGCTTAAAAGTCTTAGGAACACATTGCTATACCCATCAAAAAAACCAGCACCTGCAGCCCAGAAGAGGATGTTCCTGAAATTATCTTCTCTATTTTTCAACACCTGTCTTCTAAATCAAAACAGAGCGTTAGCACGTCAGCATTAAAGGAAAATGCTGTTCTTTCAACAAAATATTGCTCAGTCACGTATTTCTTGCTGTTTGTCCTTCTTTTAGTGTTTTTATCATTGCCTTGTGGTCTTGTATTACATGAAGAACTTCTCAGATGAATCTGTACAGCTTCTATATTGCTTTGCAGTTCTACACTAAGGACAATTTGTCCATTCATCCTTTTTTTTGTTGTTCAAAAGGACCGTGTGGTCATCATAAATGAGCTGAAAAATACACATGCAAGGAAGGGCGCTCCCCCCATCATGCTCATCACTTAATTTCTCCAAAGATTTGGTACTTCTGGATATAAAAGTCTTTTAAGGAGCTGTTAATTTTTTTTTTTAAGTGTTCATGGGTTAATTTCTAACCCTGCTTTCCAGTATCACTCAGAAGTGTTATTGTTCTGGCAACATTTTATAAATACTTTTGTTTTCTTGGTGTTCTTGGGGCAAAAATAGATTGTTGTGTGGCTGGGATTATTAAAATAATCCTGTCCTTCTCACTGCACGGTGTATGAAGCACGTTTTCTCAAAGCACCGTCGAGCCACACGGAGACCTGCTGCTATCGCCGCTCGCATCAAAGCCAGAACAGCGTGAAATTAGCCAAATCCTCCACACTTCACCTTACGTGAGGTTTTTGACTCTGAAATCGCACTCGATGCCACTTTCTTTCTTCTGATAACATAGTTGTAGGAAAGTAAGAGCAGTTGTAATTAGATGTACGTTTCTGGGGATTGCCAGAGTCCCTCAAGGTCTCTGTGTTGGGTATGAAGGCAGCTGCTACCTCTGCTCCGCGGTGTCTGCAGGACGGGGCGCTTGCCTTTTCCCAAGGCGGCAGGACCAAAGAAATTCCAAACAGATACAGAAATGAGGGTCACATAAAAAAATGTGTGACTTATCCTCCTGTATCCCCTGTTGAAATCCAGGTCTGAGTAGCAACCATGTGTTGAATGTGTGGTGATTTGTGTTGCTCTACTCCTGAGCCCTGTTGCAGGGATTGGGAGCGGAGCAGCAGAATTCCTGGGTGTCAGAGCACTGGATTTAAGACAGGCTTTAAAGGGAAGCTTCACAATCCAAAAAGAGATGCAAGTAGTGAAACACTGGGAGATGCTGGCCAGAACCTTAAAAGTTCAGTTGTTTTGGGGGTTTTCTCAACTGCTGAACATAACTTTGAAAGCATAGTTCAGTTTAATCGTTGTTAGTTGTAGAGGGGGAGAAACAATCGTCTTCAGGTTGAAAAAAAGGAAAAGGGATACTGTTTGTTTATATGTCACCTCAGTGTTGGATCTGGATGGTTGAGGCTTCACCCAGGCTGTCAAATTAGGGGAAAATTGTCCAAACGCAGCATAACTTTATCTTACTATTCAGGTAGAAGGAAATGTACCTATTTTCAGATACTTGCATTGAAAATTTGTTCTTACGGTGTTGGTTTGTTGGCGTTATCAGCTGAGGTGTTTCTGCATGGCACTGGTTTCTCTCCTTTTGAAAGTACTCACCTGATGGTAGGTGCAGAGTAGGTGTAATAATGGTGGCCACCAAGGTGTAATAGCACATTTTGTAGGGATGTGGGTGGGGTGAATCAAGCAGATCTCTTACAGCAGATGTTAGGCCCCACTGATGTCAGAGAGGACCCAGAACGGACTAAGGAACAGGTACAGAAAATGGGGTATTTTCTGTATTTAATATTTGCTTAGGAGTTCAAGAACCAAGCGTAATGCTGAGGATTCCATCTCTTCAAATAATGTTCTGGCACCTGAGACTTGTTAGCTGTGGTTTGAGTGGAATGTTGATATCTTAAACCTTCTAGGAAATGACAATATAGTCGTTCCTCACGTGCAAGTGCTGGTTAGAAAGCTTGAAAGAGGTTGAGTTGGGGTTTGAATTTTGTCACTTAGATGTATTCATTGTTTGTATGAACTGTTTAATGTTATGGGAAGTAAGCTGATGAGTAAATTTGGGAGTAAAAATGGTTAATACTTGTTTCTTAGAAAAAATTTAGAAGTGTTTTCCAACTTTCTGTTCAGATCGTTCTGCTCAAGTGATAATGTATTTGGGTTGAAGCATTCTCTTTGGAGGTTGCCCAAAAATATTTATTTATTTATTTTTTAAAAAAGGCCAGCTGGTAAAAAATTAGGGACAGGGAACCTCAGACTAGTATCCACTGGAAAGTATTACTGAACTTAACTTTTTTTCCTTGTTTCTAGAAGGCAATGCAAGCAGCCAAAGATTCCAAACACTGATGAGGAGCGTGGCTACTGTGACAGCGTGACCAGGACATGGCACGGGGTGGCTGTGGTGGCAGGAGCGGTGTCTGGGGGGCTGAGCTGTGCTGGGGGTGCTAGATTAGGTCAGTGTTAGCCCATGAAGCTTGCTCTTGGTGAGCAGGGAAACTTGGAGCAAGTTTTGGATATTGCAGTTCCTTTACTCAGTTGTGGTTACTATGGTTATAGTTTGCTGTGGTTAAAAATGTGCTGCTCTACTTGCTTTACTTGGTGGTTTTGTCAAGGGCTTGTAACTAGTGTATCCTGGCTGGAGTGGCAGCGTGGGCCTTATTTGAAGGATTTTATTATTCCTATTATTATTACTGTTAGTTGCTTAACTCACTTGGTTTTTAACCTTCCTAAGTTTGGTGCTAGTGGGAGTGAAATACCCTAATTAGGAATTGGAAAGCTATTGGGTTATTCACATTATTTAAAAAAAAAAAAAAAAAATCTGTTCTAGTAGCACAGCAGATCTTGAAGCATACTCAGTGTTGACCAAAGTCTCAGCAGCTTTCTGCTCCCATCCTCCATGGGGCTGGAGAGACCCCGTCAGCAGGGCTGGTTCCCCTTCCTGCAGGTCCCTGCTGCCTGCTCTCTTCCCTTTCAGTTTGGGGTTTGCCTTTTCCAGGCAGCCAGTGTGGTTTGTAAGAAGGAATATGTAAATACAGGCTTTGGGAAGCTGTGCCAGTTAGACCAGTGGCTGGGCAGAAAATGAGAAAAGTTAATAAATGCAGTGTTGTGCTGTCACAGGCACAGATAAGGAGCGGAAGAGCACGGGGCCAAGTGTCTCAGCAGCAGCACTTTAAGGCTGGTCTTTTTTTTGGATTCCAGCCTTCTCTAGGGAGAATGTAGTGTGGTTTATTTATGTATTTTTTAATTTTAGTTTAGCTGGAGTTTCCATTTAAAAATTTGTATCTTCATTTAAGCAGTGCAGCACTGCTGCAACAGGGACGGCAGCTCGGTAGCCGCGGAGGTTGGACATAAGGCTTGGAAGTAACGTGGCAAGGAGATACATCAAGAGTCATGCAAAGTAGGAAAACTTGAGGGTGCTCTCAAATTCTTGAATTGGGATTTCCCAGGAATGGCTCAGGTTTCTGATTTAGTTGGTTGTGCAGACAGCAAATCGCTGTAAGCCTGGGCAGCAGTGGCAGCTTCATGCGGTGAGGTTAATCATGTAGGGAGGTGGCATCTGCCCTTTCTTTGAAGATTTCTAGACACTTTATCTTTTGGTTTGGTTATTTTTTTTTGAGTAGGCACAAGCAGGTTGCTTGACACGAGCTACAGTTGTCAGCTTTTAGTGTGGTTACATCGATCTGAAAATCTTTTCTGTGTAACCAAACCACTTTTTCTCGTGTGTTTCTTCCCAGTCATACGGACAGAAATTGTTGTATATGGGACTTCTAAGTGCAAGGTTGCTAAATATCTTCATTGTTCTGTGGAACAGGGGACTGCTTGATCTGATAGCAAAACATTTTAGCATCATAGTTATTGAAGACTGAAGACCAGATCGTCTGTTCACTCAGAAATGTATGTAGATTGTAGCATAAAATGAGTTATAGTTTCCATGCTGGGTAAAAAATCCAAATACCTGTCTTGTTGAGATGTGTCGGGGGCCTCATTACAACCTGTTGCATAGACTTGATAATAAGCTGTGATAGTGAAATAAAATATTTTGGGTATACCTGGCTTCAATAAGAGCATCCTGGTACCATTATACAGGAAACCAGTGCCAAGAGAGGCTTATTAGATACTTGGATTTTCCAGTGACAGGGAGAAGAACTTCTCTGGGTGTTCCATCGTCTGCATCATCTCTAATTACATGGTGAGCAAGTAGTGCTTTGGGTTTTTTCAGTACAGGAAACCACGAAGTCACTTCTTAAAGTCTCTCTAGACATTGGTAGTAAAAACTGAGTGCAGGTACAGAGCTCTGCAGCAGAAACCCTCGGGTTTCTGTGTTCCAGTTGCAGACTTGATGCTTGCCTACTGCTTTCATTGACCATCTGTGGCAGTCTGATCTGTGTAGAAAACGCGAATCATGTTTATGACCGATAGAAAGGCAATGGACAAACTTGAGCAACTGTTGGACAGCTGGTGAAGTTGGTAACCTGGTTATGTGTGGACACGGGGAGCATAGACCTTTCTGGGATGTTGGAGGGGTCGAAGAGATCATGAGTAAGAGCATTCAGAGTATAAACTGGTTCATGATACGCCAGAAGGGAAGGGTTTCAAGTTGTTGAGAGGACATGAGAGTTTGGATGAGGAATGCAGAAGAGACGAAGGTACAAATATCTGCAAGTTACACGAGGACCAATAACCAAGGTATTGGTTATGTGCGAAGCTACTTTTTTGTGTAAATCAGAATTTGATATGGAAAGAGCCTTTGAAAGGCAGTTTGATTGTGTATTTTGTCTGAGGACCCCTGGGGACTGCAGACCATTGTGTGAAGACGGTGTGTCGGAGGCTGGCACCGCCGTTCCCCCCGCGGAAGCGTGAATGGCCACTTGTCTTCTGGCTCCTGCCGGCGAGCTTCGGTCCCGGCCCTCAGGACAAAGTCATCTCAGTTACCTTCTCTTGTTCTTTGTTGTTTGTGCCAGGTTTGCTGCTTCAGGGAACCAGAAGCTCATTTGAAAAACTGAAGTGAAAGATAGGATGGAGACCAGTGTTTATCAGGAACCTTATTTTTATCACTCTTCTCCTTCTCTTTAAAGTATAGCCATAATATGTGGCTGGCAACATCTTGAAAGCTGCTTTTTCACTATTGTCCCCTCTAAATTGGCTGTGGTTTCATGACATGGATGGAAGAAAGGGAACGTTATCCTTAAGAACATTAGATGAGGCTAAAAACTGATGAAACAGCAGTTTGGAGTATTTGTTAATTTTAAAAGTTCTACCTTGTTTGGTAAGCAGCAGTAGTAATTCACATTAAAGAAGGACATCCGTTTGGTTCTTTGGAAATGGAGTATTCTTCCCTGGTTGCTGAAATAAATCTTCCTACTGATTTTGGTGAAGTGACTTTTCCAATGTAAAACTGACTGTGGCTCTCTCTTTGTGTTGTCATTTTAGAAAACCTAGAATAAACTCTCAGCTGGTGGCACAGCAAGTTGCCCAGCAATATGCAACCCCACCACCACCTAAGAAGGAGAAGAAGGAGAAAGTGGAAAAACAAGACAAAGAAAAACCTGACAAAGAGAAGGAAATCAGTCCAAGTGTCACAAAGAAGAACACTAACAAGAAGACTAAGTAAGTTCGAAAGGCACGCTGCTAAACGCAGAGCGATTTCCGTAGCGCTGCGCGTGGATTAATCGTGCAGGTAAATTAACATCCTCCTCTCCCTCTTCCCTCCCATTCTCACAGACCAAAGTCGGATATTGTGAAAGACCCTCCCAGCGAAGCCAACAGCATACAGTCTGGGAATACTACAACAAAGAACAGCGACTCAAATCACACCTCAAGGTAACTTTATGCTAAAGTTTAGCTCTTGGTATCTGAGAACTGTTAAAGACAGAGTTACAAACCCACAGGGTCTGCCAACGTTAGTACGGCAAGACCATCTGGGGCTACAAACCTTCCCCATGTTCAAGCCCTCCAACGCTGCTTGGGAGGACAGATTCAGGCATTGGAAATATTTGTTCCGTTGGCGTTTCCCCGCTGAAATAATCGTACTGTCGATTGGGCAGTAATGCTTTTGGCTATGAAACAAGAGGGGAAAAACATTAACCAGCAATCCTAGAGGTATTTATCAAATTCTTATCGTCACTCGATAGCAGTAACAAAGGTTACTTTCTTTACTTGCTTATCTGTAATTCAGTCACTGTAATTGTCAAGATAATTTTCCAAGTATCTGGGAATTAAAAGACTGCACGAACAGATTTGCTAGAACCTTGCTGCCAGAAGAAAATCAGGAATGGTTGGTTTTGTGTTCGTCTAAGTTTCCAAGGAGTAGCTGTCTGTGAAGAGGGGTTTATTCCTACTGATCCTCCATGCTTAGTTTTTCTTAAGTGGTGTTTTGTGCTTTATTTCTTAAAAAATTCAACATCAAACAACGTGGGGTTTTTTATACTCTTGAACTTGGAGAGCTACAGGAGACAGAAGTCAACAGGGCGCTTCACCTCTGTGGGCTAGATGAGAATTGCATCTCCTTATCAACTGTGCCGTGCTAAGTATTTGACAGCGAAGGCCCGTGGACGGAAGCAGCATTAGTTAGCGGCAAACAGTTGTCGAGCACATGGGCAATATGGTTCGCCCCGCTGTTAGCGACAGGGTTGGCAAGACGTGACTCTGCAGAAAACTTGTCTTGGAAGTCTTTAAATAATAGCGTGAAAATGTTGAATAAGAGTGAATATCCTTGATGTGGTACCTCACCCGAATGCAGGGAGGGCTGTGCTGGAAGACTGAGATGTTGTGGGGACTGCTCTTGACTCCTTTCTTAGCCCCCAAAGATCAAAATGTCCATTCCTGATTTGATTAGAGAAATACAGCTTTATTGTACTGATTTTTTTTATTTTTGGTCTCATTCTTTTTAAAATGGTACTTGAATTTGAGACTTAGGATGCAGGAGACAATGCATGTGACTAATATATTAGTAGATTAATATATTACATCAAATAATTGTGCTCTTTGAAGGACTCCGTCTGTCTACTGCGAAGTTTTAGTCCATGTTTTGTAGCAAGCTTTTGTCATTCCTAATTAATTAATCCTTAATAGTCTCAGGTCTAGCTGGGTATCTTGAAGGGATACATCATCATCTTCAGTTCTTAAACTGTCCTTTTAAGTCTTTAGTGGAACTTTTCTTGCACTTCACTGCCCTCAGGAGCGCTGTCAGGAGTCTCTTTAATTCAGGAGTCTGTAAAAAATCAGTTCCTTTTTTTTTTTTTCATGCCCAGACTTCTTAACTGTTTGTTTTTTGTAAACTGTGTTTTAAGGATCTCCGGATTTTAAAGAAATCCTGCTTGAGCTATTGGATACCATCCCTGTTACTAAGAAAATATCTTGGTTTATTCCGTGCGCTTTCAAATTGATTGTTTTGAAACACATTTCTTTTCTAACTGTAACCATTTTAGCTTAGGCCAGATCAACTCTTTTTTTTTTTTTTTTTTTTTTTTTTTTTTTTTTTTTTTTTTTTTTTTTTTTTTTTTCTTTCTTTCTTTTTGTTGTTTTTTCTTTTCCCTCCTCTAAATCTACCTCTCAGTGCTGTCTGTTGATAAGCACTAGCAGGAGTGCATGTTCAGCCTTGTAGAAAGATGGAGACAGTAAGGTCTGCTCCGGTATCTGGGCCACCACTTTTTGGCTATTTCTGAGTACAAGAGAAAACAAATGACCCAGGCAAATTACAGGAAGAACTGGGTTTCCTAGAGGAACTCGAGGCTTGGGGAGGAGAATACGTCCGCATACTACGCTTCCGGGAACGCCGGCTGCTGCCTTTGCGGCCGATGCGCTGGGGGCAGCCGGCATCTGCCGAGGCGCTCCTAAAGCCGACGGAAACCCCAAAAGTTGCTGAGCTAGCTGGCCTTTCTTGTTAGTCATCAACAAGGTGACATCATTTCATCTAGCCTGCGGTTAGGTGTTGAGTTTGCCAGCTCCTGCAAGCGCGTAGGTACAACGCCTACGCGTGGGTGAGTGTCTCCCCGCTGCGGGAATTCACCGAGCGTGGCTATGGGCTTAAAAAGGCCGCTCACCAAGCGAAGGGGCTCTTCCGAGTGGGAGGTTTTACTGATGGTTACCCTCTGTGCAGCAGTGTTTTCAATGTATTTTCTATGTTTTTCCTGTAGTACTTGTTAAAAATGGAGCCAGGCTCCTAGGTCAGGTGCAAAAATCCTATTTTGGGTGCAGTAACTTTGTTTTTGGTAAGGAAATTTTGCAGAAATACAGTTGTTAGCTTTTTGAAGCTGTACATCCATCCTTAATCCTTGTTTCTATTCTGCCTGATTCTAGAATACTACTTGGATAACTACTACTTAAGGACTTTCCCCTTGTTCATCTACCACTACAATCCATTGAGCGGCAAATGCAAAGTCAGCTTAATTTCCTCTTATTTTTTTTGAGTTGTTGTGTTTTGGACCCCACCAGCCTAGTGTGCTGTGGATGGGGAGGAGGAAAGACAGATTGCTTTTCAAAGCTGGAGCTTGTTCCCAGAGTAAACTAACCTTCCCTCCATCCCTTGGACTGAGGCAGTGCTCAGCAAGCTACTTCTCACTGATGTATAAAGACTCTCCTTTTTAATTTGCCTGTTGGGAATTTTCCGCTGCTTAAGCCTGACCCTTAATTAGGAGCAAAAGCTGTAAATTGCAGCATTCGCAGCGGCTGACTTGGAATTTGCTGGTAGCTGGAGGAGTGTCCAGGGTTTGTTGTATCAGAGCTTTGGACTAGCCCCCGAAATGTGCACGAAGTTCAGCTTCCTAGAGTCTAGCCCCTTATTAGCTACATTACTAATTGAATGATAGCACAGCATGCAAATTACTGAGATAATCCTGTGCTATAAATACCACTGTGTTCTTTTCTAGCGGTTTTAATTCTTTTTTTTTTTTTTCTTCTTTTTCCTGCACGAAATCCCGTTGCACGTTCTGGGTGTTATTTACAATAGCCTCCGTTCCAGAGGGAACATTTGGAGTGGTTCTCTCCATAGGCTGATTGGGCATCTGATTTGTATAAGCTCAAAGCCGTTGAAAGAGAAGCCAAGTTGTCCCAGTGCCTGTGTTGTTTCCAGCTGCAGAGTTCCAATATGGGAATGAAAGAGCCGTGGTCAAATGCTTTCATGTGGTTTTGTATTGCAGAGTCGCAGCCTTGTCTCATAACGTCAGGGCACATGATGCGATGGTGAATTTAGATAAGAGAGCTCTTTCATCTGCCCCTTGGGGAGGAGATCCTTTGGTCTGTCTGGCTCCTGGCCTCTTGGCTCTGCTGTAGCGTCCTCCTTTCTGGCAGAGCTGGATTAGGGATAAATCCGGAGCAGAGCACCCTTTGCAGAGCTCTGCGAGGAGGGTTTTTCCTCGCAGCCAGCCCGGGCTGTCGTGGGGAGCCGAAGGTCAAAACCGTTGTCCTCCACCGTGCGGTACTTGGTGCTGCCTCGGTTCTCCTCCCGGTTACCACCATCTGCGCAGAGCGTGGAGGACGAGTCGCACGGAGTTTGTTGCTGAATGCTTTTTTTCTAATAAAAAGAAAGGAGAAAGGAAAAGTTTATCCTTTTTATAAATGTTTTCTCCTTTTTGTTTTAGACCCAGACTGAAAAATGTGGACAGAAGTACCGCACAGCAGCTGGCAGTCACAGTGGGAAACGTCACAGTAATTATCACAGACTTTAAAGAAAAGACTCGCTCCTCTTCCACGTCGTCTTCTACAGTCACCTCCAGTGCAGGATCAGAACAACAGAATCAGAGCAGCTCGGGCTCTGAGAGCACAGACAAGGGCTCGTCCCGCTCCTCCACGCCAAAGGGGGACATGTCGGCAGTCAACGACGAATCTTTCTGAAAATTGCACATGGAGTTGTGGAAACTATGAATCAGGGTATGAAATTCAAACACTCCACCTGCCCATGCTGTTCGAATCCTGGAGAGCCTCTTCTTCTGTGCTTTGAACACGCCCCTTTCTCGGACATCGACCTCTTACTGATGCAACCAGGATAATTTCTGCTTGCCGTGGGCATCTGGCCACCAAGGAATTTCTCACCCTAACGATTACTCTTGACACTTTTATGTATTCCATTGTTTTATATGATTTTCCTAACAATCATTTATAATTGGATGTGCTCCTGAATCTACTTTTTTATAATATCTGCTGTGCACAATTTTCCATGAACATTACAACTTTTTGTTTTGGGGGTAGGGAGCGGGTGGGGAGGGAAGGGGGCTTTATTTATTGCATTCACAAACTCCATCCTCTTTCAACATATCCTTTTTAAGTTCAGTTCTTCTTCCAGTTATACTGTGTACTATCAGTTTTGATATAAATTATATATAAATATATATATAAATAAATATATATAAAGGGTTATTTGAAACCAATACATGGAAACGCTGGTGCTTGAAACACTGTGAAGTGAAAAAAAAAAAAAAATAATTGAACAGTTCAAGATCTGGGACAGTCCCCTTCTGTGAAAGTACTGAAACTGAAATGGAACTGGTCTTAGGTGAAAAGTGTTCCTGAAGGTTTGAACCTGGATGGGACCTGTTCTCTCTATTGTTCCTTCCCCCGCTCCTTCCCTAAGCAATGGCTGAAACGTACTGGACACACGGTTTTGATTTTTATAGCTTCGAGATCTGAAATGAGAAAAGATTGCTCCAGGTACCTTGTATTTCCGCGGGGGTAACTCAGATCGGCGACGCGCGAGTTGATGCTCTGGGGCGTGAGCGTTGACAGCCGGGCTGGTGGTGACAACGCCACGGATCCCCGTGATTTGGTAACGTGGTCATCGCCGCGTCGTGCGAAGCCAAGCCCACGGGCGTTTGGTGGTCTTAGGCTGAAGGAATTTCATCCACCTGCATCGGTGGCAGTGTTAGAACTGGAGTAGTTTGCTTCGGGTTGGAGGGCAGCAGGGAGCGAAGGCGGGTCGAGGGAGCCGAGCTGGCGGTCGGTCATCGACAGCCCCCTTTCGACCGTCCCCTCCTTGCTGTCGGGGTGGCTTTTCTTGAAGTCTGTCCGTATTCCAGCAGCGGTTTCTGAACGGCGTCTCGTGCAGTGATGACGTTGGGCTCGTCAGCCTTTGGACGCTTCCGAGTCTCCTGCTGCGGGAGCAAAAGTAGGGAAAAGCTTCTGTGCTGGCCAGCGAGCGACACGTGTGGCTTGTGCTCGTGACCAGCATCTCCTTCATTCTTGCTCTAAAGCTATTCAGACCGTCCTTTCTTTTCCTGGCCTGTTAGTCTTGCTTTACAGTTTACCTTCCATGCATTATCCTGCTAAAACACTAGGCTGAAGAGATGAAACAAACTCTTTTTAAAAAAAAAAACGCCAACCAACCGACAAAACCCAACCCTCTTTGGCTTTTCATCTTTATTTAGTGGCCCCAGGGTGCTTTGTGGTAATTTCAGGCGCAGAGACCGTGGCTTCGTTGGTATCAAACGCATAACTTTTGGGCGTGCTGAAAGAGGGCCGCATTTTGACAACTTTGTGCCAGCTCGTTATATTGTGAATTATTTGCTTAGCAAGAGTAATTTCGCTTTGTGGAGGCAGCTGATTTAAGATTTCTTTTTCCAATCTCCGTGGTTTTGAGTAGCAAACGTAGGTTCCTTCCACGCTGGTGACAGAAATGTGCGAGGAGGGGATCGGTTACAGCCCCTGCTCGAAGGTACGCGCAGCGGCGGCGCCTTTGGCAGTGGTTTTAACTCCAAATACTTTTAACGTGGGCACCCCAACTTAATTCTGCTTATATTCACAGTATATAGGCTGTCTTTACCTTTTTAAGCATTTTTAAAGTATTTATTAAAGAACCAAAGGAAACCAGATGCTTCCTATGAGCATCAAGACGATTTATTATACATAGTTTTGAATACTATGAATTTCTCAATCCACATTTTAACATTAGTGGGATATTGCAAAGACATTCCTTTTCCAGTTTTTACTATTCCTTTAAGGGTCTCAGGGAGGGTAAACTGGTCAGCCATATTTATTTATTTTACTGAAATGTATTGGAATAATTTTTTAAGAGAGATTTTTTGAAGATGCCCCTGAACTTGTATATTTTGCACTGCTTTATAAATGATCCATTTATCAATTAGGCTCGCCTGCATCTCGGCCGGGATCCAGCGAAGAGCGCGAGCGAGCGGCGAGTCCCTCCGCCTTCAGCGGGGCTAATTCTGGTGCTTCAAGTCAAACCGCGCGCTCGCCTTCTTCGTTGGATCTGGGAATTTGTGCAAAAAAAAAAAATAAAAAAAAAAAATAAAAAAAATGGCAAAAGCATTGTGTGTACCAGGAAATTGCTTCTTTTTTTCAAGTCAAAACGGACCTGTTGAAAAAGCTTTAACGCCGTAACCAGCTACTCGTGGCTACTGGTAAAATCGGTGACAGCTCTCTCTCTGGGCGTGCCTCCTCGATAAAGTAGCTTGCTATAAAAGAAGTGGGAAAATTCCTTTGGAAGAAGTGAGCTGTCATTCTGCGTCGGGTGGAAGTTGCTAGCTAAACGTTGAACCTCCCCGGCCTCATCCGTAGCTGTTGCGTTGGAAGGATAGCGTTCGCTCGTACACTGCATTTCCGAAGTCGGCGGCCCCGCGGCCGAGGTTCCCGCCGCGCCGCTCGTCCCGTGGCTTTATCCCGCCGTCGGTGGGGAGCGCGTTTCAGAACCGACCCAAGCCGACCACTAGCGTAGGGGAAGGACCAGATTGGTGGTGTTCAGTGGCCCAGAAAGCAGGTAAGTAAAGCACAGTGTTAACATTTGCGAAGTTTCGACTCTTACCCAGACACACAGACGTACAGACAGACCCCGCCACAGCTTGCCTGACTCGCTCGGTTTGCCGTAGTTCTGCAAAGGAAAAACGCCAGCGTTTTACACCGCCAGGCTGTTTCTTTTAATCGGAACACTTTGCTTGTTTCAAATTGGACAGCTCGAAAATTGGGCAGCAGCTTCCGTCAGTTGATTTCCACTGAGATGTTTTCACCTGCCTTACCAAGATCATTCTCAGTCTACTTTTTTAAGCTCTACCATAAACTTAAATTATTGAAAATTTATTAATTGCTGACTATATAATAACCTTTGCTTGTATGTAACCGAATGGTTTTAAGAGCCAACATTTAGAGTATGACAATGGAGCTGAACAGTTTTTAATGCGCAAGCAGTTCTGTTCTTGTGTATGACTTGTAACCTTAATTTACTGTGTAAAGATGGTTACATTATTTCCTTAGCTTTGTTTGTTGGAGACAAATATAGAATGCTTGTTTAAGTATGTCAAAACATAATCTTATCTTGTGGATTTTTATGTTAATGTATTATACGAGCTATATTTTTCATTTGCCCAGAAAGACGGCTTGTATAACGCTTTTGGAAGTTTCTCCGCTCTGTAAAGTCTTTAGAGCTGACAGTCCTGTTAGGTTTGTTTTAATCTTCATGCTAAAGTGTCAATGGTGGTTTTGTGAACTGGTCAGAAATTCACAGGTCTTAAATGTTTTTGGGAAATTTATATTGGACACTGCTCTTTGTCTAGCAAATAAAAGATGTTAATATATTCCTGTTACTGGCATGTGCACGACTGTTATTAGAAGCCACTTTATCATTTTCCTGCTTTAAATAGAAATGTCTATTTATGAATTCTGCTTGTAGTTTTTTCACAAATAAAATAGTAAAATTTAATTAAATCTGAAAGCTCTCTTTTTTGGGAGATGCCAGCGGTCAGAGAAAGCCGAGAGTCCTGTGGTTGAAGCAGTCCGTCGGGCCGTGAGCCGCCGCTCGAGCACCCCACTCCTGCAAACGTAGGAAGCCCCGGTCCAGTGAGTCAATCCAGTTTGCTCCCTGGCACTAACGACGTACGGGAAGTTTGTGGCCGATGTGTCCGCACAATTTGGGTTCTGGTGCTTTGAAACGATCGTTTTCCTCCTTTCTGTAGCTGCAGAAACAGCGAGGCTTGGCACAGGGGACGTTAGCGAGAGCCCTTGGGACTTCCTCCAGCTGTCTTGTGCTAACCAGCTCCCACGAGGAAAATTAATAAAATTTAATTGAGAGCCTCATTGTACTTTTGTAGCGTAAAAATACGGGTACTTTGCAAGCGGCGTTTTGGTTTCTCTGCCTAGGAAACGAGGGCGTGTGAATTACTGCGCTTTCTGGTTCGTGTTTTCCCTGCCACCCGAGAGAGGGAGGTGTGTGATGTAACCGTTCAAACGTGACGCTGAAATTTGAAAACCAAGCAAGAGGTAAAATGCAAAGAGGGAAAAAAGTCTTACTCTAGAGCTTTTTCTCAGGATGAGAATATCCTCAGGTGAGGATAGTTCCTAAACTAAAAGCTGTTTGGATATTTTTGTGTATGCTGGGGGAAGTGTCTGTTACAACCAGAGGTCGTTTGAAAAAACCCCACTGTGCAAACAGACTCTTAAATGCTTTTAACTCAGCTGGAAATGATTCAAAATCCCATGTGCCAAGAATAAGAAGAAACAGGAAAGGCAGTGGTTGTACTACAGACCCAAAAAGCACTTGCTTGGTGTGCTGGACGAGCAGAGAAACCATCCTTGCCTTGAAGAGCGTACGGTCCCCGTCTTCAATCCGCAACCAGCTGAAGGTGCTGGAGCAGCAGCCTGGGAAATGCAGCAAGAGCTGCGGGATGTGGAGGAAACGAGCTTCGTTTTCATCATCATCTTTACTGGAAATCTCTTACCTTGGAGCCAAGGGAGCAGAGAGCCACGTTCGATGTGGAGATGGCCCTGCTGCGGGGGAAGAAGGGTGAAAGTTTCAGGGATAAGGACACTTGAAGCTGCTGCAAGGTACGTACTGGACTGTATGTTGTGGTGAAACGTTTGTGTTTGGTACCTACAGGGAGTACAGAAGGAGCTGGGAATGGGAAAATGTAGTTAATGGCTCCTTAGGGGTTTGTGAACTTATTTCTGGGCCAAACAGTCAAGTGTTTTAAGCCTCAGAGGTTTAAAGATCAACACCCACTCATGTAACTGGGAGAGAGAAGTGAAAACCCTCTCCTCTGTAAGACTCGTGTGTCAGCTAATTTTTTTAAACTTTTTATCTACATCTGAACATACCTCCTTCGCACAGCCGTTTGGGGGCGATTAAAACTAGAAGATGTTAACACCCTGCAGTGGGGAAGGAGCTTTAGGAACCAACGGCAGGGCTGCCACTGGTCGTTTTCTGCCAGGTACAAGCTTCTGTACGTCTGGCAGCATTTTATTGCATTTAAATCACAACTGGAGCTTCCAGTGGCCAAAGCAAGAAGTCTATAAACAGCCATTCAAGTCCAGCTGTATCCCACGGGAGCACGGCTGCCCACAGTGCCCTGGCACGGGGTTTGTGTTTGGATCCCAGCTGGGGGCAAACTCCTTCCCAGCTCACAGAGACAGCTATATGAGGATGAAACTGTGATTGCAAAGCTACTGCTTGTCTTTCCTTGTTGGAAAACAACCAACCAACCCCCAGTAAACCTTGACTGGGAAACTGAGTGTCACTTACGGCAGGAGAGGAGGATGGAGATGATGCGCTGCTGCTCTTGCGGTTTTGAGCTTGGGTTCCTCCAGGGTGTAAATGTTCAGCTTCAGGCGAGTGTTTTGCCTTGGGGCAGGTTGGCTGGACTGCTGCAGCCCCATTTAGGCTGTTGTCGAAGTGTAAACCGGAGTCTACAACGTTTCACAAGGAGCAGAGCTGTGAAATTAGGGATGGCTCCTTGCAGAGCAGTAAATGGTCTGGCAGCCCTGGCTGTGCTGGAAACACAGGAGGCACGAGCCAGTTACGCTTCCTAGATGAGGAATCACGAAACAAATATTTCTTTGTTCTCCTCTCTGTCTCCGTACTGAAAAAAAAAACAACAAGCCCACCAAAAAAAACAGAGAAGAAAATAAAAATTGCTCTCCACCATGACTGTTTATTATTTCCAGTATCCTGAAGATTTCACGACTTTCTAACATTTCTAATTTTTTCCAACTTCTTTTTTTTTTTTTTCTTCAGCCTTAGGAGTTGTCAGAACTGTTCCGGTGTACTTGAGAGGCCGTTTCAGCACACACATCGCTGCCTCTTCAGAACTGTTCGGAGAAGACCTTAAAACTACACAGTAACTACTAGGAAGTTGCAGTGTGAGAAATCCCCCTTGCTCTGCCTGTCCTGCTTTGGCAATCCTCCCTTCCTCCTGCCAGCAGGTGAGGCAGAGGCATTCAAACCCAGTTAAATACCATGAAATTCCCGGTGTAATATGCACTTGATAACAGCACATCAAAAGCTTTTAGGAAGTATTAATTGGCCACAGCTACTGGAGCTGGCCGGTGTTGGAGGGAGGAGGTCTGAAGGGTTTAAGCTGCTCTAAGTTGCTTTCAAATGTTGGGAAAAAACCACGTTTGGGAGCTGAGTTTGGGTGCGAAATATCCTTGTGAGCAAGGGGAAGCTGGTTGCCCAGGTAAGAGAACTGGGAATGAATAAAGCTGGTTTTTGTTCCTCCTCCAGCTGTGCTGTTGGGGCTGGGTGATTCACATTGCCTGGGGAGGTTTGGAGTAGAGTTTGGCAGGAGGAGTTTTCCATGTTTGTGTGTGTATTTTAGGAGGGACTCAAGCTCAGAGTAGTGTAGAGAAGCAGGAGAGCCACTGAGATTTTTAGTTCTACCTTCACCCAGAAATTAATAACTATCTAATGCATATGCAATTATGTTTATAACCGTACAGATCTAATCTTAAATACTTAGATTTCACATAGATGGTATAGATATTCTGTGGCAGGCTAAAGATGTGGTGAAGTTTAAAAGCATCACTTGTCAAAAGTTGTCTCTAACAGGGATTTACGTTCTTCTTGACTCGCTCGAGGAATCACCAGCAAAAGCCAAGGATAACTAGGGCCAACAAACCCTCCCACCTCTTTTAGGTGGTTGTTACTGTCTTAGTCTGAAAATTGACTTCTGCAGCAAGTAGGATGTCTCTCTCTGTTCATATGCTTTGCTTCCCAATGTGGTTTATAAAAATAAGATGAAGAAAGGGCAAGAGGAATGCAGCTTTCCATTAAGCTTGTTTCTTTCTGATCCAAGAAAGACAAAATTATGAAGTGGCAGGAGGAAACTGGTTAAGGCTCGAGGCTGATGCTACTCTCTGGGAGTGTCAATTTATTTATATATCCAGGTTTTTTCCCAGATTTGAAGAGATGTCCATCAGCCTCAAGCTTCCCAATGGCTTTTGGAAAAGGCTTGTGGAGCCTGGATGGAAAAGCTGCTCCCACAGCTGGGGGAAGCCCAGGAGCAAACAGCTTTTTAGCAGGGCCTGTTGCGACAGGACAACGAGTGATGACTCTAAGCTAAAAGAGGGGAGATTTAGACTAAAGAGAAGAAAGAAACTTGTTATGATGAGAGTGGTGAAAGCCTGGCCCAGGCTGCCCAGAGAGGTGGTCAGTGCCCAATCTCTGGAACCATTCCAGGTCAGGTTGGCCAGGGCTCTGAGCAACCTGCTCTCGTTGCAGATGTCCCTGCTCCCTGCAGGGGGGTTGGGCCAGATGACTTTTAAAGGTCCCTTCCAACCCAAACCAGCCTGTGGTTCTATGACTTGTATCTTTCACCATTCCTCACATGCACATGCCTCCTTTCTTCATTCTCAGCAAGGAGAATCCTCTGCAATCTCCAAATTTCTCTGTGGAGCCTTTGGGAGAGGTTGAGGCTTTGGCCGAGGGCTGGGGCTGCATCTGGATATTAACAAAGCCGATGGCAGAGAGCCTGTGAAAAGCCTGGAAGCATCCCTGGAAGCCCAGGATTTGCGCTTGCTACCAGGAGACAGAGAGGATCAAACTGTATTTTAGCTGCTCCTATTGTTCTCTTTACTCAAACCAAGTTTTGTTGGTGTGAAGTTAAAGGAAGGAAAATATGGACTGGAGTTGCAGAAACACTCCCTGGAAAAGGAATATGCTGATTCCTGGGGTGCTGGATTGTTGCAGCAGCACGGGGTGTGACGGGTGGGTGACAGCCGCTGACAGGGATCTCATTTGGAGTCACTGCAGCACAATGGCACCGAGGGAAATGAGTGATGGGAAAACTCCAGTGACTGCAAACGCTCCCGAATTGTGATGACACTCGGAGGCGGGGAAATCTTGGGAGGTGGTGGGAGCGGTGAGTGCACAAGGGGGTGCCGGGTTTTGGGAATTGCGTGTGGGCTGGTGGCTCTGACAGCCCCGGCTGCTGGCTGTGCTGGCTGCCTCCACCTTCCCCTGCTCTCGGGAGGGTCTGCTGTCTCCTTGTTCCGAGGGGGATCTGCCATCTCCTTGCTCCCAGGAGGGTCTGCTGTCCTTTCAGCCTTTGTAGGGCGCCTTTTGAAGCAGGTGGAGGGATCTGAATTCCGTGGCTCCGTGCTGCGGTGTGGCTTCAGGGCAGACTTAGAGTGGTCCCAACAGCCGCCCCTCACCAACACACTTTTCCTTCACACTTATTTTCTCCATGTTTGTCGTATTGAGCAGGACTAGATATGCTTTTGGCCCCTTCTGGGCCCATATATCCTCTTGCAAGTCCTATTAGAGATGCCAATTGTCTTTTTGCTTCTGTACAAAGTTATAAACCCCACAGATTTATATGCCGAAAGGCCTCGTCAATCAAAAGATTGAGTTAAAGGCAATGAGTCAGAACAACTGGGAGGTGACTCTGCAGTTCCCTCGGGGCATGAGCAGGCTATGGTATCCAAAGTGCCCCGTGTGAAGCAGGGGGTTCAGGACCGGCCGGCCAGCGTGCACGGGTGGAGATGAGAGCAGTGCCGAGCTGGTGCACGCTCCTGGAGAGATGGTGATTCCCCTGAGCTGGGGGTACTGGGCTCACCACGCTCTGCCTGTCAACCAGACAGCTGTAACCAGTGGAGAAAAGCTTTTTATCTGAAGGAGGACTGCAGGTCAGTGGCCCCTTTCCACCCCGAATCTATACACCGGCTGAGGAGCGGGAGCTGGAAGGCACAGGACAGGCAGCTCTTTGATCCCTGGTCTTCTCACTGAAACCAAGAAGTTAGACCACCAACGACATCTTGGGGAGGAACCTCTAACGAGTCACTTGAGTTATTCTTGCTGATGTGTTGTCTGTTGTATTTTACACGCCGTTAGTAGTTAAGCCTCTGTGCAAGAAGGGGCTCTGCGCCTTGCTTTGCTGGACACCAGGAGATGTTTTCCCAGCAGCAGATTAACAGCTTATTTGTAGTGAATTAATGGCTCTTCTGGTGCCTAACGGGTTTTCCTGCAAGATGAGCTTGCCAAAAGGATGTTGGCTTCCTGAAAGCTGGGATGGTGGAGCAAATCTCAAATATCTTTGGATTTAAGGGAGGTGGGAGTTTTTTCCCCCCTCACCTTTATCTGGCTCTTACAACAGTGCTCTTAACATCTTAAATGGTGGGGATTTTATAACTTAAGCAGCATTTGGATGTCTTCCAAGTCACTGGCAGAGACAGAAGTCATCTGTTCCTGTGGGGACAGAGACTTGGGAGCCCAGAGCTGGTGACACCTCTGTGAATTCCCCACCTAAGTGGAGGGTGAGCAGGGGAGGCTGCCTCTCTACTCTGGCCGTCCCTGGGTTGTCATGAGTGTTTGGACCTTGAGATGCTCCTGCTGAATCTTTCACAAGCTGAGTCTTGTGATTCTTGGCCAGTACAAGTAATGTCACTTGAGAGTCTTAAAACTGTGCTCCCTGGGGAGGAGAGGGAGGCAGAGCTTAGCCTGCCAGCTCTGCGTGCCTGTAACCATGCTAGTCAATGGATTAAAAAAAAAATAATAAAATAAACAGTGGTGCTCTTACCTCAGGCTATCCATTAAGAGTGTGATTTAGTGCAGGGAGGGCTCTAAAGGCAGTCGATAAATCTTCCGCACAGCACAAATAAAATCTCTTATGGGAGGAGAAAGGGCTCTGGATAACAGGGGGGAGGAAGGAACAGCCCCTGCCCTCTCATCTAATTAGGCTGTCCAGGGGAAGTTAATATAAAATAGTAGATCTGGAAAGCCCAAATCTTCACAGCCTTAGGAAGGACTTCATCCCCTTAAATTATGAGGCTAAGACCTCATTCAACAATGCTTTGAAGGAGATCAGCTGGTGAAGGGCTTGGGCTCCAGCTCTGTGTAGTTATGGTACCTTCTGAAGCTTCTCTTCCCGTTGAATGCTATTTTTATCCTCCTTAAATTCTAGAAGGTATTTCCAAGAGGGAAGCAGAACAGAGAATAGCAGATCTTAACTCTGCTCCATGTAACAATTCTGCAAAAAGGATGGAGAAATGTTTGAAATGGCTTATAGGTCTTTTTGATACCACTGGTAAGGTAGCAAAGCACCTGGAGGTGCCTGCAGCCCCTGGCACCCTGCAGGTGATGGGACACTGAGGGGGTCACTGCTGGCCCTTTCTCCCAGGAGGTTCACAGGCTCCTGCCTTTCTCCTTGGAGCCACAAGTACCCAAGGATAACTCTGAGGGGCTGCCGGGGAAGGGTGATGCTGGCAAGGGGAAAGTGGGGGGTCTCTGGTTGACCCCCAGCCAAGGAGACCTCTCTTGTCTCTCCATTCCTGGGGCCCTACTCGCCTTTACAGTTTGGTGGGAAGCGCTTTGATCCTTTCTCCATATGGGAGGCAGAAATACAGAGGGACTTAATTAGGTGCAATTACCTCACCGGCCGCAGCTGGAGCTGCTGGGATAGTTGGTGTAGGGTCAGATAGGAAATCTATGGTCCACCATGGCCAAAAGTGTAGATATCGTGGGGGATGCCTTAGCCCTTGTGCCCTCTTCTGCTGCAAAAGCCTCAAAGTCTTCCAGCATAATGCCCTGAAAAGGCTGGAGAGCTCAGGAGAGCCCCTGGATTGCTGCTGGAGCTGTGAGGTGAGTGGGGCAGAGGGTGAGATGGGAGGGACCCTGGCTGGAAAACACAGCCTGGGACTGAGCACCGTGATCTGTGAGTCCGCATTTCTGTTTGTGAACCTGGCCGTGCAGGTTTGGATGCTTCACTGGGCTTTTATTTCCTGCTTACTCCCTTCTGCAGCCTCGGCTTTTACTTCCGAAGCTGCTGAGCACGGTACTGGCGTATACAGCTTAGTCTTGTGCTGGGCAAGCCTCCTGCTTCCCTTCAACATGAAATATAAATCAGGGATCAAGAGAATTATTGTGCCATGCTGCTGCTCGGGCAATAGGGAGTCTTTAAATCAATCAGCCCCCAAATAAATAAATAAACGTGCAGCAGACACGCTGGAGTGCATGTCTGATTCCTATCAGAGGCAGTAATTCAAGGCAGACACTTTGCAGTTTCTCTGCTTCCCAGTCTACGTTACCTGGGCTGCTGAAGTCACTTGAGACAGAAAGCAAAAAATTTTTCCGAGCTTTCATTATTGTTGCCAAAGAAACCATTTCATTTGGTTGCCACGTGTGCAGCCAATCTGGTTCAACCCATCTGGTTGTTGAGAGCCGAAGGAAAAGGGCTTTGGAGGAGGAAGTCAGGAAGTCTGCAGAGCGCAGCCACCCTGGTGCCGGTGACGCTGGCCGTGTGGATGGGGCCGGGAGCTGGAGGAGGAAGAGTGAGTCCCTGAGGGAGAACTGAACTGATGCACCGGTACTTTTTGTTTTTTTTTCTTCTAAAGCTCTGCTTGTGACTCCAAAATCAGAAAAGTTGACCAGTTAAACCCACTTAGCTACATGATCTCATGCCCTTCTGAGTTAACACAATCTATGTACCGAGCAGATACGCTGGTACACGAAATCATGCTGGATATACACATTGTGTACCCAGTCGGACCACAGCAGGTCCACCTCTCAGGCCTGTGCTCCACTTTGGCGCGTTCCTCCTCCAGCAGCGCATCCCAGCCCTGCACGGCGGCATAAATCCTTCTTTGCAAATCATTGACCCAATAGGTCATAAAAGTTCCTTTATGATCTGTCAAGACAAGCTAGGTTCTTTACATGCACCCTAAGTCAGCACAGTAAAACTTTTATGGTGTTTTTAATAACAAGAGCTACTGCACAAGAACAGCAACTAATTTTTAAAGCCTTGGTATTTCAGCCGAGATGGGTTTTTTCCCTCCCTATGTTGGAAAAACACTTAGGTCAGTGCTTTCAGAAGTTGGGGCCCGGAGCTAACCTCTTTGCTCTGACATGGTGGTCTAAATTCTGCAAGTATCGAGCAGCTCTTGAGAAGAACTTCTGAAAACGGTGCTGCTTTTCTCATAGCATCTGTGCAAACAGAAGAGTTGAACTTCAGGTTCATATTTCTAAAATATTTTGACTTTAAGCTGCACTGTGACATTACAGCTTCAGGAAAATCAAGTTCTTGTTCAGTTGCAAAATAATGTTAAGGGTTAATGCGTCTTTCCTCAGTAAAACAATCGATGTCGGGTGAACTAAAAAGCCTTCCTTGTTCAAAGACTTGGATGCAGAGAGAAGTCAGGGCTGTGCTCCCAGCCTGGTGCTGGGATGCAGGAGCACATAACAGCCCATCACTGCCAGTTTGCATCAGGCGGAGGGGGCTCCTCAGCCCTCAACTTTGTGCCAACTCATTAAACTGCTGTAACTTAATCTTGGCTCTAAGCCTCCGATTTAACCCCCTTTGTCTCCTCCTCTCCTAATCCACAGGGACCTCACTGCAGATCTGGAGCCTCTGCCCCCAGGTTGTACCTTCTGGCTGCATTTTGAATGTTGAACTGAAGCACCGTGCCATAAAGCGACTCTTCCAGCGAGCTTCTGGCTCCAGTTTCTCAGCCCTGCCTTTGGCTGCCAAGAGGAAAAGGGGCATAATGAGGAGTTGAAAGCAATATGGCAAGGTCTGAGTTACCCTCCAACGTAAGTGTCACCTCTGCCTGTCCCCACGGCCCTACTTAACCCCCTGATGTTGCCAGCAAACCCAGCTGGTTGCGTGGGACATCCTTCGACACCCCAGGCCTGGCACCAGCCCCGTGCCAAGAAGCAAGGAGCCAAAACAAGCCCCCCTGGGTGCCCTCCGTGAGCACTGGGTCCCTAATCCCGGCCGCTGCCGCGTGCAAGGGTTTAACGCGGTCACATCCGAAGGGAGGGTGGTGAGGGGTGCGGAGGGGCCACGCGCCATCTCGGGGACACCTTCATTAGTGAATTAACGGTGTTTATTCAGGAGGCTTCGTCTGCTGGTCATGACACTCCTGATTTTGGGCCTCCGAGGTCGCTGCTGTGGCCGCGCTTGTCAGCACCCGCCGCTGCCCGACCCAGGGCAGCTGGGGCCCAGCCGTTACGAAACGGGAGTAATTTTTCCTGCTGCTCTGGGAAATGTGCTGCTTTGCCACTTCCCTCAGCTGTGGCATGCCTGGGTCCAGTCCAAGCAGAGCTGATGGGAATTGCTGACCTAGATGAGAGAGTTGGTGCGTTGTTTTATTTTTTGTTTGCTTGTTTTTAGCTTTGTGGGGTTTTCTTTTGTTTGGTTGTTTGGTTTTTTGGCTTTTTTTTGTTGTTGTTTGTTTGTTCGTTTGTTTTCTAGAAAGATTACTTTCTTCTCTGAGCTCTGCCAGGTCTGAGCTGTCCTGGCTTTGCATCTGATCTGGGCAGTTCTGAGACAAGGTGCGATGGAGGCTGTCCCCATGCCCTTGAATTACCTGGCAGAAATGATTGTGCCCTAAATTCACACCACAGCAGCTGGGCTTTTACTTTCCTCACCAGCAATGGAGCCTCAGCCATTTAATTTCCTTCTCTTTACTCATATGAACCCGGTTACAGCCTTTGCCCATTTGGACTTGGAGCGGTACTGCCCTGTGACTCCAGCCCAGGGGTCCTCATGTGCCCCCTGACCCCAGCTAGGGGCAGGGACATGGGGTCCATGGTTCCCATGCAAGCCCTGCTCACTGGAGCTCTGGGCTCTGTTTGTGCTTGAAGAGCAGATCAGCATCAGACACAAGGGTGTGGATTGGTCCTGGGATAGTCAGCACCGATTTTCCAGCCCCAAAAGCAGCTGGGAGAGGAAGGTGAAAGGAGTTAGATTTAGAGCAATCTTCCCACATTTTCATAAATTATCTGGTTTGGTTTTACCTTCTCTTTTTTAACACCAAAATAAAAAAAAATTCTCTTTTGAGAAACATGCAAATACGTAGGAAGGAAACCCTTCCTCTCCAGGGTCTGTTCCAGGCAAAGGAGATGGGACAGCTTGTGGACTCTGGGTGCTACATCACAGCCAAACCCAGGATGCTGGAATGGAGAGGATGCTCCCGGTCCTGGTCCCAGCTATGAGGGGACAGACTTCTGGGCTCTCGTCTGGGCACAGAGGGACCTCCCGGGAGAGCGGTTGGAGGGCTGGAGCCAGCAGAGCCGCCCCAGTTCCGAGCACGATTTGGCTTCATTCCCTGCAGCAGGAACGACGCTGGTGCTGGATCGGCGGCGCAGCAAAGGCTGCGAATGCTCAGGGGAGCTTTGAGGAGGAACTGTTGCTGTCGATCTGTTAATTAAGATTAATGTGCTAGCTGATAAGGATGACTCTGCGCCAATTGCTATTATAAGCCAAGATCCTGCAAGGCAGCGAGCGGCACATTCCTGCTTCCTCAGCAGTTGGAGGCCTCTGTGGTTCAGCTTGAGGTTTGGAGCAGAAAGGGAGGTGCTGCACAGCAACCCTGAGCGCTCCAGCGCTGCGTGGCCACTATTCTTCTGCTGCTGGGGTGCTCGAGAGCTTGCTCTTTGCCTCGTCTTGGCAAAGGAGCACACTGTAGCTTTTCAGATGGTGCTAAGGGAGGGCTTTGCATCCTCTCTTCCTAGGCACCAGTGTCAAAATTGCCCCACTGAAAAAGTGCATGGAATTCAAGAGGCAACGGGCACAAACCGGAACAGAAGTGGCTGTGGCTGAACAAGAGGAAAAAAAAAATCTTTCCTGTGAGGGTGGCAGAGCCCTGGCCCAGGCGACCCAGAAAGGGTGTGGAGTCTCCTTCTCTGGAGAGGTTCCAAACTCACCTGGATGTGATCCTGGGCAACCTGCTCTAGGTGACCCTGCTGGAGCATGATGAGATGATCTCCAGAGGTCCCTTTCAACCCCCACCATTCTGTGATGTTGTGAAATGAGGTAAGTTGTTTAAAAATACATGTGTCCATCTACCTTTTCCTGCCCTCTCAGCTGGGGTCTCTGAGGAAGCCGACTGTGCCCTGTACAATGAGACATGATGAATTATGACTTGATTTGCCTTTGCCACAACTATCAATCCGTGATTTTTTGCTGCATTGCCACAGCCACCACTGGCTGCTCACCTGCCCCAGCCCAGGAGGAACCTGTTGAATCAACATTTCTGTGGTCCCTGGGGGAATAAAACCACCAGCACTGCCACTGGAACTGGGACAGCTTGCACTCCTGCAGGTAAGCACCTGCCTGAGGCTTCGGTGCTTCACAGCTTGCCAAAGAGTTTGTTTTAATGTCTTTTATCCGCTTCTCTGCCTAATCAACCTTCTTTCTCCTGCTTGGTTTCTATGTCCAGTACCAGCTGGACTGAAGGGTGAAATTTTCTGTAGTTCCCAGCCAGCCTCATCTAAAGCAGAAGTGTTTGTCAAAGCCTCAAAGTTCTGTTTTTCAGATAGTATAATTTTATTAGCCAAAAGTAGAATTCAAAGGAGTGCTCCCTGAATCCCAGCTGAAATCCCCTCGGCTCCATCCCCTTCTGCCTTCTCCCATTCCAGCTCTGTGGCTCCTGCAGCTTTCATTTCCCTGCTGTTCCCAGCAAAGGCCTCTGGCACCAGCCCTAATGAGTAAGCACTAATTAGCCTGTAGCATCTCGGAGTGCTTGCCAGCAGCGTGGGGGACAGGGACGGTGGCCTTCCTGTCATGCTGCCGTAAGGTGCAGCCAGGTGAGGAAGACAACACAACGGCCCATCTCGGGTCGTGGGTGCTATTTGCTGTTAGGCAGAACAAAGATTTTATTCAAATAACACCACCCTGGGAGGAGGGAAAAGCCATTTTCCCTACCAGAAAAGCCATTCACCTTCCATGAAAGTTGGGTGTTTGTTTTTATATATTTTTTTAAACTTAGGAGTGGGATCTGATTTTGGACCCTCTGTTGCCCCACAATTTGTTTCTCCTTGCGGGTGCTGCTCGATGGCCCCACCAGCATCCCCATCCCAGCCCGTTCCTGAGCTCCTTCAGTTTCAAAGTTGAGCCAAAGTCCTCTTGACCTGAGAGGCTGGAGTTGTATTTAGCACGAACGTGCCCAAGTCGCACATGCAGAATTAGATAACCTTATCTCCACATCCTGCACAGATCAGTAACTCACTGTATGACTGTCGGCTACTCTCAGCCAGCCGGAATTGCCTAGCAACGTCGCGCTGTCTCTTCGGATGCAGCCTAATTCGGTTTCTGGTCATCCAGAACAAAACCTCACGTAGGCATCTGGCAATCCGAGCGATGGACAGGCTGTGGTGGACTGCTGGAGCATCAGGCATGACGATTCTTTCAGCAAAATCTGTGCTCGTGGCTGGTTTTGAGGTTTTTATGACGAGATTGAGTATAAAATTCAGGTGAGGGGACTTTGCAGCACCCATTCTGCCAAGCTGCTGAGCGCTGGGTACCACGTGCCCCGGGCTGTAACTGAGCATTCGAAGGAACAACCCCGGGTGTTGGTGATGGTGAGTGTCTGGCCAGTTGAAACTTGGAAATGATGGATCCACAGTTGTATGGGTATGAGGCCTTGCATGCCACCCATAGCGTGTGCACAGCCGGTCCCTCCTCTGCTCCTCTTTGCTTTCATCCTCGTTTTCTGGTAAAAGAAACGGGAGAATGTGATGATGGTTGTGATGGCAGCAGTAGGAATAGACAGGAGGAGCAAGGAAAAGAATGACATTTCTCTAGCCCGGTGCAGCAAAATTTCCAGCTCAAAAATTTGAAAAATTAGGCAGCTTTCCACTGCCAAGAGACTCTTTTGCAATTGCAGCAGTGAAAGGATTTTAACCATTGCTGCTCTTACATCTGTAGGTGACTAAAAGTGATGCCCAATAACAAGCTTGGCAGCGGGAACTGGTTTAGTGGAAAGTTTGAGTACCTCTGTCTTTTAGTGCAAAGCTTTGACTTGGCAGCATAGGTTGTGAAACCTTCATTCTGGCATTTACTAGCGGGTGAGCATTTGGCTTTGGGAGCCGAGCGCTGGCCTCCACCCCTGCTTCCCATGCAGAACCTACACAGGCAAAGCAGTCAGTCTTTCTGAAATAAATTAAATGCTGGTGCTCATTTAGAAAGGATTTATAGGAGGTAGTGTGTGGCTCAAGCTGGCAATGCAGGAATGAAAAACGGAGCGCGAGACACGGATGGGTGTGAGACCTGGGGCTGTAGTTTGCTGTGGTGTCACCGTTGTGCCCTGTGTGACAGTTCCTGGGGCTGGGGGGACAGCTCTGTGCCCGCACCCTGCGTGGCAGCTCCCGGGGCTGGCGGGGGTCTCCGTATCCATGATGTCTGCGGGAATCCGTCCGTCTCATCCCGCAGGTTGCCGTGTTTCTCATAACGATGTTCAGCATCCCTCAGGCCCCCGGGGATCTGCTGGAGTTAAGTGTGCTCAGTGACTTCAAGTGCTCGGTCTGGGGATGTTAAAATTTAAATCTAAGCAATTTTGTGTGAATGGGTGAGAGCCCTTTCCTGTCGTTGAGCTCAGGGATGGCTCGTGCTGCAGACGTCATGCCTGATCTGAAATCTCTCCAGGGGTGTCCAAATCTGAAACTTGGAGCCAACCCTCTCACTCAGCACCAGTTGAAGATCTGAATTTAAATGCAGATCCAAAATTTCAGGGAGCAGTGACTGAGAGGTTGCCTTTGGGCTCCCCCCAAACTGAAATTTCAACCAAAATTTCACCAGCCAGCTCCAGATGTCTGGAGAGCTTTGTGCCATTCCCTCTGTCTGAGTCCCTCCATCCCCTCCTTACAGCATCTCTGGGTCTGATCCTGCACATGTGGAAACCTCTGGCACCGGCTCACTCTCTGGAGCTCTGCAAAGGAGGATTTTTCTCGCACAGGGCTCTGCATCGGGGCAGTTCGTTCTCTTGGCACCTGGTTTTCACCCTGCTCTGGCTGCTCACAGAGAGTTTCAGAGAACAACGGGCCAATTTCAGATCTTGCCATCGCAACCTCACATTCAAGAATTACTACTACTATTATTTCCAAGGAAACAGGGACTCACGCTCGTATCTTTTATGTGATTTCTCACATCCGGAGGTTTTCACGTGACTTTGCTGCCTATTTTTAGCTCCTCAAACATCTCTGCCAGGATGAAAGCTTTAAAGAAAACCCACCCTCCAAACAGATGAAACAGGCATTCGCTTTAATGGTAAATTTGTGACTGCGACCCCTGAATTCCCACATTTCAGCAGCCTGGGGAAAGAAAGCACAAACCCAAGGCTGCAGTT
Source organism: Baryphthengus martii (assembly GCA_013396935.1). Classification (NCBI taxonomy): domain Eukaryota; kingdom Metazoa; phylum Chordata; class Aves; order Coraciiformes; family Momotidae; genus Baryphthengus; species Baryphthengus martii. Next base: position 213,142 of record VWZK01001316.1, on the reverse strand, counting down.
TAACCATTTCCTCGTCTGCTCTTACACCTGCCTCCTTCAAACAGCAAAGACTTGTTGTAAAACAGAACTGTTTCTAGAACCAGATCCTCCTACAAGTCACTTAAAAGCCTCCTACCTCAAATTTTGCAGGTAAAATGTTAGTCTACAAGGAATCAAGGCGAGGGGTTTTCCCCTCCATCTGTTCCTTGGCTGGTTTGTGGGAGGACAAGAGCTGCCCTGGATGGTTTCTCTTGCACCTTCACCTCGGGGTGAAGGATGGGACTCATCCTGTCCTTGCAGGCTCGGGGTGGCTGTGGGCACTGGCTTGGTTCTGCGCTGCCTGGTCTGTGCCAGCACACGGGATACAAAACGTGACACCTCTGCCAGATGCCTCACAAAAAAACGGGCTCAGCTCAGTGCTTCACACCCACCACAACCTGCCCAGCCATGGGCTCCTGCCAAAACAGAGATGGTTCCTCCCTGATGCTGCCAAGCCGAGCCTGTGGCCACTGGTGGGCCTGCTTGGCGTATCGAGCCACCCAACTTCCACCTGCACCAAACACTGTGCTCTGAGAGCTTCACTTGTTACATGATTCTCAAAAACCCTACAAGCAATGCCTGCACTACGTGCACTTCTGTGTTGGATGCTGCGGAGTGGGCAGGATGAATCCCTTTTGTGCTGGGCAGGGGTGAGGGGTGGCGAAGGAGAGCATGTTGTCCTCTCTTTGCCTTCACTTGTGTCCTCTGCACTTGGCTTTTAGGGTGAATCACAACGGCTGTGAGACAGGACTGGCCCAAATGATGTACTGATGGTGGAATGAACTGGACTCAGAGGGTTTGTGCAGCTCCAGTTGGGAATCATTGGAGGAAACCACTGCTGGGGGAAGAATGGCTGCTTTAAACAGTCACAAATCCAATACTGTGCACAGCAAGCAAGGGGACACGAGAAGGAAAAAGTAAGAACAAAGGTATGAGCCAACCTGGAGCCTGGGAAGCTGCAAGAGCCCCACTGCAGATGGGAGAACCCAGACCTGCCTGCTCAGGACTGATCCTGCTCCGCGCTGGTGAGCGAGGCTGATCAAAGGTGGAATGAGACAAGGCTCAGCTCTCGAAAGGGCCCTGTGGTCGTGCCAGCAGCTCCAGAGCTGGCTCTTGCTGGGGTGATGGGGAGACACTGCTGCCAAAAGCCCTGCAGGAGGTGGCTGTGGGCAGGGACATGTCCCACCAGGGATCACCCCATGGGAGCCCTGTGCTGGGGCTGCAGGTCTGGTAAGGCTTGTGCAGTCCGCTTCTACCTGGGGTTTGCTGCTGAGCCAATGGGGCCAGGACCCACATTCATTTGGGTCTTTATTTACTTGCAGTGTTTCAAGCTCAGGTGCCTTCTGGCAATTCCCTTCTAATAAATAATTTAAATAAGGCAAATCAGCGATGGTACCAACTGAGCTTGTTCTTAATCTGAGGTCCTTCCTACCTTGATGTCCAAGGGCTCAGGGGTGCGTGTGCGCGGAGCGAGCATCCTCCTCCCTCTGCCAGCTCTGCTGCCAAGGGGATGGCTGAGCCAAAACTGCCTGGAGGGAAAGGCCATGGAGGAAGAAAAGAGCTCTCACTTGTTAGCAGCTATCAGAGAGCACAAGCGTTCTGTGCCTGTGTGCCTGTTGGTCTGCACTGTAAAAGCAACAAGCTGTTACCCAGGGGTTCAGCGTTATGGGTCAGGTAGGTTGGGGTTGCTGGGCTGCAGGAGGGATGAGCTGAGAGCTGGAATGAGCTGCTGCTGGATGAGCAAGCGGGGCTGCTCCAGCGATGGGAGGCAGAGAATTTGTAGGTCCTCTTGGTATTTGTTTTTCTTTTAAATGCTAATCTCCAGGGCATAGGCTTTTTTGTCGGGCAGCTCTGCAGAAAGCACTAAAATCTGTGGCGGAGTGAGGTTTAAATCCGCCTGTCTTCAGCATCTCATTAACAGAGCTGCAGTTAAGGGCTGGGTTAAGGACATGGTCCAGGCAGGTCTCTGCTGAGTGTTGTCTGCCAAATTGCCTTTCTTTTTGGGTAGTCAGGATGAGGAGAGGCCTCTGCCTTTATCTAAGGGGTCCTTGTGACAACTACCACTTTGTGTCCCTGGTCTAGAGCCAGTCTCTTGTAGGGAAGGAGCAGCTCTAAGCGCTGCTGGATGCTGCAGATGTATTTACCTTCCCATGCTAAAGCTACAAAGTTGTGGAGACCCTGTGGCCTCCTGTCACACACTCTCCCATCAAAGGTACAGAGCTAATTGAGACGTGGCAGCCTGCGAAAGTAAACTGCTCCTCAGCGCCCGTCAGAGAAAGCGAAGCTGGTTAACAGATGCAAAACCTGTCGCATTGAGAAGCTCCTGGAGGAGCATCATGAGCAAGTGAAGGGTCATCCCAGGCGTGGCTTCACTGGGCTGAGTGCTCCTGTGTGCAAAGAGGGAATTTGGGCAAATGCCTGACAAAGCCCTGGGCTTTTTGGTAGCCAGGTGCTGGAGGGCCATGGGATGGCTGGGTCCTGGGAGAAGCCTGTTGGGCACTGAAGGGCTGCAGGGGCATTGGCTGAAGTGGGCAGACAATCTGGGACAACCGTCAGTTGATTTGGGAGCGAAAGATGAGCAGATGATGGGAGAGCGATCCTGAATGCCAAGGGAAATGGTAAACTCCTCGCATCTGAGGTAAATTAAAACTGAACAAGAAGAAATGCCTAGCTGAGCTGGGTGAAGTGTGGATCTGTTAACAGGGCTTCACAGAGCCTGTTTTCCTCTTCAGGAGCATAAAAACCCATAAAAATATAAACTAATAAAAAGCTCTCAACATTTTGAAATGAGGTAATATTATAATTTTTCAAAAGCTATTTGATCCACAGGGAACCGTGCAGAGGGACCCTGCACCACCTGCCTTTTCCCATCGGGTACCCGCAGTCAGCAAGCAGAGCAGCTACCCAGGGTGTGCTGGTGCTATCAGGGTGACATCCTGAAGATAAACGAGTCCTATTATTGCCCTCATTCTCAGGCAATCCCCCAAGGCCCCTGCAAAGCTCCAGCAGCTGCTGCAGCCCTGGAAGTGCGGTGACCGAAGTGCACAGGGCTGCTCAGAGCACTCCTGTGTGGCTCTGCCTGGCCGTGCAGGTGGTGCCTGCAGGGGCTCTTAACCTGATCATGCTCTTAAAATCTGTACCCATGCTTTGGGAGAGGGCTGAGACTACTGCACAGCATCTCCACCAAGAACAAGCCTGATGCGAGTTGGGAGACAGCATCTTGATGGGGACAGTCTTTGTAGCAGGGCCTGCTGCAACAGGACAAGGGGTGATAGTTTTAAGTTAAAAGAGAGGAGATTTAAGCTAGATAGAAGGAAGAAATCTTTTACACTTAGGGTGGTGAAACACCAGCACAGGTTGCCCAGAGAGCTGGTAGAAGTCCCGTCCATGGAACCATCCCAGGTCAGGTTGGCCAGGGCTCTGAGCAACCTGCTCGAGTTGCAGATGTCCCTGCTCCCTGCAGGGAGCTTAGACTAGATGAGCTTTAACATTCCCTTCCAACCCAAACTATTCTATGATTCTGTGACTTCTTCTGTGGCTGGACCTTCTGGAGGTGTTGTACGTGGCACCTCCTTTGCCGAGCGTGCACTGAATGAACTAAGCCGCTACTTAAATTTTACAGTTGGGTGAGCAGAGATAAGCAGCGAAATACCACAGCAGCTGCAGTGCTGTGTACTGCAGCCAAGAGAAATATAATCTGATGCTCTGTTTTAATCTTTTGCCCTACTATTTGCCTCCAGCCCCCACCTTGTCCTTCATTTTGCAGGTGAAGCGAGAGCCGTGCCCCACAAGCATCTTTCTTGCCCACTGGAATGAGAGGACAGGTAAAACTGGCTCCTGGCACCGTGCTCTCTGCAAGGGGCATACGAGCAGAAGATCTGCTGTGCCTGGCTCTTCTCAGGTGAGCCCACGGAAGTCCAGCCGGCCAGAGGCTTGCTGGTCTCTGCCGTGCTTGAGGGTCGGGCTCCGGGCTGCACCCTCCTCACGGCAGAGAGGCCTCCTGTGTACGGTCTGGCACTGCCTGCTGTGTTTTCCTCATTGCTGGCCACTGAAAGATGGGTCACCGAATGTGAAATCCTGTGCACTGCCCCTCTAACTGCAAGAAACAGCAAAAGCCACGGCAGAGTTTGAGCTTGTTACCATTAGCATGGGTGGAAAACTGCTTTGGGGTCAAATCACCTTGACGATGATCAGGTTTCATAAATATGCCTCAATTAATTTGTGCAGGATAAATCCTTTATGGAGGTGGGTGCTGCCTCGGCTTCCTAGAAGCAGAGATGCTTTCTGCAAGAATACAGGTGCACAAATCCTGACTTTCAGGTCCCTCCCCAGCCCACAGACACCTCATGACAGGTTTGTACACCTTCTTGCTATTTAAACTGATGGGAGTGTGTAGGTGAGCTGGGGTTGGTCTCTTTGCCAGACCAGACTGTCCCTGAGCTGCCACTCAGGTGTGACAGTGATGCCAACCTCTGCCAGTCCCAGCGTGCAGCAAAAGCTTCTCCCACACAAAATTCAGCTGCGAGTTGGGGGCACGGGACTCAGCTCCCCACCGTGGGGGCTGGCCCCACGTCTGGGGGATGCTGAGAGCTCAGAGATGTATCAAGGGATCTGAGCCGTTTAATTCTATTACTCGCAAGCTCTGAATAGCTGCTTTAGACACCCTTGACCTTCTGCTGCAGAACAGATCAAAGGAAATCTCTCTGTAGTGATACACTTTATCTGATTCAAAGGGGAAGCATCCAATGAAGTGCTTGTTTTGAAAACATTATTTTACGTCGTGCCCTATTAAATTGTTGACATGTGGCCCTCTGGCTATTTGGCATTAGTTATACTCAGACGCTATCTATCTACAGCATTAATCTAATTTTGCCTTTCCTCGTCTTTATTCCTTGATCTTCATATTACACCATTTAACAAATCTGTTCAAGGCCAAAATTGTTTCAAGACGGAGTTTGATAAGCTGGTGGAGAGGCAGCAGCAATATCTTGGATCCCAAGTGCTGGAATTCAGAGGGGCTTGGGGAGACCTGGTTTATCTAAACTTTGCTCCTTCCCTCCATAGATACCTCTGGTCACGAGCTCTGCCAGGAGCAGGGTTTGGGGTTTTTACTGTTGATGAATATTTGACTTTTGGGGTTGGTTTTCATGCCCCCCTCTGTCTGAGAAGCTGCAGAAGGGGTGCAGCAAGGGCAGGCGCTTGGCAGCTGGGTCATGGAGCAGAGGGATGGGCTGGGAGACCCTCGTCCCCATGTCTGACATTACTCCATTGGGGACTGGTTTGTTTGCTCTCCTCCACAGCTTGTACTACAGTCCTTCTGGCTGCATCACCTGCACATTTCAACAAATCCCCCAATTCTTCAGGGTTCAGGGGTATTGGAGATGCTTTTCACCCCTCCCGTGCCTTCCTAGTTCTATGATTTGATGATCTTTTGCTGGGCTTCTTCTGGAGTCATTTCTTCAGCAGGATTGGGCCCCAATTGCCATCTTGTTTGGTGTAACTCCGTTAAGCCATCAGCAGGGAGAAAGAGGTTTCGGTGCCTTCCAGCCACCAAACCACCAGTCTGGAGGGAAGGCCTTTTGCTACCTCTCCTCCAAGCTCCTCTGTGCCTTGGAGGGTTTATGTAGTGTATTGAGTCATATTTATTCTACGCTTCTTTGTGATAAGCCACAGGATTTGGTGGGGAATCCGAGAAAAACAAGCCTTGCTGTGCTGGAAGCGCGCTCTCCCCTGCTCCCCCTCGCTGGATTCTCTCACTCTTTGTTTGTGTTGCAACAGCGTCTAGATTGGAACCAGGTGAAAAAACGTGCCCACAAAGCTGCCAGTAAAAAAAAAGTTTCATCTAAAAAGTGTTTCATTTTGAAGAGGGGAAGAAAGCCTAAGCAATCAACATTGTTAAAGTTTTCCATCACTATCTTTTTTTATGCAATATCCATTTTTTCCGGTGCTTACCAAAGCCCCAGCTTTCAGCAGAAATACGTGGCTCCTGGGAACCAGTTTTCATTAGGAGATCATGGAAAAGCTTCCAGAAGTAGACCAGAGGTTTACAAAATGGAAACAAGATTTTTTCATGAAAACTTTTTCCAAGTTTGTCGTCCTTTTTCAGCAGGGTTACAGCAGATCCCCTTTGTGCTGGTCTCTGCATGAGCAGAACGTGCAGCAGTCAAGTCATCACGTCCAAAGAGCTGCAGCTGATAGCATCTGCACATGGAATTCTCCAAATGACAACCTGCTGACCCTGTCAGTTCCTTCCAGAGCTTTAGACAAGGATCCTAGCAGTTTGCCAAAGAGTGACATATATATTTATACTTTCTGTTACTATTAAACCGTCATGTGAATAAAAAAATTATAGCCCCTGACAAGATAAGAATCTTTCAGTGATACAAAGGGCTGAAGAAAATCTCAACAAACTGGACGTGTTTAGCACCAGCTCATCTCTTTCTGACGTGCAAGCAGTTGAAAATATAGATATAAATAAAAGGATTTTCAAAGCCAGCCATACACTACAGAGACAATTTTACATTGTTTTTGTAATGAACTTCAGTATTTACACCATTGCACCAGGAATCTAAATAAATGTTCGTGGTTTATCTCTTTTCTTCCTCCAGCACATTGACTTTGGCCAAGCAGCTATATTTATCAGTGCAATGCTAGCTATAAAAATGAAAGAAACAAACTATAAAATGTAGAGTGAAGCTGAGTATTCCTTTAGGTAAATGCCTACATTTGCAGTTTGCAATTCTGGGGGGTGGTATCCACCTGGATTTCACATTAACAATATCATCAACAGTCACAGGCCGGACTTGGAAACAACAGATAAGCATTTATTAAGATTTACATAAAAGCCTAAGTGAGATCTCAGTTCCTCTTGACTTCCAGTAGGAGCTGGGTACCTTTAGTAAAGTTTCACCGAATTTATACCTGTACCTCTAGAAGTCTAAAGATTTTTTGACAATCTAACAAACCCTCCCTGCCCTGTTATCATCTAAACCTAAACTTGATAGCCTGAAGGATGGGAGAGATGTTTTCTAAGTGGGGAATTGAGTCCCTGTCATTAAGCTCACAGTTCTGCAATATTTTTTTTTAATGTAAGCATATAAGAAAATGAATTGTATTGTATACCAAAAAAACAGTGCTTCTCGTAAGTGAGGGAAGCCACAGGACATCTGCAGCTAAGCAGGTGTTTGAATCTTGGTCAACAAGTCTCCTACACCTATTCTCTAACCAAAAGACCAGCCTGTGAATAAACCCACAAGCCCAGCACCAAAGCTGCTTGGGAAGCCTTCTCCTTCCAGTCTGGAGAAGACAAACTCTGAACGGATTCCCTCATGACCTTCCTTTGCAGGGAAAGAGCAACGTGTGACTGGCTATAACTCTGCTTTTTTAAAGAGAAAATTCTTCATCTGATGTAAAGAGAAAAATGATGCTGCAGAGACAAGAATGAAGATCAGATCCAAAACTAACAAACAAGCAAAAAGACCTCAGAAGACAGAGTAAGGAGCTGGTTCCCCAAAGGGCTATTAAACGTGATGGTTTAAGTAGCCTCCAGCTCCACAGGTCTCTCTAGACAGTATAGGGCCAGAAAGCAAAAAGCTACACAGTAAGGATCATTCTTCACTCCTTATACTCTGCCTAATTCTGTAATGGTCCACAGTGAGTGGTCCACGGCTCTGCTCTTGAAGTGCTGGTACTGTTGGGGTTGAGCATTATTTGCTCATGTCTGGCAGTTTCTATACCTGCAGACCCAGAGCGTCCCTATTATGGGCTTTGCTGGAGCCCATCCACATACCAGGGAGCAGAGCAGAGCCAAATATATGGGGTTTTTAAGAAAAAAAAAAAAATAATAATAACTGTGGTAGAGTGCCTGGTTGGTTCAAAAGTAAATCTTAGGAAGCGAGAGCAGAGTGCAGCTCCTTACATCCAGGTTTAAACCTCACTGATCGCTTTCCCCGAGCACACAGACCTGCCTTTATATCGAGCCCGTAAAGAAAAGTTCCCTGAAAGTCACTGGAGACAAATAATCCTTCAGGAGTCACTGCTGACATGGAATTATATTTTCAGTCATTTTTCAGTTGTGTGCGTCTCCATCCTGTCACATTAGTTTGCTAACACTTCCAATGCAACAATGAGACAAACAGAGCATTGTGCTGGTCCAAGCCAAACATTCATCTCTGCTTGGCACCGGTTCAACAGGCCTGTCAAAACTCCTCGCGAGCCGGCCAAAGCTCATTAGCAGTGGTTGGATGCATATTTAGCATGGAAAAGAGCTTTACCCAGGGCTCTGAGTAATGCGGGGACTTGAGCAGGCAGGAAAGAGGAGGGATGGTAGAAGCGGAGGGGGGAGGGTGAGTATTCCTTGCAAAGTGTTTGTACCTAAAGTTGGGATAAAAGGAAAACGTAAATATCTACCGAGGGAACACACTTCAAGGCGGTACTTTGTAGAGAATAGAAGGGAATTGCAAAATCCCTGGGCCCGAGGCCAATCTTAAATCTGTCTCAGAAGAGTCATCGACGTTATCGCTCCTCGATGGGCGCGAACTTATAAGGTTGGTCTCCTTGGAATGGGAGCAGATTTGCTGACTCCAGCTTTCCTCCCCAGCTAGCCCTTGGTGGGTTTGGAGACGTTTGGCTGGAGGCTTCTCTCACATGCACACACACTGACCTCGCTGAAGTCAATGGAAGGGTCTGATTTTTGGGAGTCTAGCACATCTGCGTAAAGCATCCTGGGATGCTGGCTGGAGGCTCGCTCCGCCCTGGGCAATGAGACATACCTGTTACAGCTAGCGAGATATTTCATCAAGAGGAGGGAGAGTGATTTAATTGCGGAGTTGAATGTTGATGTTGCCTTCTGGTGCTGAGCTGATTGATGTCAAGGAAAGAATGATCAGGGTATGAGTGACACTTCCCAACTCATCCGTGATATTTCCGTGCCCTTGCTTCCTGGATTGTCCAGTTTCAGCATCTCTTTGCAGCAGCCTCCTCCACCTGCAGGAATGCTGCTGATTTTCACAGGCAAAGGGTCAAATATTAAAGAAATTTACTTCCAAACATGTATACATGAGAGAGAAGAAATTTTTTTCCTGTTCCATGTATCCGTGCTTGCATACCAGTGTCCCAGTAATGCTGAATTTCCTAAGTTCATGTCTAAAACTCCCAGTGAATGTTCAGTGAACATTCACTCTCGGATAAGGAACAATGAAAGACAAAAAAACTATGTGCTGCAGAAGAAAAGGAGAAAAAGTTTAAAAGAACCCACTATTGCTACTTAAGAAAGCTTTTGGTCTGTCTACACTGAGATGATTCCATATGAAGGTAAATAATTAAAATGCTGGAATTGAGAAAACCTTTTAAAAAGATGATGAAAGAAGCCATTCATGGATTAATTAACAGGTTGCTTGAAGCAAATGTTAACAATTAACTGATTGAGTATTTCAAGGTGTGGTTCACTTTAAACCTAGCACCTCTGATTGCTCACTTGCTTTAAGACTTGCCTGCTTGCAAACAGTTGCTCTGTTCATTCAGTTTGTCTTCTCTCCATCTCTTTTTGTTCTGAGTTCTGGAAAGTCTTCAGAGATGGTCCTTAAACTTGCGGTGTCGCTCCTCTTGAGCTGTGCAGACAATTCAGGATCATCCAGGACTGTGGTCTCTGTGCCAGGATCTGCTTTTGCCAAGGTGAGCACCTAGTGAGATCTCTTTGGAAGATGCTGAGAGATGGTTGTTGCTGGGTTGGTTGTCCTAATTGTCAGTCCACCCAGGGATGTGGTGGGTAGTCTGTCCAATTCATTGCTTTAGGTCTGGCTGGGAATGGGAATGTGTCTGCAGGCCAGCACAGTCAAGTGAAGATGTGATTTGACTTTTTTTTCCTCCCATGGAATCATACCAGAATGAAGTGTGAAGGAGGCTTCCTGGAGGTCATCTAGTTTAACTACCCCTAAATCAGAACTTTTAACTTGGATTAGGTAGCTTTAGTCTGGTAATCTTCCCCTTGTAAAGTTCCTTTTCTGCTGAGGGAAAAGGCTTTCCAGGCTTTGCGGAGTTAACAGGTTGTAATGTTTCATTTCCACAAGCTGGAGGCATGAGTTGAGAAGACATCCAGAGCAGGATTTGCCTTATCTCTCTGGCCTTTGGGTGACTTATTTTCTGGCTAGGGGTGAGCGCTGTTTTCTGTGCACGCAGTCACCTGACACACTTACCTGACACTTAATCACCGCTGGCCTCTGCTTGCTGTTTCGCTGGGTGTGCGCAACAAGAAGGGCCTTGGGGGCAGCGGAATTTGGCAGGGGCAAAAACCCTGCTGAGCTCGGAGTTATGAAATGCTTTCTTGCTCCCACTTCTCAGGGACTTATTATCGAAGGACTCCGGGCTCAATTAGACTGTGAAAGGGCTGCCCGACACTATGATTTATGAGATTTTAAAAGCGAGTGCCGCTTATCGGCCGCCGAGCGTAGGAAGGGCCCTGCGTCTCTGCCCGGTGCCTGCAGGATGGAGCGTGGGTCTGCAGCAAGAGTGGGTTAAGAATTTGCCTGTGGGCATGGTCTGGGCATCCGAGGGGCTGGACCACGCGGAGCAGGAGAGAGGGAGCGAGCGACAGCGCAGCCATTGACGGGTGGCACGTGGCACCACTGCTGCCCAACCATCCATAAGGGAAATATTTGCAGAGGTGCCCAGCTCTGTTCTGAAGCTAAGGACTTGCTCCTCAGGAGTGTTTTGGTTCCCCTCTGCAGCATTTGGAATTTGCTTCGTTTCTAAAGTGTCTGTGCTGTCTGGAGTGACTTGAAAGCAAGGCCCCAACACAAAATCATAATTCTGGTTTGGTTTCATTTTTCTCTAGCTGACAGAATGGCTGAAACACGTTCCTTCTCAAACCTGGGTGCTGAGATTAAAATCTGTTTGGAAACAGGCTTGACTTTTTTTTTTTTTTTCCTCTGTATCTTTAGACCAATTATTTCTCTGAAATCAGGGACATCTTGATTGCTGCCTTCCAGCAATTGCAGAAGCTGCAACCAGTGCTTGATTGCAGCTGGCACACTGGGATACACAAGTCACAGCTTGTTGGGAGCTGTGCCTGTATTCCTGCCTGTCCCTGCTCTGGAGCTTGCCACTCAGGACAGCCCCAGTCCGTGTGGCTCTGTGGTCAGAGGGAGGTGACATTATTGCCATGACTCACAGCATTTCTTCTCCAGCTGGGTTGGGTTTCTCAGCCTGGGGGGGTGCAGAGGGCTGTTTGACAGCTCTGTAGTTAGATGCTTTTGTGACAAGCTTGTTCTTAACAGCTCCAGGTTCAAGGTTGCTTTTAAATGTTATAAATTTATTTTTTTTTTGTTACTGGTTTGGCTTTGGTTTGTGGGTTTGTTTTGTTTTTTTCTCCTTGGGGTTCAAGCATCTTAGTGTGCTATGACCAAAAAAAATCTGATGACTGTTCTTCCACAATCAAGTGGCATAACGTGGAGCTGCTGGCTCCAGCACAACATCTGTTAAGAATCTAGTGATTACAGCCAACAGGATTTTTCACCTTAAATGAGGTTTCTGTAAACTAAGCTACATCTGCATAGTTTTGTTTGTGGTCCTCCAGGTGATGAGGGAAAAGGTAGCTGCAAGGCTTTGATGTCCAATGCACCCTTATCCCAAACCACTGTGGTGAAGCCAATTGTACAAGATGCAAAATAAAACCTTTGTGAAAGCAGCGCTTAGATTTTTAAGTAGACCTAGACTTGCAGTTAAAATAACAAAATATAAAGGATACTGAAATGTAAGATTCCAACGCTGTTAGCTTGACTGTGTTGCGTATCCTGTGTATTTTTTTATGATGTGAACCCTAATATACACATTTTACCAAAAAAACCCTGGGTTTAATATTGGGTTGCTCGTAAAAATACAGTCCATAAACCATGAGCAACGTGCAACCTGACTGGCGAGGGAGCGCTGGGTCGGCGGCCGCGGTGCTGAGCTGAGCATCCCTGGCCCCACACGGCCATACATGGGGGACCTGACCCTTCCCACCATGTCCTGTGTGAGATGAGGGTCCAACAGCTCATTTTAGGCAGCCCCTGGCACCTGCTGAGCCGAGACACTCCCTCCTTCCAGTGTGCAGATTCACTCCTGCAGGTATCTGTGGGCAGATGTTATCTTGCTCCGACGACTTCTTTCCATCCTTCTGCCTGCCTACAAAAAATGCATCAGTTCTGGCTTGCTTTGGTATTCCAACCTCTTGTCTTCACCACTTGGCAATTCTAAAGCGCTAAAACCATGTCATTGAACACCATGGTACGGGATGTAAAGCCCTTGCTCTGAAGAATTTTAAACATCTTCAAACTAGAGTGTTTAATCCAGTATTTTCTAATCAAAGTACAGAGTTATTTTTCTACATATACATCTAGGGTTTGTTTGTGGGGTTTTTTTTTTTTTTTTGGATGGAGGTGGTAACCCCAGGTGGTAACTAAAGTTAGCATATACTTGAGGAGCAGAAAGATGTGGCCCCAGACAGATGCAAGGGGATGGGAGTGCTGGTAGGTGATAAAGGGAGGGAAAAGTAGGTAATAGTGGGGACAGCCCAATGGTGAGGACTGCAGTAAACAGGTACAGACTAAATCAGAACAAGAGTAAAACTTTTTCTCTGTCAACAAGATTTGTATGGCAGGGGAAGGGAACAGTAATAAAGGATTTTTTTTTTTTTAAGAGCTACTATGAAACTTAAGAGTTTCTTAAAATATATTACCTCGTCCTTCAAAAAGACTGACCTAATTTTATTTTTATTTTTTTTAATAATGCAGTAATCCCTAATAGATCTCTATTTTGTTACAAATCCTTTTTGCACAGTAACAACAGAGCAAAAAATCTCTGGTGGTACATTAGAAACCATAATTTGAACTCAAACCTGGATGGAGCGTGCTTTATTCCAGAGCTAGCGAGACTATGTACCCAGACCTTTCCCTTTGACATTTTTCAGAGGGGGCTTCATCAAATGCACAGTCTGCAAATGTTTTCCAGCCTCCTCAGTTGTTTCAGCCCTACCATAAACGTTAAGAAACTTCAGCACTTGTAAATTAATTTTCAAAGCCGCTCCAAGCCTCCGAAGCCATCCGAAATGAGCTTTGCTGCCAGTGGGCATGGCTTGGGGTGCTGGTGCCTTGTGGGAGAGGGGAGTCAGACCATCCATTTGGAATGGCCAGAGAGCACAGCTGCAGGGTCCAGCTTGAGGCGTCCAGAGAACCCTGTGTGTCTTTAAAATCCAAAGCGTTTCTTTTTCACGGGCTTCTTGCCAACCCCTGCCCTCCTCCCTGCCAGAGGGAAACCGGACCCTCTTCCATACACTGGAGCTGCTCTCGCCGCTGCCACAGGCGTTCTGTAAAACCTGAACTCAAGGTTTCTGCCCACACAGGGATGGCTCGGAGAGAGTGGGAAAAGCGAAAGAGCGTTACCTCCTCCCTCAGCATGGGCTTAGTGGGACAGCAGGAGAGAAAAGCGCTGGCTGCTCTGCAGGCTGTCTCCAGGAGGCTTTTCTGTGGCAATTATCATGGGGGCATCTAGCGAGCATGCCTGCTGGTGTGGAACACGCTATCTCCTCTGGAAGTAGAAAATTTCATTCTCCCATGCTGTCTGACTTGCATCTCTCCAGAGTATTAAGATTAGTTCGAAAAGAAGTGTTTGTGAAGGGACATTGAAGTGCAAAACTGCTTACTTGGTAAAAATGCATTAAAAAAGCGCCGGAGAAGGAAGCAGCATATTTGTGGACCTTGGGCTTCTGGCATGCAATGATGTTAAAGCACATGTGTGTGATGTCAGTGGAAGAAACATCTTAAAAATGCCAAGTCAGCACGGGCCAGGATGCAGATAAGTGTGGGGCTGATAAATGCTTGCACAGGGGAAGCATAGCTGGAAAACACATGGTCAACGAAAAAGTGCAGGCGAAGAGCGTTGCAAGCAGGTACTTCTCCAGCAAAGTCCACGTTAACTTGGGGTCTCGCTGCTCGGGATGGCTCCCAGAGCTGGTGGCAGGCACTATCCAGCCGTGCCAGCCTGGGCTGAGCTGAGCTGTCTCTGTTCTGTAACCAGGCTGCTTCTAGCACCTCATTTAAGCCTTGCCTGGCTTAGCTTCACATCAGCATCTGGTGCTCTCGATGTCTCGTATTAATGGCATCAGACAGGGGAGTGATCCACCTCCAGCGGTGTGTGTACAGCACCTTGCACGAAGTTCTGGGCTCAGGAACCAACATCATAACGAGAACGTTACCACTGTTTTCCAGGAGACGTGCCCTCCCAGGGACGCAGAGGTTGGCGAGTCCCATTAAGTACCAAATGTCTTATTAATCTATTTTAAACTAACACCTAAAAACTACAGAGCTCATTGGCAGGAAGGCAAGTCACTGCCACCTCCAAGCCTGGGATAATTTACGCTCCTTTCTTTTCACGTACTGTTTTCCTGCAACTGTGCAAGAGTTAAAATCCTTTGGAAAATGAGGTGTGTGTGTGTGTGTGTGTGAACCCCGAGCTAGGATTATTTCAAGCGCCTGGTTCAGTGGGTCACTGTGGTACTTGTCTTGAAGGAGAAGCTGAAGTTAACACCTGTCTTGCTGTGACGTGAGGTTTTCGTGTGAAAGGGCGTCCAGTGAAGCACAGAGCAAGGCGGGATTCCTGCCCCCATTGAAGTCAAGGAGAGTTTTGCCACTGACCTTGATGGATCCAGGCTTTCACCCCCTGACTATACAGTAGCTGATCCAGCCCTTTTGTCCATCAATCTCGTGGAAGTGAGCTCCGCTATAAATCGCTTCTTGAAAGAGAAGAATGGACACGACTTCAAAGTCTCCCCTCGCTGCATTGCCCTGCGGAGGCTGGTCCTGGCCAGAGATCTCTTTTGTGGGCGATGCGGTTTCCGATGGCACCGCTCAACAAAGCGACAAGTTTGTGGTGTTTTGGTTTGCTGGTTTTTTTACTGTGTTTTTGAAGTGATAGGTCTGTTAGAGCAGTTGCTGCACGCTGTCTGGAAGGGCAGAGGACGCAGCAGGTTGTGGAGTGAGCTTTGAAGCAACCCGCTGGTTTGCACTGAGCGAGGAGCAACTTGTGGCATTTTTCAAGAAGCATTTGCTCGTTGGCTTAGTCAAAGTCTTATTCATAAAATGGGTGCAACATCCAAACAAAACACTGTCTCTGTGCTGAGGATTTGCTCAGTGTCAGCTACTCCAAAGGGAAAACCACAGAGGGCAACTGAGAATGGAGCTGCCCCAGAGTTATTTTGGAGCAGAAGGGGATGCAGACCCCTATGACACTGGCTGCCAGGGACAGCAGCGGCTCAACCCACCAGACAAGGGCTGCCTGTACAAAATACCATCTAGATGGTGATTTGTGGAGTTGAGGAAAAGAAGAAAGGACCCCAGCGGCAGGGCAGGCCGTTCCCGCTCTGCAAAGGGCTTTCTCCAGCTCTCACAACATCCTCAGGGCTGCTGGAACATTATTTTTTTTTTTTTTTTTCCCCTCATCGTGAGCCTCCCACTGACTTGTGGGCCTCTCGCTGGCAATTTGGGCAGAATCTGCTTTGTTAGATGGCCTCCTGCTGCTCTTTTCTTCCCTTCTCCCCCCACCCCTCTTCTCTTTTCTTTAAAAGCTTTATTGCAAAGCCATAAGTCGTTTCCCACCTCCTTGCCTCTCCCTTCTCAGACCACTCTCCTAAGTCGCTGGGGGGTTTTTTTGCCTATATATTTAACTCGACCCAAATAATATTCACCCTGCTGTCAATTCTCAGCTTGTAAAATAACCAAATTGTCTTGAAAGTCAGAAGTTAAAAATATTACCATTTCAGGCTCCTTTACCGGCTGTATTCTCATTGCAAGATTCACGTTTCCCATCTCTCTCCAGAGACTCTCCCGAGCAGCCCCAGCCCCGCTGTTTGCCAACAGTCGGTCTTGTGTGGTTGCATGTGACAACCAAGAGAGCAGATGGATGCTCAAGTCCTGCCTGCCCCTGTCAGGACCCAGACAGAGCTACTTTAAATAAAAATAATCCCACTTTGCACAGTAGCTAAATGTTTGTACGCTCACCTTACGCAGCCCAGAGGCTCAGGTGCTGCAGCTGGCTGAACCCGGGAGTCTCTGCCACCTACCCACGTACGAGCGATGGATGTTCTCCTGCTCTCAGCTGCCTCTGTCCACAAATGCCTTCATTTTAGAAGCTGATAACAGATTAAATGAGTCACTTTGGATAGCCTGGGGTCCAGAGCTGCAAAGGTACTCGCTCTGCTACCACCCGTCTTAAGCGCTTGGGCTATAGGATGGAGCAGGGCCGTGCTTGGCAGAAGTGTCCTGTCTCAGGGAGAGCAGAGGTGCAACAGGGTCTTACAGTGTAAGAGAGCAAAACCCAACAGGTTTGGGGTTGATGGGTGCCTGCTCTCCATGTGAGACCCTCCCACATGCCTACGGGTCACCTTGGTGAGCTCCATGCTGTAGGCAGGGAAGAGCCTTGTTGTCATAAGGGTTTGTGTTAATTTGAACGGAATAAATGGGCTCACTGGAGTCAAAAATGCGAGCGTGTCTCCGTTGCAGTGCAAAAGAGTGACAAGAGGTCCAGGGCAAAAGTCCTAAGAGCTTTGCTTGCCTCTTGCCAGAGTAACGACTGTCATTATAAATCATTTGCTCCTTTCATTAAAGCTTCAGTAAAAAGAAAATTGGCTTCAAAATTTCAGATGTAAAGTACTAAATTGGAGGAGAGGTTAGCTGGAGAAAGAGCTTTCCCAGAAGCACCCTTTTTGGGCAGCCCTTCAGATGGCATTAACTGTCATCTTCTGGGGAAAAGCTCACCTAGGGCCTGTCGTATCAAAGGCCCATATTCTGTCATTGAGGACAAAACAGTACAAACCTCCAGAACCAGGAGGAGAGAATTAAGACAGGCAATGCAATTTCCACCTTTCCCTCTTTCCAGCTCATAAAGGCCATTAGCAGACTGAAGGCACCGTTATTATTCCATCTGTGGTGAGGTCCTATTGCAGACACAGAAAGAATGCTCCAGTCTCCCTCTCTTTTGCAGGCATGGCTCTTATTTAGGGTTTTATTTAGGCTTTGGGTGCTGTTATATAGATATTGATCTTTTTTTCTTGGACTAATTCAGTCTGTTTCCCATTTTTTTTATCCTTTTAAAGCCATTTTCTGTACCAGTCTAAGGGGCATTCCTGCTGCGGCAGACAGCACAGAGAACCTGCGCAGTGGGAGACTAGACCCTCCTGGGAAATCTCTGCTGACTTCAGATAGACCTTAATTTATTTGATAAAGGCAAAACTGTAAACAACCTAATCTCCCCCTCAGGCCTCAGAAGTCCTTCTAATTATTAGCACTAGAAGGAAGCTGGGTTAGATTCCTGCTCCACGAAGCTGGAGGGATTATAGCCACTTCTAGGTCTTTTTCTCTCATTTTTTAGCAGTAGCACGTTTGGGGCTGTTCCAGTAATCAACAATAAATTCTAGGTCTTTGCTGCGTGCTCGTAGCTTGCTGGGTCCACGAGCATCACAGACTTTTTTTGATGCTTTGTGGAAGGATGTCCTGGACAAGGGTTTTTTGGTTTACCAGTTTCATTGCAGTCTGGGGAAAATAAAGGATACAAAGAAAGTACGAGGAGAAACTCTGGGGTTTTTTTTGTGTGTTCTCTCATTCCTCTTGTTCATTGGCTTCTCTTTCTTCCCAGCCTCTTTTTGTATCAGAAGCTGTAATAATCATGATTGAAAAAAAAAGAAAAAAGTAAATGTTAAGAGGTATCTCTCCAAAGTCTGGAGCCTACAGAGCAGCTGAATAAGACAGAGCTGCGTGAAGGTAATGAAGGGGGATAAAGGATGTCTGTGTCCTCATTGTAGGACATGGGTTTTGGATAGATGCTTTCTATATTTTATAACCCTTCATGATATTCACAGTGTGTTTTGGCACAGCTGGAGCTGCAGGGTGTATATAAACCAGTTGTGTGTATTTATGGAACTTGGTTACCTGGACCCATGGGCCTGTGTTTTTTACCCTGATATGAAAGGTGAAAGGTGCATTTCCCCTGATACCTGCAGCTGGGCTCTTTTCTTTGCTCTTCTGTCTCCAAAGCTTCCAGGCACTTTTAAAATCAGCATTGGATTTNATGACAAGACATATATTACTCTGGTGTTAGCCACAAGGTGTAAGAACTAGTGTTGTTTTTTTTTTTTTTAATTTTTTTTTTTTAGAAATGTGACTATGACAAATCATCGGGTGTTGAGCAACTGTATTATCAGAGAATTGTTGGGGTTGGAGGGGACCTTGAAGATCATCGAGTTCCAATCCCCCTGCCATGGGCAGGGACACCTCCCACTAGAGCAGGTTGCTCAGAGCCCCATCCAACCTGGCCTTCAAAACTGCCAGGGATGGGGCTTCCACCACCTCTCTGGGCAACCTGGGCCAAGGTCTCACCACCCTCATGGGGAAGAACTTCTTCCTAACATCCAATCTAAATCTCCCCTCCTCTAGCTTGGATCCATTCCCCCTTGTCCTGTCACTACCCAACATCCTAAAAAGTCCCTCCCCAGCTTTCTTGCAGGCCCCCTTCAGATCCTGGAAGGCCACCAGAAGGTCTCCTCGCAGCCTTCTCTTCTGCAGACTGAACAACCCCAACTGTCTCAGCCTGTCTTCCTAGCAGAGGTGCTCCAGCCCTCAGATCATCCTTGTGGCCCTTCTCTGGACATGTTCCAGCACATCCAAATCTTTCTTGGAATAGGGGCTCCAGAACTGGAGGCAGGGCTCCAGGTGGGGTCTCACCAGAGTGGAATAGAGGGGGAGAATCCCTTCCCTCGACCTGCTGCTCACGCTTCTCTTGATACAGCCCAGGATATGATTGGCTTTCTGGGCTGGGAGCGGGCACTGACAGCTCATGGTGAGCTTCTCGTATTGCTCAAGTATAGACAATTTTACCCTGTTCCTGTGCAAAGTATTCCTTCCTTATTCAGTATTTGTACAGACTTTCCCCCCTCCACCCATTTTCTCCTTCTTAGCTGCCTAAGGGAATTCCTGCTCTTTTATTTCCTTTTTCTCCTTTGCACCTTCACTCGTGTCCACTTTGGATTGCTGTCTAAGTAACTTTTTTGAGGGGAGGGGATGTGTGTGGGTGGGTATTTTCACAGCGCATTTCACATCATTGCATTGCTTTCATCTCAAGCCGATTTCCTCACGCACTCTCGGGCCACCCACCAGTCCCATTATTCAGCATAACTGAAAAGAAATATTTCTACGTCCCAGGCAGCCTCGCTCACCCTTTGCACTGCTGCAGGCAGGGGCTGAAGCCAGCTCCTCTGGCGCTGGTGCCAGCCTTGGCTCTGCTCGCTCCAGCTGGCAGCCGCCCATGCCACCGGCTGCAGTGCCAGGCAGCTTCCAAGCTGCTGGAGGCGAAAACATCACCGTATTTTAAAGGTCTGAGGTTTGAGTGCTCAGGGGAAGAAGGGACCAGCCTGTGCCCTGGCAGGGAGGATGGGCTCCTGGAGAAGGATCCACCAGAGCTGTCCTTGTCCTGCAGCTGGCTGGTGGCTTATAGCCAAGCCCTCTTCTCATAGGGGAGGGAGGAAAGAATTTAGTTCTTAAAGAAGATATTTTGAAAAGAAGAAATTCCATTATTTAAAACACAAACAGATTTCCTCTTCCTACCCCTTTCCATTTCAGTCTCCAAAATCGACGGACATCCAAGTGCTTTCTGGAAAGGACTAAGGAAGCTCTGCTCTTTCCACATGTTTGTTTGGTTTTTTTTGTTATTTTTTGGTATACATGACGGACATACAAGAGATGTACCATCCACACATCCAGCACAGAGGGGCATGAGGAGGTAGTTTTTGCTCCTGTTGTCTCTTCTCCGGCACTGGTGGCTGGAGATTCCTTTAGCTGAGCTTTAAAACCATGCTCAGAGTTTAGAAAGATTTTGTTCTGCTTTTTCCTAAAGCACTGGAGACTGATGGTAGCTGAAGACATGCTGGGCAGCGTGTTTGCTCCTGATCTATTAAAGATCTCTCCTGTGCCTCCTTGGTGTTCTGCTCGGGGACTTATAGGCAGATTTGGAAGCTGGTGGCACTTTTTTTTTTTTTTTTTTTTTCAAAACTGAGCTGTCTGGGCAGCCTTTGGCTTTCTCACCAGGATTTGCTGTGGTCTTGGCACCAGCTGAGAGGGTCAGGGCACTGCCAGCAGTCTCCAGCTCTTCTCTTGTTTGTGGTATTTTAGGATTTCACTACTTTCTTTATGATCTTTCTTAGATCAACAGTTTGCTGGAGGTTGTCAGAGCTACTGGAGGCGGTGGATGCTTCACGGGTCCCAAACCAAGCACTGGCTGTTTGCCCCTGGCTAGAAATGGGGTCTAGTTACAGGGTGGTCCCTGCAGTCCTGGGTATTCAGAATTTAAAATAGGGCTGTCTCCTCTGCAGACGCAGCTGCCCCTTTGGAATCAGGAAGGCAACTGCAAGAGACCATAAATCCTCCTTCTCACTGCAAGCTCAGAACCAAGAGGTTTAATATCCTATGCTAAAGTAATTCCTTACCATCCCCACACCCCATATTCTGCCAGCCCCTGGTCGTAAAGGCAGAGGATGACGAGGCAGTGGAGGCTGAAGTGTTTTAGGAAGACTGACAACAGTAATAGTCACCAGTACCAAGCTTGGTTTAGGTTTAGTGAAACAGCTTGGCTGGGACCAAAAGAACTCATAAAACCCAAAAGAAAGATTCCCATCAGCGTCAACGGGGTTTTGGCTTTGGCCCGACATGGAAAGGCTCTGATTGACTCCAGTGGGGTCTAGATGCAACCCAGCAGTGCCCCACTCTTCCAAGTGCCCTCCCTCAGCTCTCCTGCCCCTGGACAGGCATTGGGGTTTGTGTCTGGAAGAGTTGCTCATGCCAGCGAAGATGCAACTTGCCCAGCCCGTGGAAGAAGAGGAAAGGGCATCTGTATATGTGGAGTATTTCACGCATACTTGAAGTTAACTCTTAAAAAAAAAAATAAAAATTAAACATTTATCTTTAAACACCCCAGTCCCAGCACGCTTGTGGTTAGGCTCAACGTCAGCTTGAGGCTGACTTTTGCCTCTGTAAGAAGGGGTCAGTCTGGAGAACGTGAACATTTCACAGATGGGGTTAAGCACAGATAACTTACTCCTGTGCCCATCCTTGCTGGTCCCACCAGGAGATGGGTTTGTCCAGAGCTGCTGGAAAACAAGCATTTCCCAGCATGTAACTTATTTCAGTGCTGTTCCAAAAGCTGCTGGAATGCAAGAGACTTCCAGAGTATTTTAATAAATATAAAAATTTAAAACAAGTGCAGACGTGCCGGTTCCTGCCAACTCTCTTTCCTTTCCCATTCAGGGGGTGTGTTGTATTACTTTTTTCTTAAAGTACCAGCTGAAGAAAGAGCAAGGCGGGCTATAACAATGCGGGGAGAAAAAACATCACTGCCCTGCTCCTAATTTTTCCCCAACCTCTTTGAATAGCTTGTCCCATGCTGCTCCATCCCTCTCCAAGCAACCAGCCGAGTTTTCCCACAGGAAGCGCCTTCGGGATTAGAAAGCCGAGATTTTTAGATGGAGCGTGTTTGTTTCTCCGATCACCCAGGAATATAATGGCCGAGTCAATCACTTGTCAGAGAGGGCTCATTACAGCCGGCGGGGACAAGGAGCCGGGCAGCGGAGGGCAGGCTGTGCACAGCGGGGTGCGTGGCACGGGCAGCTCGCTCTTTCTTCGCCCCTGCGCTGCTCCGTCCTCTCGCCTCATGCCGATGGCGGACGCGTCATGGCGACTGGCGGGGTGCCCTCGGCCGAGCCCCGGCCGCGGGGATGGAGGTGGCCGGGTCGCTGCGGTGGCCAAGTCCCAGTGGACACGTGCCACCCGGGGTGACTCACAGGCAGGTCTGGGGAGTCCTTCCCACATCCCCTTTCCTGCTGCACATCACCTTCTCCTCGCTCCCTCCTCGCTTCCCAACCTGCCACAAACATCAGCGCTCTGCCCGGCCCCTGAAATCGCTGCGAAATGAGGGCAACGCTAATTAGCGCAATTAGTCCTTTGCTCTTTCCCCGATGGATAACGACAGCAGCAGTCGTCCTGCTGAAGCCAGGTGTAGGTCTGCCCGGGGCTGCCGGGGTGTGCATAGCAGAGATGTGCTGGCACCTCCCCGGGCCTGTCGAGCAGACCTGAGGTTAATTGAGACCAGGTCTCTTAACCCGTTTTGCAAAGAGAAATTTGTTGCCTGAGTCCCTCCCGGCTGTGGGATTATGGATTTCTCACTGTACTGGTGTGGGTTCTCTTGCCTGGAAATGGGATGAGGCAGCAGGAACATCCCCGAGCCAAAAGCTAATCCAGCTCCACGCGACCAGAAACTTATGCTCTGTAGCCGCAGAAATTAGCTTCCCCCTCCAACCCCCATTTCAAAGTGAATCCTGCCCGGAGCTGGTTCAGCACAGTCTCGCCTCCCTGGTATCTATAGGCACGGAAACTCAGCCATTTTGACATTTCTGGCTGCGAATCCTGCCCTTAGCAAACACACTTGATGCTGATACAAGGTCTCTTGGCTGCCTGTGCTCGTACCCATCTGTCGCCGTGGCACCGTGCCCGTGAGCAAGATGCTCTGCTATATTTGCTGCAGCAAAGGTGCCAAACAGACCAGATGTTTTCAGCAGGAAAGTGAAATGGGGAGGCAGGGTCCTTTTTTAAAACTCCTGGCTCTCTTGGCAGCTCTGTGGGGCAGAAGCGTGCGGGGGCACCTTGCCATGTCCCCGCCGTCCTCGGCCAGCAGGTCCCAGCTCCTCCAGGGTGTTTGCTGAGCCAGGCCTGTGTCTGTGGAGGGAGAGTCACCCGCTGCTTCGTCTGCTTGCAGTGTCCTCATCTTTCTAGGGAAAGCCGGGAGGGATAGCTGATGCTGGTGCTGCTGTGGGTACTGCTGCTGGTACAGACACTGGTGCAGGGCTCTGGCAAAGCTGAAGGAGAGCCCCGTGAGGAGTGCACGATGATGCTCGCAGCAGGGTTTTGCATTTGGGCACCTCTCGGCAGTCCGTCAGCCAGCACTTGCTCAGACCTCAGATGAGTCCCAGGAGAGACGGTAAATAAGATGTTATTTTCCTCTCTGGCTGAGCAGTAATTTTCTGCCAGCCCACACGAGCAGGGAACTGCAGTGCCTAATCACAGCTCCTTTTTCCCATGGCCGTGATGCTCAGCCCCAGGAGGGCAAGGCGGTGTGGGCAGCAGGGCAGGAGCAGGCTGGGCAGGAGCAGGCTGGGCAGAGACCTGGTTAAGGCCAGGAATCCAAGAACCAGAGGGATGGGTACAAACCACCAAATGGTGATAGGAGGATGCTCTATATCTGAGGGCTCCTCTGGTAGATGGGCTGCATCGGGCTGTGCCTTTTGGGGCAAAACACCACCCGTTACTGGCTGGGTGGGTGCAGATGGGCAAGGCAGAGTGAGCCCCAGTCCCCCCAGAATCAGGGCAACAGGGCAGGGTTGTGTCCCCCTGTCTCCAGTGTGAGCAGCAGTTTCCCCAAAGCTAGGGGAGAAAGGAGCAGGGGCACCTGGTTATTCTGAGGAACCTAAAGATTTCCAAGCAAATTAAAAAAACCCGAAAGCGTCAGTAGCAGTTTTGAGTGTTTCAGGAAACAACTCGTTTATATCGGTTCTCACCAGCGAAAGAAAAATCAACCCTATAGGATTACAGCCTGCTTAAATCCGGGAATAAAGGCTGTTTGAAGTTCCTCTCTATTAACAAAACCCCTGGAGTTTTTTTCTTGATATCGTTGTCAGGGAAATGTTGAGGTTGGAGATATCCACCCTGTATATACGCCGGCTCCCCTGTCAGATGGAGGAGCTGGAAGAAATGTGTACGCTGGAGATTTTTCCTAGTGCTGAGACCGTCGAATAAGACAAATTCCAGGTAAGTCGAAGAGAGGCCATCTATGCAATGCCACTCTGCCTGAGAAGAAATGTGATTCTTTGGGGTTACTTACTGACACAACAGAAAAATTGCATTGGAAACACAAAGCAAGCAGAAAAATGGAGTAATTCCTGCAAAAATCTGGTGGTTCTATATTTATTGTTCTGATTGATTTAAAAACTGAACTGTGTCTGTGTTATTTTAATTAAGTAGCCCAGTGCTTCTGTACTGTCGTAGTGAGCATCTTGTCGTGGAGTCGAACTCTGGAAAATAGTTTGAAGGCTCCTGAGACCAAAACCTGTGTTTTTATTGCTGTTGGCTGATGATGTTTGTGGAAGGTTGAGCAATGACCTGATAATTTGCCAATCACCATGAAATATGCGCTGTTAAACTTCTCTTCTAGATGTCCCATGTGAAATCTCAGCTGCTTTAGACGCTTTGTGAAACACAACCGAGCTTTTTAAATTTATGGGGAGTTGTGATAGACATGGGAAGCTGATGCTGCTGGCTTGCAAACAGATGAAACTGTCTTTATTTTCAGTGCAGAAAATTGCACTTTTTTGCCTTTTGTATTAGCTAGTGCCTGTGAGGACTAAGCCAATTTGTTGAGCCAACATCAGAGCTTGCAGCATTTGTTTGTTTTTAAGTAGAGCTGGCCAGAAAACAAAGATCCTGTAATACTACTGTAGGGAGGCCTCGGGTTTCCTTACCTTTAATTGCGAAACCTAGGGAAACTTGTTTTTTTTTTTTTAATTAAAAACTCTTGACAGACACAAAGTCATCTACTCTGGACAACAAACTCTTATGGAAGACCCACCGTCTTCTGCTGCCGCTGGAGATCCTCATCAAAAAGCCTATTTATCAGAGCTGATGTGGTTCCCCCAAAATAAGCTGGTTTCAATAGATCAGTGCTCATTGCTTTTTTTTTTTTTCTTCTTTTTGGCTTTTCAAATCCAGCACGCAGGAGGGATCAGAAAGGTTTCTGACCTGCCCGAAGCAGAGAAGGACAAGCCCTTGTGAAGCCCATTCCCGTTGCGGGGAGGCTGGAGCGAGGCTAAGGGTGGAGAAAGAGACTCCTCTTGGCAAAATTACTAATAAGCAGGTAGGGCTATTTAAGCCTCGAGGTGTATTTAATGAGATTAAAGTTCCCTGGTTGCTCTCACTTGCTCTCTTCCCGTCCTAATTAACTGCCACTTGAACTCCCCTCCCAAGCTGCTGACCTTGCTGGAGGCACTGGGGACACCCACGGGAGTCTGGAGACATGGCTGTGCCCCTGCAGCACCCATGGGTGATGGTGTGGGACCGTGGGGTGTCCACAAGCAGGTCACTCAATGCGGTGGGGCCTCTTTCTCCCAGCAGGACCCCACGGTGCCCCAGGGACACAGAGCACCCAGCTGGTGGAGAGGGGAGCAGAGCTTTGGGCACGGTCACAGCCCCAGGATGAGGCCCGGAGGCACGGCAGCGCTGAAGTACCTGCCCTCTTGCCTGTGGCTGGTTTTGTCAGAAGTCAGTATTTTTAGAGCAGAAGGAATAATTTGTTTTTATTTCTTTTCCCCAGTACTTGGTCTCCAGTTTCTCCTCTCATCACTCTTCCATTTAGATGCCATGATAAAGCTGCTGATCCAGTTCTGGGACGTTTCCCATGTCTCCCAGCACAACTAGTGGAAGATGACTGTCGACAGAGATGCTGTTCATGTTCCCGCATGATGTGGATGTCCGAGAAGTGGAGCAGTAGTTTGGGGTGATTCATTCCACAGGGCTGTGCCAGGGCTGGGGGAGCAGCCATCACCCTGCCTGACACCAGTATGGGCAGCATCGTGGAGCAGAGCAGAAAGGAGCAGTGTCCTCTTGTTAGAGGGAATTTTCTTCATGTGGCAAATGCAAGAGAAGGGGCAATGATAGAGACATTAGCTAAACACCCATCCCTCCTGCAGAGGAATGACCAGGGTGCTCCTTTGTCTTCCCACCTCCCTTCTGCCAAGGGCTGTCCTCAGAGACTTTCCAACCCACAGAATCACAGCATGGTAGGGGTTGGAAGGGACCTCTAGAGATCACCTCATCCAACCTCCCTGCTAAAGCAGGTTTACCCATTGCAGTTTGCCCAGGATCACATCCAGGTGGGTTTTAAATCTCTCCAGAGAAGGAGACTCTACAACACCTCTGGGCAGCCTGGTCCAGACTCCTTCATCCTCACAGGAAAGAAGTTTTTCCTCATCCATTCTTTCTCTCTTCTCTCCCAGCTGTCCAAGGCAGGGGAGATCTTTCCATAGTCCCTTGCCAAGCTGCCCACCCCAACACACCCATCACTGCAGTGCATGGATAGCGTGGGGCTGGAGGTCCCTCCACCTGCCGGACCCATGAGGTGTCCCCAGCTGCTCGGCCCCTAAACCCTTTAGGAAAGCTGAGCTCTGTGCAGCACACCCAGCGCCACGAGGCCATGGCTCAGGATCGAGCCCCCGGCACATTAAACCCTTGGGAACGGTTGGAAAAACCCTAACGCAACCACCATGGCTGCCTGTCGGGTGCCCTGCCCGACACCCTGGCTGCCCGCCTGGCAGCGTGAGCTTGGCAGCACTGGGACCATGGGGTCTCCACCAGCAGATGGGCTGTGGTGGAATGGCACCGTCCTGCCATCACTCACTCCAGACCTGGAAGCACCTGGATGTCACAGACCTCCCCCAAAAGCACTCACTCTCCTCAGGCATCCCTGTGCCCAGAGATGCTGCCCGGCGGCCTCCCGGTGCCGCTGGAGGAGAAGCCATCACTGAAGGGTATTTTTAACATCACCTTGGTAAAACTTAAAGGCTAAAAGTCTCTTGGCAGACAGAAAGCTATTCTTCTCTTTCTGATGAAGAAACTATTTCCTCATACATCTGGTTCATATTTTTCTTTAGGTTTCTGCCAGAAACAATTCTGAAAACAAAATGCAGAGCTGAGCGGAGCAAATGTATACATTCCTGAAGGATTCCTTCACCGTTCCTCTCCGACCCAAACCTACCAGTCCTCCTTAGAAACCTTTTTTTTCTTTTTTTCCCCCCTTTCTTTTTCATTTTTCATTTCTTTTTAATTAGTTTTCTTTTTGAAATGTGAAAACATATGGCCTGATTAGCTCTGGAACACTGCTGCCTGCCTCGTATAAAATGCTCTACATTTAGAAAATAATTACAGTGAATAGGACGGGAAAAATACTCCATCACAGAAATTTATTTTTTTTTATTTCTAATTGTTTAAGCCTATTATCTCTCCAGTCAGATTTGTCTGGAAAGCCTTATTAATGACTGTGTGACACGAGCCTCGCGCTGGGGCCTCACGGCTCAGAGATGTTGTGTTTTTCTTTGAAATCCAGGTTTTGGACTAGAAAAAGGGAAGCGGCAGCGAGCAGCGTTTGAGACTGCGCTCGGCTGCACGCATCCTGCTTTGGTCCCCTCCTGCTGAACACATGTGGGCAAATGGCCAGGGTGGCTTTGCTTTTGTAAAGCTTGGTGGGTAGGGCTGTGACAGAAAAAAAAAAAAGACAAAAAAGAGAAAAGAAAAAACAAAGACAAGGGAGGGCGATATCCCAGTCCCACTCTACCGATGCTCCAGTAATTGAGAGGGAGGGGATGGGAAGGTCATGGGTGGGTGCACCCAAAGGCTGCCTGTGCCACCTCGTGAGATGGATGGCACCCACGGTGTTGTCATAGCACCAAACTCCTGTGCCTGTATCTGCTGCTGAGGAAGCGCGGCAGCTGAAAGCCATTGGCTTCACCTAATTGGGAACAGAGGCAATCCGTTAAGAAAGAAATGTGTAGCCCCAAATTATTTATGTTCCTAGTGGGAGTAGTGCAGTTGCTGCTTGACAGCCTCTGCTCCCTCACCAAGGTATCCAAGTGATGCCTGAGCTGGAAGACCACGCGTTTTGCAGGCGACGCTATGGAAATGTTTGCAAACATTTTATTGAGAGAGGTTTGTGTTGCTGCTGTTTTATTCTTTATGCAGAGGAAAAAAAAATCAGTGTTGGGAGTAAGACCCCTTTTACCTCTTCCACAAGACCCTCTAGGCTCTTAATCTCTAGTTTATTGAGGCTGTAGTTTCAGGTGAGGATAGAAGAGTGTGAGTGGTGGTGGTTGAGAGATGACCTGCAACCACTCTATGTTTTGACTTGCTTTTTAACCTGACACAGACGTTTATTTGAACGCCTGTGTGGGAACAGGAAGCCCTGTTTGTAGCAGAAATAGTGTGGCCCTGGCTCTGAAGAGGACACCTCTGCTCAGCCACCATGTCAGCTGCCTTGCAGGACAGTGAAAGGGTGGATGTGGTTCCTGGCAGGGTTAAGAAGCAGAGCCTGCTGCCTTCCCTGCAGAGAATTGCTTGCATTCACTCCAATAATTGCTGCCTGCTTGGAAATGCTCCTGCTAAAAGACCAAAATGACTGATTACAAAAATTGGAAAGGATTAAAATCTCTAAAACAATGCAAAGGGAAGAAAATAGATGAGCTAGCGAGGGAATAGGCTTATCACTTCTTGAGCAAACAAACAAGTGAAAGCTAATTTTCTGAGCCAGCAAATGAATGATTA
This sequence comes from Baryphthengus martii, assembly GCA_013396935.1. Lineage (NCBI taxonomy): Eukaryota > Metazoa > Chordata > Aves > Coraciiformes > Momotidae > Baryphthengus > Baryphthengus martii. Next base: position 184,691 of record VWZK01001316.1, on the reverse strand, counting down.
ATGAACCAACCCACAATTAACCCTTTATCACAAGCTCACCTACTCCGGGTAAGGGCTTTGCACAGCTATTGCTCTGCTTAGGCATCGGGATAAAGACACAATTTGATGGTCATAAATCTGCCGCTCAGGTTGTATTTCAAAGGGGTTTGACGTAGCAGGTATATCTGGGGGAGGAAGAAAACACGGTTTAAAGACGTTCCAGATGTACAGTACTTGGGATGCGGTGTTGTTTCAACAGCCCCTCGTTTGTGTATCTCTCCCAGCATGGCAATAAACTAACCTCCTTGACACAGGCACAACATATTTTGAAATATGAACTTGTCTTTTTACTGCATTTTGTTAAATGATTAATTTGCCTTATATTAACTTAAAAATGAGCTCATTAAAAGATTTCTTTTTTCTTTGAAAGCGCTGCTCATTATACTATCATTTTAAGTAATTAAATCAGAATAAATGGCTCTGTGAAGCTATTTTAATGTAACATCTAATTATATCTGACCTAGACGCTGAACTATAATCATTAACTACATGAACTGTGTAATGTTCTGCAGACTCTTTAATAATTTATACAGCCTGAATTCAGCTGCGTGGAGTTGTAAGCTGAAGCCCTTAGATGCCATGCACCTGTAATGGGTGTGGGACAGCTGATGGGAGTTTGCTTGGCAGGCTTTTTCCAGCCTTGCCTCCGATCCAGGAGGTCTTCCCTGTAGAGCTGTGCTGGCTGCAGGCTCGGCTCGACCTGGCTGGGGTTGCTTCAACTTTATTTTGTAGATGGGGATAAAATCTGTGTCTCGGGCACGTGTGTGGCTTGAGATTTTCTTCTATAGGATGCTCTAGTCAAGGTAACGTATTTATACCATGTGTATTTAAACTGTGTTAGGCTGTAACTTAGATGTTTGCACACGAGTGGCCAGGTTCTGTTACAACAAACTTTGCTTTTACTGTGTTGAATTGTATGCTTGCTGTTTGCCATCTATGCAGGCTCAGTCTGTGCTTCCATTTTAAATGACTTTTTTCTGATCTATTTGCATATAGCTTCTAGACTCCTGTTCCCTGCAAGACTCGCTTGGGTTAGGTTTGCTCCTGAAAATAAGTTTGTCTGGTAAAGGACAAATTGGCTGGCAGGAGTCTTAACCTTTTCCCACCTCAAATAAAAAAGAGATGGGCTGGATGTTGCCAATGCAATAGCTGGTCCATCCATCTCCTGTGCACCGAGGATGGGTTCGGTGCCTTGTGGCAAGTGAAGCGAAGCACCATGTTGTAGCGTATCCAAAAATTGCTGGTGCCACCTATTGGTGGAAATCTGCAGATTAGAACATGATTAATGTGCGTTATTATGCCCTCTGCTTATCAGTCCCCAGCTGACAGGTGGGTTGAACCAGTTTTACTGTTAGTTTTACTATCGGTTACCGTTGGCAAACAGCGCTCGCATTCCTCGTGTATCTTGGGCGTGATTTGCAAACAAGCGGCTTTGCCGCGGGCGGGCGGCTGCCGCCGGACACGTGTAGCCCTGGTGACGTGTGTGAGGTGAGGGTAGGTAGGCAGAGCTGCTCTTCAAGAGCAGGCCAGGGCAGACCTAAAAGCCAGGCTTGTTTAAATGGTGCTACTGGATGTGTCAATAAGCCCCTGTGGTTTAGGATAGCTGTTGGGTGGGTATTCCTGCTGCATGTGGTCAGGGTGTGGAGAGAGAGAGGTGGAGTGGTATAGAACTTAGGGGTGGTGATGCAGTGCTGCTTTGAGGGGCTCCAGCTGGAGCCCCACGTGCTGGCCACGGAGATGGATCATTTCACCAAGCAAAGGAGACGCGAGTACGGATGCAAAGGCTTTGCTACATGGATTTTTCCAGCCTCGGGGGATTTCCCAGCCTTGTGAGGGAGGTAAGGGAGAGCTGAATCCCTGCTTAGAGTCCTGCTTCCTGCTGCCTTGTTGCAGGAGACCTTTAGCCAAGTCCTGATAGGCAACAAAAAGCTTCGCTGGCCTCCTGCCTGGTATGTTTAAGCAGTTTTATAGCCGTCATATAGAACAGCCCTATATTAGCGTCAGGTTTAATACTCCCGGGAAACATCCAGCCACAGTACTGACATCATGGACGAAAGGCTCCAAAGGTTCACTTGCTTAAGTGGCTATTTGTAATAGAGTCTTTTAATAAAATCTCATTAAAGGAGAGCTGCCTGAGCCCGGTTCCTGCGATTGCTGGAACAGAGCACTACAGGCCAGCCTCACGAGCCGCCTCCAAAGGCAGGCGAAGTAAATGGGCTCCCATAAGGACCCAGTTAGGGCTGGGGGGAAGTGCCTGGCGCTCATCCATGCTGATCTTGTCCAGACCAAGAGGAGTAAAAGGGCTTCGTAGAAAGCAGAGCAGAGAACGAGCGCTGCAGAAGTGTGAGAGATGTTCCTGTCTCTTGACCGTCCTGGCTGGGAAGGACTGAGGGGAGACAAGAAGACCTCAGACCCGCTTCCAGTTTTCCTTCCCTGCCACAAGCTCCTAAATGATGATTGCTTCAGCCTCTAAGCAAGGGGCAGAGGATGCAGGTTTCTCCTGAGTTAAGATGCCAAGAGGTTGGTGCTCCCAGGGAGTTCTTTCCATTTTCTATTGCAGTTTGCCTGAACTTTCTTTTACTGTAGGATTGAAGAATAATCTGAATTCCAGGGAAGAGTTTTCTAAACGCTTGTCTCCTCTGTAATTTTTCTGTCATGCCATAGAGAGGAGCTGCTTGAAAGACTTCAGCAAAGAAATTATTCTCTACTTCAATCCTAGGGTTTTTTTGTTGTTTTGACTTATTTTTTTTAAATACCTAAAAATTACACTTTGATGTGAAAATTATACGCACTTAGAGATATGCTAATATGAAAATGATTGGAGAAGCGTTGAACATGGAGAGCAGCTCATTTCCAGACACTTTCCTTCACCACCTGCATCTCCGACAAGCTCAATCCCATCCTTCCATACACAGCTCTCCACCTAAAGCTGTGTTATTTGTGTTGTAAAAGCTACTCCTCTTTCAAATGGGTTCAAAAGAAGATCCTATGTGTTTATGTTGTTGAACTTTCTTCTTTTTTAGCTGAAGGATTTTATGCCCTTTCTGTTGTTTTCTCAGAATGATGGTGGTGATGTTCTAGTTCAGGAGATGCTTAAGGACCAGCAGTGTTTTCTTGAACTGGACTTGGGTTGGTGTATCCATCCCAAAACCATCACTGGTCAATTTTTCAGATCCTCCCGATCCTTAGTGCTAAATGTGGTCCCAATCCCCCCTGCTTTATTTTTTGCACAGATTAAAAACTTGTTGCTGACTGAACGAAAACTGCCTGCGCTGGCCACTGCCTTTGAAGGGATACAACGAGTTCTCATGTCTTTCTGTTTTCAGAGATGTTTTGCCTATAGTTCTCTACATATGAGAAGTGAGATAAGCCAGGGAAAAAAGGATGCTTGAAGAGTAACTGTAGGGATTGTATCTTCATGTTTTCTTTCCTTGCTCACTTCAAAAGCGGATTTTGGGAGTCAAAGGCAGAGCTGGTATCATCACGGCTAAGGATGATTTTGTTTATAGCCGATGCCCTGCTGTGTGCCCGGTGTGCCGGCGGAGATAGGAAACTCTCTTAGAGAAAGCCTGAGAAGCAGGAGATGTGCTTTGCCTGTGAAGCAGGATGATGGCTACCAAGTGCTAAGGTTTAATGTGCCTCTGCTGTAACACTCTGCTCTTTTAGCATCCCAAATGCTTGTGACTAGTTAGTGCTGGTGGCACCATTGGCTGATGACAGGGTGGCAGTGGGATGGTGCTCAGTGCTATTAATACAGCAACTAGAGCAATTCCAGTTTCTGTTCAGAGAGAAGCACGTGGTGATAAAACTTCCAGTGAGCAGCTTCTGCCTGTGCTCACAGGCAAGGGAAGCATCCTTGCAGTGATTAGCTCTAATTCCCCTGCTAGAGAACAACCTGACTTTCTTTCTTAGTGGTTTTCCAGGTGGCATTCTTGATAGCTAACATGGCTTTGAGCTGTTAGCATTGCAGCCTTAGCTCTCATTGCCACCCCTAGGTGTGCTTTCCCGGCGTGCCCCTTTCCTAGGTCACTCCACAGGGAGCCGTCCCACACCCTGGTGTCTTCCTGAGACTCGCTTCCCACCTGTGGGGGGTGACCGGGGACCCTCCAGCACATCCCAGTTTCCTGGAAATCCATGTCCTTCTGTTGTCTTTCCCCTGCTGTCAGGGTCTGGTGGAAGCAGGAAAACGCTCTTTTTGTGTCTTCCTTTCCCTGCTTGTTTCTCCAGATGGCCATCTGTTGAACCACAGGTAGTCCTGCTGGGGAAATAACCTCGCAAAACCAGGCCGCTATATATTGAGTTCCCAACCGTTTTACAACGCTGCTCCAAACCCATTGGTTGCATTAATCAATTTGTTGTGGTTTAAGGGTTAACAGATTGAGTGCGGGGAGGGGATGACAGGTGATAACCTCAGGACCCTGAGGGGTCGGAGGGCAGTCGGTTTTCCCTCCCGCTCTGTGCCACGATCCATAAAAAAGGCAGGAAGTCGGCGGGGGAGAGGGGAAGGGGGGGGGGGCTCTTCCTTCCCGGGCTCTGCTGCTGTGACCGCCCCTCAGGGCGGCCGGGCCCAGCTGCCTGTTCTCTGCACCATCCAGCGCCTCCCAGAGCGTGTTTTGTACAGAGTTGTATATCCCTCACCCCTCGATATTCCTTTTCCTTGTTCATCTCCAATTTTAGCTGAGGCATTTGCTTCCCTATTCTCCTTTTTATCCTGGGAGGGAAGGGGGGAGGGGGTTAAGGGGACTTGGAAATCCAGCCCTGTGAGGCTTACACTGAGCTTTAAATGGAGACACAGTTCAAGCTGTTTATTATTATGCATTAATCAATTGCAAGGGTCCTCAGAGTTTGCACCAGAACTTTGCATGTCGTATCTGTCGCTTTTAATAGTGTATTATCATAGAATGCCAGGTTGGAAGGGACTTCAAGGATCATCTGGTTCAACCTTTAATTATTTGCTTCCAGATGTTTATCTACTTGAGAGAGGCATTAAAATATCCATAAAACTTAAAATATAGATTGCAAGAGGTGCAGTACATAGGACAATGAAGGAATTCTGAATGTAAGACACAGGCACGTGCACCCGTTACAGCTGCTCAAAGGAAAGCTGCTACTGAGCACCGTAGGATTGGTCACCGATGCTTAGGGTTACTTTACACATTTATCTGGGTCCAGCAAAAGCTGAAATCCAGTATTTTAGGGTGGAGACACTCTGCACGCCTGATTTCCATTGGAAACTTGCTCCATGCTCGTTTTGTTTCTGGCAAAAGCACAGTGGGCTCTCTGTTTGCTCAGGCCCTGGTCCTGCGGTATGATTCAGATCCCTCGCCTGCAGCTTGCATTTTGGTTGGCATCCGTCTTAAACAGATTGGTTAATCTGAAACTTGCATGCAAATTTGAGAGCCTGGGTATAGACAAAGAATTTTCTGCTTTCGGTCTTAAATTCAAATCACTTGGAGACACACGGGCAATGTTTTAACCTTGCCAATGGGTGGAGGAAGATGAGCAGGTGAATTTTTCCTGCTAGCAAGGACAGCTTTGAAGGGGCTGGGCTTATTTGGGGGTTAAATAACATCCTAGTGTAAGGCACTGGAGAAACAGGCCCTATCTATGAAGCCTTATGTTAAATAAAGCAGTCATAACAAGCTCTGATTTTCCCCTAAATGTGCCAAACTATAAACTTGCATAGGCTTGCGTGAGCAGTTTTGAAAGTTTAGTGTTAGCTGTTGTTTGTAAGCAGTTTTGATCTGAGGATACTTGGATTTCACCTGGGAATGGAGATATCCTGGCTCTAGGGAGGCTGTTAGAGGAGAGAGATTTTAAATGTCAAAGATGTGTGTATTGTGAGTATATTTAAAACTGTAGGTACTTGGAGCCTGGTACCTGTGCAGCAATGAATCAAAATAAATAAATGCAATTGTCCAGAAGAACAAAAGGAACATTAAACAGATAATACCCTCTTCGCTGGGAAACAGCAAAATTTCAGACTCCATAAATAAAACCTACTGGTCTAATAAATGTTCCAGAGATAACTGGAAAAAATATTGAAACGGTCTCTTGGTTGTAAGGGAGCGTATTGCACTTGTGCCTAGCAAAAGGACTTGGAGCCTCTGCAGTTGAGTTGATTCATGGCCCTTTGTAATGTCCCAGTTATCCCCAATTGCAGCAGGTTTCATGCAGCAAGTACCACAGTATGTCAATGTCTCGTTAATATTTTAAGGAGAACAGAGAAGGACCAGATTGTAGTTTGCTAACGTGGGGTTTTTTTCCTCTTGTTTTTTAGAACACAGACTACTGATAAGAGTTAGGAGGCTGGACAGAAAGGACTGCTTCGTGTGCTAATGGCCTGAGAAGATGCAACTTCCTCTGAACTGACCAGGAAGAGAAGAACTGGGGAGGTGAGTCACCACGACCCGATAGCGTGGGCGGTGAACGGATGGTCTGAACGCGTGCCAGGATGGAGCAAACGATGCAAGCTCCCATGGGGCTCCAGCTAAAACGCTGGGCCAAACGGGTGTAAGCTGCCTGTGGTTTTGCTGCTTGGTAAGATTCTGATCTGCGTGGAAAAATCGAGAAGGTTTGAGTTGAGCATCCCTTTTATCTTGGGAGTTTCTTGTCGTTCTACTTGTAACCAACACAACCTGCGTTCCTGTATTTCACAAAAACCCAACAGTCCTTACAGTGTGCTGGGACAGACAATTACAGCCTGTTTCCACCTGGACTGTGCTGAGAAGGTGAGGTGGACTCTGCTCCCTTCCCAGTTCCCCCATTGCTCAGCATCCTTTCTCCTGGCTGGTGGCAACATCCGATGCTGACATCAGCCCGGGCAAGAGAAACACGGATGCTGCTTGTGTATTTTCATCCAAAATCTGCCAGAAGCGCCGTGGGCTGGATGCTGGTGGGGAGGGAGGAAGTGTGGGGTGTTTTGTTTGGGTCCTTTTTATGCTGAGCTGAAGGAAAGAAGCCTAAATTTGGTGTGTGGTCTCTGCCGTCATTTGTGAGGATATCCTCTCAGTAATCTATCTCTTCTGGCTCTTGTGTTTATCAAAAAGGATGGTTCCTGGTGCCTCTTTAGGAGGCTGTGTTTTGGCTGCGTGAAGAGCAGCGTGCAGTGCACATCTAATGTTTTCACCCTTTACCAGATTGGCCATCAGTGTGCTCAAAGGGCTCTACCTCCTGCTGCTGCCTCTGTACTCCCTTCGGGACACAACTCACGCAATCAGCATGGTAGGGGTTGGAAGGAGATCATCTAGTCCCTGCACGTGGTTTTTCTGCCTCTTGAAGGAGGAGGGAGCCCTTTGGGGACAGAAGGAGGTGGCAGACAAGGGACTTGCTTGGCAGAGCTTTCCAGCTTTAACGGGGGCCGACGCCGGCCCGGGCTCTACCGCTTTGCTGCGCGTACCGCTGTGTTTCAAAGCTGTCTGTGCTTGGTGTTCATGCTGTGCTCTCAAGTTAGCCGTGTCTGAACTGAAGATACTCCTTAGAAGTCTATCTTAAGTAACATTAAAAGCTGAAACGGGCTGCTCAAGCATTTGATAGATTTTTATTTTTTTTATTATTTTATTTTTTTCCTGACCGTGTGTAGCGTAACATAGAGCAGGAAGAAACGTCCCAGCCTTCACTCTGAGTGTGTCTTGTGTCATGAGCGATGGGGATGGTGTGGCTGAGACGAGCTCATGCAGCCACTCTATGTGAATGTGAAAACTGCCATTAACCCCTCCTGACTGCCTCGAAGATACGTGGTTTATGCCACCCCTTATACCTGGCAGATCTAAATGGGGAGAACCTGCAGAAAGGGAATGGTTCAAGAATACATTATGGGCTAGAGGAGTTATGTTACAGAGCCTTTTTTTCCTTCTGGCTAGATAATTGTTAATTATCTTGGTTGTAGCTGTTTTGAACTTATTTGGGTCGAAGTGACACCAGCTTTTGCCAGGGATTGTGCTTTTCTCTATATAATGGCCATGAGGGTGACAACACATCCCCGTGTCAATGCAATTTAACATTAGAGTGTCACTGGTGGCTTGAGCAGTGGGCTTTTTAAAAATATGCAGTGGAGGAAAGCCTTTTTTTTTTTTTTTTTCGCTTACTGAACTCAAGCACATAAAATGATGTGATTTCAGAGCAGCAATGCTTTTTCAGGGCTGCTTGTTACAGTCAAATCTTGCTCAAACGTGAGGAGGCGGGGGAGCCTGGGAGCTGGGCACCTGGAAAAGGCATTGGCCTGGAGACCAGCTGAGCTAAGTGAGAAATTGTGAGGTGTTGGTTTTGGCAGGGCTCTCCTGTGCTCTGCAGGGCTTTTCAGAGCCTGCATTTCCATTTGATTTTGGGGTGCCTATCACTGGCTGAATACCTTACACTCGGAGGTACCGCTTCAGTTTCACGTGCAGCCTGTTGTCAGGGCTACAGGCAGCTGCAGATGTGCGCCTCTGAGACATTCTTGGTAAACAACCAGAGATTTTGGGTGGAGGGTTTTAGGAGCGTCACGTCCCGTTACTGTCATCTCCTGCTGGCGTGACTGTGCAGGTATCACCCTGTCAGCTGTTGCTGGCTGGAGCAGGGATGATTTATGGTAAGCAGGTGACCAGCCAGCTGCCAGCCAGCCTCATGTGTGCTCATATGGGAAGATGGGAATGCCTTTTTGTGCAGTGCCTGTCTCTGCGGTGCTGGGATCGGCATCGAATGCTAATTTCATGCCCAGTTGCAGCCCCTCGTGTGCCACGATCTTAGAATGGTAGGGATTGGAAAGGACCTCTGGAGATCGTCTCATCCAACCCCACTGTTAAAGCAGGGTCACCCAGAGCAGAGTGCCCAGGATCCTGTCCAGACAGGTTTGGAATCTCTCCAGAGAAAGAGGTTTGGAATCTCTCCAGAGAAGGAGACTTTCTGGGCAGCCTGTTCCAGGGCTTGGGCACCCTCAAGGGAGGAAGTTTTTCCTCATGTTCAGATGGAACCTCCTGGGTTCCAGTTTGTGCCAGGTACCCCTCATCCTGCCACTGGGCACCACTGGAAAGAGTCTGGCCCCATCCTCTTGACACCTGCCCTTTAGATATTGATAAGCATTGAGAAGGTCCTCTCTCAGTCTTCTCCAGGCTAAGCAGCCACAGATCTCTCAGCCTTTTCTTGTTAGAGAGATACTCCAGTCCCCTCATCATCTTTGTAGCCTCTGCTGGACTCTCTCCAGTAGTCCCTTGTCTGTCTTGAACCAGGGAGCCCAGAACTGGATACAATACTCCAGATGTGACCTCACTAGGACAGTGTAGAGGGGGAGGAAAACCTCCCTTGACCTGCTGGACACACTCTTTTTCATGCACCCCAAGACACCATTGGCCTTCCTGGCCACAAGAGCACATTGCCGGCTCATAGTAATTTGTCCACCAGGATTCCTAGATCCTTCTCTGCAGAGCTGCCTTCCAACAAGTCAGCCCCTCCCTCGGTGCAGAACTTGCCCTTGAGGAACTTATCCTGAGGTCCCTGGTGAGGAGGATCAGGCTGCACCAACCACCCCTCCACATGCTCAGCCACCGGCAGGCTCAGCAATACACGGTACTCAACCTGGTTTGGTCTTCTGCCTTCTGCTAAAGGGCCCCTTCCACCTGCACACACCAAGCTGAATCCTATGGTTAGCTCTCTGCTTTCTCAGCCTTTCGGTGTAGAAGTGGTTACATCCCCCACCAAGAGGGGAATAACACTTGTTGGAGATCATCAGGAAAAAGATGAAATTCTGGGTCTACCGAGTAGGAGCCTGCGGTTAATTCCCTGATTTCAAATGGTGTTTTCGGAGTAGGCAATAATCAGTGGGCCTTGACCGCTTAATTAAAGGGCTTTGTAAAGCAAACGATGTGGAGAATATGCAGCCTGGGAGAGCAGTGGGTAGGAGATGGCTGGTGGTGTCCAAGTGGTTTTAATGCAGGCTGACAGTCTCCCTTGGTGGGAGTAACTGAGGGAGGAAAGTCTACTTTCCAGCCCCTTCTCCAGCTGTTTTGGGGAGGGGGAATGTGGAGGTTGGAAAGGGAAAAGTGGGTGAGATATTACATCACCGGTTAACTGGGAAAGATTCAACCTGTACTGGAGGAGTTAATTGTGGTCGTGCTTCTACAGCCAGCGAGGTTGTGTCATCTTCAAATATTAATGTGTGACCTCCAGATGAGGCTTCAGAAACGTACACTGATGCTCTTCATGTTTCTTTAAAATCCGTGTGAGCTTTGCCACTACCTGCTATAAGCAAAAGATTATCTTCCAGGATCGTTGATTTAAGAATTTTGCAGCAGTAGCACTACACTAGGGAAAAAAAAAAATATAATTTAAAGCTGTAACTATTGCAAGAATTGAACTTGGTTTTGATGAGGCTTCTTTGGTGATGCTTATCTCCCTGCATTTGAAAAACTTAACACTGGTTGATTCTGAGCTTGCTTTCTGTGGTGCCTGTTACCATTTCTGCAGTCTCCTTCCAAAGAGACTCGGCCCCTTGGATTCAGGGTCTTCCTCGGTGCAATTTTAATTCTTTAAACTTCCAACTTCCCTGCTAACCTTTTATCTGGTGAATGGTCTAGGTGCAGAGGTGAAACTGAGACAAGGAGAGCCTACTGAGGAAAGGAGAGCCTACAGACAGGAAGATAGACCTTTGTAAGAGGAAAACTTTATCTCCCAGGGTGGAACCACAGGATCTAGCTTCATGTTTGGGACCTAGGTGAATGTAGCAGCACTAGTAATTAGTGTGTACTAGACAGGGAGGACTGTTTGACACTAAGCTTTTACATGAGGATTGCAGGAAGCGTGCCTGGACTCTCAGCATGAATGTGATCAGATCCATATGAGGACAGGGATATCAAATTCCCCAGCTCCCCGCAAAAATGTTGTGATTAATCACGCTGAGAGTTGCAATTAGACCAAATAAAAGCAGCATGTTAAAGACGCTAAGAAGGAGGTGATGTGAATGTTATTAACGAGCGGGAGGTTTTGGCTTTGTAGTGTTTTTTCAGCAGAGCCTTTTTGAAATGTGTCAAACAAATAGAACCGAGATAAATGTAAAATCAGCTGGCTGCTCGTTACTCACGAGGATTTGAAATGAGTGTTGGGGAGAGGAGGAAAGATCATAATTACCCAGAGGAAAAGGGCTAAATCTATGGAGTGAAATAGTTATTAATGTTAATTGTGGCCATCATTGCACAGAGGCGGAAGGCGATGCCTGCCGTGTGAGATTTTTTTGCGTGCGGACTGTGCTGGAGGATTATTGATGGGATGGGGATGGGCATTTACATCCTTCTTGAAGGAGATGAGTCCATCAGACCCCTTCCACATGTGTCGTCCTGGTAGAGAGGAGGTGTATAGCAATGAGGGAGATGAGGATGGGGGAAACTTCAGCCATTAGTAGAGCACCGTATCTGCTAAAAACAGCCCAAACTTAGTTGGTCCTGTGTTGATCTGCTCTTCTGAAACTTCCATCAGCAGAATGATACTTCACTGATTATAATCTGCTGTAGTTTAATTAAGCTATCGTACAGCTCCTTTTCAGAAACTTCTACTTTGACAGCAGCGCTTAATCTGCCTTTCTCTGCCTCTTCTTCCGTTGGTTGTAATCCTTGTATTGGATGGGGTTTATGCTGGTTCTTTCCAGGATGTTTTATGGCTATACAGCTTTCCTTATCTATTTTTGTGCTGTGTGCTTGCAGGGATTTATGGGCTGAAGTATTAGATGCAGAGCAGGAAAGGGGGAAGCAGCGCTAGAGCCATTAAAATCCCGGAATCCAGGCGTTGAAGCAATTAAGTCTTTTAAAGAAAAGAGAAGAAAACCTGAACTAGAATATGGATGTGAAATCCCTGTGCCTGGCCTCTGAAAAAGAGGAGGCTGGGACTGCCATCCATGTCCAGGCAGAAGAAATGAAAAGGGAACTATGCAAGAGCTGCTCACTGTCTGCTGGCAGCTACTGGCTCTACACGTACTTACGGAGTTGGGTTTTGAAGGGCACAATTGAGAATTTAAAATCTGAACTCTTGTGTGGCACAGGCTGCAGGACCTGACCCCCCTGATGATCCCCACACTGTGGTGGTTGGTTGGAGAACCTGGCACAGCCCCTCTGCTATGAAGCAGTGATCTGTTAGCAAGTGATACCTTGCCTCTTGTGCTTAGAAGGGTGAGGGAGGCACAGAGGTTATAAAGACCTTTTGTTCCATGAGCACCATGGCTGGCCGCCTCCCCTGTGTGCTGTCCAGTGTCTCCATGGTGTGGAACCAACACGGGCGATGGGTCCCTGGAGTCCTCCTCCCTTATTAAGTGCTCAGCAGTGTGCAATATGACCAAGCATCTCCAGGTGCTTGGAAAGTCAGATACTCTGGGTGGATCAACTGGAATCTGGAAGGTGTGTTACCGCTGCAGGTGAATTGGCGGTGAAAACTAAAGAGACTGGTTTTTGTGGGCCCAGACCCATCCCCTTGTGCTGAGTTTCACGTGGTTGAAGTTCTGCCTTGGACAAAAGGTTTAGGTTTAACCTGTCTCACCCACTGGTGTGAAGTATGGCTGGCTGGCAAAAGTATTTGCTCCTTGCACTTGCAGAAGAGCAAACCCGCTCTGCTCTCTGGAGATCAGCTATGCCCTGCCCCAGCTGCCTTGGTGGTTGTTCAGGAAATTCCGTGCCTGCTTTTACATCCCCTTTGCCTCAGCCATATGAGTGGCTTCCTCCTCCTTCCTCATCTCAAGGTCAGGTCAGCTTTTCTTGGCCTAATGGAGTTTTTGTCATATTTATTAGGTGTTTGCGTACATCTTGCCACTCAGCCTTTGAAGCTGTTCTCTTCCATACCTGAGTTTACTTCATTCATCTTCACGGTTATTGGTTGTATTTGAGTATTATGTGAGTCTGAATGGCGTAGTTATTAATTTAGGCTTCAGGATTTCTTTATAGGGCTTTAAAAATAATAAACTTGGATATTGCAGAGCAGTGAGGTAAGCAGGGGCTGAGTATGCCAGCTCATGACCCCTTCCCAGTCAAGAAGAGTTGGCAAAAGTCTTTCAGCTACAGAGAACAAGTCATCTGCACTGCTCTCCTTCAATAAAACACAAAGGACTCTTGCCTCCAAGTCATAAAGCTTGGGTTTCACAGCTTCTAGCTGAAGCAGACCAATAATTTTCACCCTCTTTATTGCAATTATTCAAAACTCTTGCAAGTCCTCACTACTGAGTGTTGTGTTGCAGGATACAATCACCGCACTGCCGATCTGAGCCATTGCCCTTCGTGTCCTCTGACACAGTCTGCAGTGTGCTCTGGTGTTCATCTCTGTGATGAGACTGACTTAACCCAACTTGTCAAGTTCCCCCATGTCTGCTTTCCAGTGCCTCCTCCTTGTGCTTGGGTGCAGCCACTTACCTGCTTAAATATCTCCAAAATGCTCATTTTAAGTAAAACAATGTTAATCTAGAGCAGATGCCTAAGTGCATCTTAGAGAAAATTGCTCATAACTGTAGACCTGTCATCGCTCCGCTCGCAGGCACATTTTCACTTGCTCATGTGGTGACCACCTGTAGCTGGTGGTATCATGCTGAGAACTTCCACCTCCAAAATCCAACCTCTGTCTTTGTTCTTTTCTCTTTGTGAGGTTTCTTCCCGTGATCTGAAGCCTCGCATGTGCACGGGGGCTGTGCAAACCCATCTCCCCCCGCTTCTTTGTCTGAATGCCAGCGTAAACCCGAGTGACTCCTTGCTGTCTAAGAAATGTGTTATGACAAGATTTTGTCAGCCATGTCTGCAGTAACGTTTACTGGCTGCTTTACTGACTCTCATCTAAAAAGATGCCTCTCGACCCGCCCCAAGCCTGAAGAAGTGTGTAATTTCGTGTGTGATCCTTAGTTTTATACCTCTTCCTTGAAGTTCAGCTTCTGGAATGGTCCTTCCTTGCCAGTGCAGCTCTGAGGATCATTGGCATATGGGAGTGTCAAGAAACAGCTTTCAAGGAAGGTGGGAAGCTGCACAGTACCCAGTGTCATAGCATGGGACTGACTTTTCAGAAGATGTAGGTAGGAGTCCAGACCTTCCAGGGCCAGAAGCAAATGTGAGATGTTGGGAGCTGCTTTTTACAAAACGACTTGGCTTTTGTTTATCCTTGTAGTTGCTGTAAGTTTTTCATCAAAATGTTGGTTTTCTGGGCTACCCTGTACAGACCCATAAGGAGAATGGTGCTCTCTCTCCCTGCCATGCTGCCCAGCTCGCTGTAGTGATGGCTCTGCAATGATTAAATTCTTTCATGAAGGAAGAAAAGGAAGGAGGCTTTATGTGGAAACACCTCTTCCCGCTATCTTGTTGACAGATACCAATTTCAAGGGGAAAACTGGACACAAAAGAGATGTCTCAGGACCAGAAGAGACTATTCTGATGGAGCCAAAAGTTAGGGTCTTGTCTTGCACAAACATCTGTGATGTATCTGAGTGTGGTGTGTCTCTCCTGGAAATCACCTGCAGATATAACTGTTGTCCTGAAGGGGCTCTGTCCATCTGCAACAAGTTGTATTCATTGCCAGCAGGTTTGCAGCTGAGTCTGGAGGTTGTGGGGGCACTGCCTGGGGTGGAGGGGCTGCCCCAGCAGTCTGGCTGCGTTGAGCAGAGAATGCAAGACGAGGAGACCACCACCTGCACCTTCACACATTCAAATCTGGCTGGCTGCTTCTTCAGCACCGCTCTCCAAGCCTTTCCCCTGCACTCATTTGCAGCCCTGTGGGCTACATCTTTGCACACGTGGCTACAGATCTCACAGCAGCCTTGATTTTCCTCTGACACATCATGTGGGAGAAATTAAGGATAGTTTAAGTGGACTTTGTTTGTTTATTCTGCACCTTGGCCATCAGAGACCGCCAGCGCTGTGGTGTGAATTACAGTAAAATAAATAAGCGTACTAATTGCTGCTTCTTTACTTTGGAAGTGATTCTTACTTATGAAAACATCTCAATAGGTGCGGAAAGGAGATGCATAAGGGCTGGACCTGGCAAATCAACTGTCTTAATGAACCATTAACCCAGGCCTGTTAAAAATCCACACTGAACTCGGATGAAGTTCTTCTGTTGACTTCAGTGCTCTTTGGGTAAAGCTCATGATTTTCATCTTATTACGAACACGGGAGTGTTGGTGAAAGGGAGGAAAAGCAAAGTGAGGCAGAGGTAAATCAAGTTTGTGCCGTGAAGGAATTCACACCTGCTAGAATCATATGCATGGCTGTAACCACGTTCTGCTGCAGCATGGGAGCCAAAAAATTGACACAAAATGAAATGATGGGGGGAGGAGGGGGAGGGGAATGCTAATCACCATCTTTCCTTTCCTATAAACGTGTTAATGGTTTAGTAAGTGTTTCCAAAAATGTGTGTGGGATTAAAATAGAAACCACAGCCAAGTTTAAAATGAGCTCTTGGATGGGGAGCAGACAGTAGTGTATATCCCAGTGATGCCGTTCTCTCCTAGGCACTGGGAAACATGCAGATGCACGGCCAGGACAGCGGGATGGAGATGAAGTGTTTGTGTTGGGAGCTTTCTGTTGTCTCTTTGGGGAGCTTGGTCATCCCAGTCTGTGAGAACAGTGCTCCACGTAAGCAAAAAGTACCACATACCAAAGCATGCAATGGGGTTGCCATGGAAATCAGGAGTTGTTACTGAGAGAGCAGGAAAAACATGAATGATCTGAAAACCCATGGATTGTTACAGCTTCCTACCCTCTGTTATGCAAAAAAAAAACCCCAGCCCCAGCTTGTTTAATTGCTTCCTGGCAAGACATTTGTGCATGATGCTGCTGCAGTGGCATGGAAAAGCAGGTATGCAGTTGTCCGTGCATTTATGGGGAGCATGTAACACAGATTCTTCACCGCAGCTCTTGGCTTTGGCCCTCTGGCCAGTTCAGAGGAGCAGTGAAGTAGAACTGGCACGTGGAAACCAACTGGGAAGTGCTGATATGAGTCAGAGCAGGGTGTGACAAACCCAAGGCAAGGTTCCTAAATTATTCCTGAGTAGCCCACCTGGAAGGGCTTTTTCAGACTTGTTCCCAGGGAACAGAGTGGACCAGGAAGCAGGGACAGAAAGCTGAGAGTGGTCTCCACAAGCCACCAGTAGCTGGTGGAGGGTGTCTGCGATGCGAAGGCTGGTAGGAGGGAATGCAGCATGCCAGAGCATCTGGGGAAACAGCCCCTGCTCCCACCACCCACAGCGTTCGGGGATCCACACCCATGGCAAGCGGGAAAGACTGAGGAATTGGCTCCAGAACAGATCAGATGGAAGCTGTGCTTAAATGGGTGTAATGATGTATGGAAGTAACATGTTATTTTGGAACCGTAAGTTTAAATATATTGAACAGTAACATAGGCAGGAGGTCTGCGTTGGAAATGCCAGCATTCTTGCTGCTTCCAAGGTTTTATTTTAAAGTCGGGATACTGGAAATGTCGTTCAGCATGTTTCCAGTGAGCTGAAATGCCTCCTGGAAGTGCCAAGGCCGTGTTTACTAAGGAACTGCATGGCAGGTCCTGTTGGAGGCTGTTTGGGAGCTGCTGAGAGCTACAGGGGTTTTATCTTCCTAGCTTGGTGGCATAGCTCTGCAAACCCACCCAAAGGACAAAGCCTGTGGCTTGCACCGAGTCTGTAGTTCAGCAGAGACAGAATGTGCCATCGGGGAGGAAAAGCAGACTTACATCTAATGCTGCTTCTCAGTGCTGTGATCCTGCTCTATATTTGTTTGTTTGTTTAAAAAAAAAACCAAACAAACAAACCAGAACAAAACCCACCAGCCCTGCAGCCAGCAAGACATTATTCCTCCTGGTAGAAGGAACAGGCTAGTGTGTGATCAGAGGATTTGAGGTAACCTCACCAAGCGTGGCCAGCAGGGAAAGCTGGAGCAGAGATGAGATGCCTTGTTGGTTGCAGGGGACAGCCCTGTCTCTAGCAGTGCCCCTGGGACCAGAACCTGTCCCAGTTTTGCCTTATTCCAGGGGCTGTGTTGCCACCCTCGGTCTGTGGGCAACGCGCCAACCCAGCTTGGCCCTTTGCCGCTAGTGCCGCAGCAAGAGCGTGGTGACAACTGGTGACCTCATGCACTGCTGGGTAGAATGCAGCTAGAGGAATGGATCCAGTACTCCCACTATACTACTGGAATATTTCTGATAATGGCGTGATTAACTTTCTACCGTTTGCTTCCACCTGTGAGCTCATAAACTAGAGCTGTCCATTTGCTACAGGTCTCAAAGCATCATCTTACAAGGAGAGAAAGAATTTTCGTTTCTAATCCATGAGTCCTATTCAGCCATGGGCCGTTCTCCCCCTCCTGCTGCCAATAGGCCTCTAAGTGAACAAACAAATGTCTGGAAATACAGGCAATTTAGCTCGGAAGAGATATCATCAGTGGGGTTCAGAGGTTAATGGGCATGGAGGATTTATAACAAACCAGGCCTATAAAAAATGAAGGGGGTGTGGGAGGGGGGAGAGAGAAGAAAAAAGGAGGGGGTAGTAATCTAGTTGACATCTATTGTTCTGTACGTAACAGCTCATCTGTATTCTATCTGGTCGAGGGTATTACAAAGAGAATTTAAAACCACGTGTGTGCGTGAGCGCACACACACATGCATCTATAGATAGATATATACATATATGTGCACATATAAACTGGAATATAACGAGGGAAAAAGCCTCTGTAAGTTTGAAGCAACAACAGCAATCCATACATCTTTATTTGCTGCCAACATCCAAGCGCTGAACTCTCAAGGAGCCTGGATCTCTGCCATCATCTGTCCGTGTCTGATCTCTTTGGTAAATACGACGGCTGCCAAGAATGAGGCAAACGAAAAGCGCTCGCAGATTAGAAAGAAACACATGGCAGCCACTGACCTGCTGAAATCATAAAATACATCATGAAGTAAGAAAAGAGAGGAAACAAATCATCCTCTCAGGGACTGCCCATCTGCTCGCATAAAGCCACAATCATTATTGCAAATAAATACATTCAGACTGGAGAAGTCTGGGAATAATTTGGGGAGGGGAGGTGTACCTTTTTTTTTTTGTTTGCTTTTCTTTGGAACCCCCTGCAAATTTTCCTACATAAACAAAGTGAGCTCACCAACCAGAAATAGGTATCTATCACTTATGCCCTTTTTAATGCTGTGAGATAAAAGACTTTATTTTCCAGGTATAGTTAAGAAAAGAAATGACTTCCAAGACAGGATGGGGCCGTAGTGTTGGAAATGAACTCCAGTGAAAATTGAGGGGCTGTGTTTTTTCCAGTGAAGGATGGATGTAGAGTTATTTACTTCATCATCTGAATAGTGGCTGTGTTTTTGCTATGAGATGAAGGGGGAACAACTTATAGTAGACGACTTTATGCACATCTTGCTTTGCCTTTTTTTCCTTGATGTTCCACAGGGATTTTTTCAGATATTAGATTAAATTCAAAGACTCAGCCTGGGTTGTTTTGGAGGGTGTATATATATTTTTTCTTTTTTTTGACTTACCAGAGTAAATTTGACTCTTTGGTGCCTGCTGTGGTACATGTATCTTCTAAAGCCCAGGATTCAGAAGTGAATAAGGGCTGGTTCAATTGTATGGGAGGAGAGGGCTGAAAACAGGGGTTACTTTAAGAAGTTGTTCATCTCCTTTTCTTCATTGTTTTTTATTTTTCCCTTTGCTCTTTTCCACCAAACTGTGCTGAAAAGCTTCCCTCTTCAAGGATTATCCTGTAGTTGATGATACTCCACTTCTCCTTGAGACAAAGGCGTAGCTTTAAGGCATTTTATAACTTGGGGATCTTTTCTTTAATACATAGAAGGGAGAGTTTTGTGCAGCGTACTCAGGACGGAGCTGCAGGTTGACCCAAGCCCATTGATGGCTCGTTGAGCTGGTCCTGGGTCAAATCATGTGTTCTGTGCAAGGGAAAAGCATCCGAGGGTGGGATTTTTCCCGTGAGGGGAACGTGTTGTGTGAGTCCTCATCTCCCATGGGATTATCACCTGGGGAAATCAAAGAAAAGGGCTGCCTGATTATTTAGCCATGTATGTTCTTTATGAAATGGGTGCTCCTGAAACGCACAGGTCAGGTAAAGCCAGGTTTCAAAAACACCATTTTGGGGAGGAAAAAGGTGGTTGTATTGAGTTTATTTACCCTTCCTATTTGGGTAAGCAGCTGAGCATACTTTCCACAGCGGTGATACATCTGAGCTCCCTGGACCCGACTGTGTGTCTGTGAACACAAACCCAAGAGGTGTTCGATGGCAGGGTGATGCCAGAAGCACTTGTATTATGGCTGCTCTGTCCCAGGTGGTTTGGTTACCTGGTTGGTGTTCCCATGCAGGTTGTGCCTCATTTCTGTATTTATCATAGAATGGTTTAGGTTGGAAGGGACCTCCCAAGGTCATCTAGTCCAACCCCCGTGCAGGGAGCAGGGACATCCTCAACTAGAGCAGGTTGCTCAGAGCTTTGTCAAGCCTCGCCTTGAATATCTCCAGGGATGAGGCCTCAACTCCCTCCCTGGGCAACCTGTTCCAGCGTTTCACTGCCCTGATGGGAAAGAACTTATTCCTGACATCCAATCTAAATCTGCCCTTCTCTAATTTAAAACCATTGCCTCTTGTCCTGTCACTCCAGGCCTTTGGGAACAGTCCCTCTCCAGCCTTCCTACAGGCCCCCTTCAGGTACCAGAAGGTCACTATTAGGTCACCCTGGAGCCTTCTCTTCTCCAGGCTGAACAACCCCAGCTCCCTCAGCCTGTATTCATAGCAGAGGCATTCCAACCCCCTGGTCATTTCCATGGCCCTCCTCTGGACTCGTTCCTTCCGGTCCATGTCCTTCTTGTACTGAGTGCTCCAAAGCCGGACACAGAGCTCCAGGTGAGGTCTGACCAGAGCAGAGGGGCAGAATCACCTCTCTCGCTCTGCTGGCCACGCTTCTTTTGATGCGGCCCAGGGTGCGATTGGCCTTCTGGGCTGCCAGTGCACGCTGGCTGCTCATGTCCAGCTTCTCATCCCCCAGCACTCCCAAGTCCTTTTCTGCAGGGCTGCTTTCTATCACCTCATCCCCCAGCCTGTAGTGATGGTGTGGATTGCTCCGACTCAAGTGCAGGACCCTGCACTTGGTCTTGTTGAACCTCATGAGGTTCACCTGGGCCCACCTCTCCAGCTTGTCCAGGTCCTTCTGGATGACTTCCCATCCCTCTGGCATATGGACAGCACTGCTCAGCTTAGTGTCATCTGCAAACCTGCTGGTGGTGTGCTTGAAGAGAACTCTTAAAGTCTGGGGCAGCTTCAGCCCTATGTCCTGCGTAGTATGCGGCTACCTTTGAGTTGCAAATCAAACTACTCGTATCAGGCCTGGCAGTGTGCTCATTTTGGTAGGAGATCATTTGCTCAGAGCTGTTTAAACTAGGAAAAAAACCAAACCTATCTAAGCAGGCGTTTTTGTGATGCGCTACAAACCCTCACGCGTAGCACCAAACCCTGTACGTATTTAACCTCTGCTCGATGTGTTTTGCCAGTGTAACCAAACCTCCTGAGTCTACTTTGCCATTCAGTGATGCTGAAAACTCAGGTTTTAAGAGGTTACATTTTCCTGGCTGCTCGGGAGATCTCTCAAAAGCCCCTGTGAAACCTCTGGGGCAGGATGAGGCAGTGGACTGAGCAGCTGGCCCTGAGCATCCTGTCAGCTCTACCCCAACCCTCCCGCTTCCCCCTGGGGTGGGGATGGAAAGGAGAAGGGGCTTCTTTTAAGCCTTTAGGACCGAAAACCCCCACAAATTCATAACCTTCTCAGTCCTGTTTTGGAGCTTCAAGCGTTAAAAGAACAGCAGTTATACCAAGAGAGGCTTTGCTACAAGATGACTTAGCAGAGTCAGGAAGAAAATGAGGAAAAATTCCCCAGCTCTGAGTACAGGCTGGCTCCGTGACCCCTATTTTCTGGGAAAGCCAGCGGGGTAGTTGAATCTTGTCACAACGTGCTAATGTATAGGTTCCTCCCCAATATCTGAAATTGAAGATTTCACGCCTGGTGCCGAGCAACTCCAAAAGAGGGTTTTCCCACCACTGTCGGCTGCTGTTCTTCTTATGCTGTCGTGCCTTTAAAAGTGCATGAAGGATCCCGGCTTTCTGCCTTCTCTGAATTTATTTTTAATATTACTTGGCTTTCCACTCTCCTGCTATATCCCCAAATTCCCCTGGGAGTCTTTTCTGTGGGTAAATCCCATCGCTGCAGGAGGTAACCCGCTGCACTGGGGTACCCAACAACTCGTAACTGCTCAATTATAAAACCAGAAGGTGTTTTAACATAATCTCCTGGGCATTTATTAACATGTATTATTTCCCTTGGATTGACGATTATCTGTACACACTCTGCAGTTATTTTCTGATCTTGCAATTCTCTTAGCTCCTCTTAATGTTGAAGTTAATGCAACGAATTACACCTTTGCTTAACCCTTTGCCCGCTGTTGATGAGGAAAGCTGGTGTTCTCTCCTGTCCCTTCGGGACTGGAATTTCTGGCTTGTGTTTTTAGTAGATGGCTCTTTATCAGTATTTATTAGTTTGTGGTCTGGTAGAAATTTAATTTTTCTCCTTTGCTTACTTCACGCCAAAGTTTTTATCCTTCGTGACAATAGGAATCTAGATATATAACATGAGCTGCAATATGTCATCTTCAGAAAATAACGATCCAGCCTATTTATCATATTTTTAGTTTCCACTTTATGGATCCCAGGGGGTGTTCTGTTTTGTTTTCTCTTGCTTTTTTGTCTTCGTTCCAAGAACGGTGATGAAATGACATAACTTATCTTTTTTATTCCCTCAAGATCCTGCATTTTTATGCTTGCTGTGCTACAAAAGTTAAAGCTCCTCATCCCCTTGGGGAATGTTGTCTCCCACTTGCTTAAGCCTTCATGGGGCTGCATGCCAAACTGTGCAGCATAACATGCTCCAGCTCTTGTAAAGCCAAGGATGGGAGGTTAGAAGGTTGGGGTTTTTTTCCAGTCCCCCCTCCTTAGCCTCACTCCTGAGGATGTTTCCCCAGGAGCTTATACCTCCAGGTGCTGGCTCCCACCTCACACTCCCTCGCTGGTACAAAATCCTGCTGAGCTGGGGACTTCATCTGGGTTAAAAATAATCCTGCACCATGGTGAGGAGCAAAGATTTAACTCTAGGAAGCTGGTTTCCCTTTCCCACCTCCCAAAACACGGCACCGGTGCAAAAGCAGAAGGTGGAGGAGTGTGTGTGTGCTCAGGGGCTGCAGCTGCTGGCAGCTCCCCCAGACACTGCTGGGGCACAGCTCCAGGCAGAGCTGCAGAAGGGTTTGTTTGGAGGTCAGAACCTGCTTCCTGCTCTCTCACCTGTTTTTCACACCCCATCCTTTAAGGTCACAGCAGCACTTTGCAGGTTGCTCTGTTAATCCCATCACCGCAATGAGCTGAATTTAGAGAGGGGAAAAAAAAGAGGAAAAATTATTTTCTTTTTTGCTGTTGTTGTTTTTGTTTGGTTTTGGTGTGTAAGAACATCCTGAATGGGCTTTGCCCTAGGAAGAGATACTGGTTGGATGGTACCTCTGTGCTGCTTCTGAGGAGCTCTGGCAGCCCACCTAGAGGGAGCCTCACCGAGGGGACCTGGCACTGCAGCTTCCAGGCTGCCTGCACATGTGGGAGGAGGGAGAGGTCTGTGTGCCTGGGAGGGGGGCTGGTGGGAGTCCTCCTTTTCCTTAAGTCATGATATTATTTAAGGCTGCTAACCTGAATTTTCAGGTGATGCTAGGTAGCCATTTAGCCATGGTCATTGTGAATGGGGATAAGCGCCTGGGGATGTGCTTCTTGCTGAAAATGAAATAAATACTATCAGTTTAGGAGTCTCAGGTTTGGTAGGGAGTTGTTTCCGCGGCCCAGGGCACTGCAGGTAGTGTGCTTGCATGAAGTGAGGTTGCCCAGTTCTGTCCTGAGACAGGAATAAGATGCTGCTGCCGACTTTTGCTCTGAGGAATGTGCCAGTCTGTGTGGGCTGAGGGGCACTGATGCAGGGAGGGCTTGAAAACCCAACCAGATACTGTGTCTGTTCTCTCCTCCACCTCTCCCAGCCCGTTCGGATGGCTAGAGGGAAAGCTGATCCCATGCCAGAGCACATGCTGATGGACCATGTTGGGCTGTTGTAAAAATCGTTGCGTTATAAAGCACAACATTGGCAAAGGTTTCCTTCTTTAATAGTGCATCCTGGGGAAATGGTATGTCTCACTCCAGCTCAAAGCAAGCGCTTGCTCTGAGCCCCCAGCTACTTAAGCACGTTCCCTGTCCCATATGGTTGAGATGGGAAGTGGAGGCAGGCCAGAAACGGGGATCTGCCTTGTCCTCCTGTCCGGATGCAGGGTGTGAGTCGGGGCCTCGCTTCCTTCTGTGCTAAAGGAGTTGGTCTTGCTTTGCTGAGGAGTTTAGGGCTGCTGGATTGATGCATCTGCCTACACAGAAGCACTGTGCTTTCTGTGGAAACAATGATTTCTGCTCAAAAAAAAAAATAGAAATAAATCTCTGTATCAGCTGATAGATGGCTCCATGAGCCGCTTAAGTCTTCCAGCCATGGAGGAAAAAGCATAGCACGCCCTTTAGAAACATCTAAAGGTATAACAACAAAAGCGCTGTGTCAAAGTCAGTTCAGGGAGCTTTCTGCTGATGTCAAAGTGAAACGATGTCTGTCTCTGCCAAGTGACAGGGACAAATTCAAGGCACTGCGGGGTGGGGACAGTGAGGGGCAGAGCAGAAGTCTAAGAGGACTTGGCTTAAGAGAGACAAAAGCCCTGAGCTCCGCTGTGCCAAAGCCAGTAGAGAATGTTCTTCTGTGCACCCTAATGTGCCTTAATAACCTCATTAAGCGTGGAGGCACTCGATAGACAAAAGCACCCTTCATTCTTTAGGAGAATTTCAAGATTCGAGGGCAAATCGAGGATTAGCAGGCCTTTCAAAAGCTTAGGGAAGTGTTTTGTGTCGCCAGGATTAAATTACATTTTTATCGGGCCGCAGAAGCGGGCTCTGCTTCTGCCTCCTGGCGTGTGACAGCCCTGGTTGGTGCAGGGCCGAGTCCTGCTGGGAGAGTTGGTCCTTGTGGGACACTGAGGTCAGGACATCCCTCTCCCATGCAAGCTGGTGGTGAGCTAGAGAAACCTTTTGGAGCTAGGGAAGAAAGCATTTAACTGTCTTCTGATTCTACCCCAGGCCAAATGCAGCCTTCAGCCGCTGCACCCTGCGCATGGTGCCGTGGCCAGCCGGGAGGTTATCCAAAACGAAGGACTTTTGCACCAAAGAGCACCAGAAATTCAGGAAATGCCACCTGTGTGCTTGCACACCAGCAAATCCGTAGGAATCTCTTAAGCAAAAGGGCATCGATCTCCGCCAAATAATTATTTATAGGAACCAAGGAGCCTGCGACCCCCTCGACCCTTTTTTTATTTCCTCTGGACTTGCTTTGCTGAGTTTGGCAGAGGATGTCCCGATTGCTCTGGTGAGAGCAGCACTGGGAGACCAGCTCATTCTGGGAGCAACTCTTTGGAGAAGTTCATCACTCTAAAAAGCCAATTAGGCTCATGCTGGCCAGTGCTGCATCAGCAGAGCATCCTGACGGGGCGACGTTATAATAAAAGCAATAACAATGACACCAGAAGACAGATCAGCTCCCTTGGCTGTGTATGAAATACCTGTTTGTGGACAGGGCTATGGCTGTAATCACGGCACTTGTTTTTTTTTTATTTTAAATTGTGCAGTTGAATGTCGTCTCCATAATTCAGCTTTGCTCTAGTTAAAAGCAGGGTAGAGGTGCACCTGGGGCTGAGTTGGTGGAGCCGCTCCTGTCTTCAGGCAGAGTGATAGATTAGCTGGCTTGACTCTGTGTGTATATATATATATATATTTATATATATTCAAAATACCCCACAGGCACACACATAGATGTGAAAAAAATGGTCGCTGTCTGCTGCTGTCTGACCACTTTCCCCATGCTCTGACCGTGTGCCGCACTATTTCTAGCAAATTGAAGCATGAGACCAATAGAACAAACTGCAATTTGCTTTAGCAAACATTTACAGAAGCAGGAACCGGGCTGAGCTTTCCCAATGCAAGAGAAATAAAGCCCCCAAGTAACGAGGGGAGGGGAAGGATCTGGCCTTACAGCTGAACTGAGCCCCCACCCTGGGGAGGAGACCACAGGGTAGAGGCTGGCGCTGGCCCTTTGGGTTTTGTGGGCTTTACAGTGGTATAAAAGACCATTTTTTGAAAAATCACAACTGGTTCACGTGCGGGCTTTGGACAAGTGTTAAAATCCTGAGCAGAGACCCTCTTGTGCGTCTGCGTAGCCACCCTGGGTTTGCCTGCCTGGACCACCTGTCTCTTTAGATCTAAACTTTGTTCTTTGCTTACATTTTCCTAAACGCCTTGGGCAAACCAATGTAATTCTCTTAATGAAAAATGCATATCTTTTTTTGTTAAATGGATCTTGCTGTCGCTGCTTTTCCCCTCAGTTGGGGCTTGCTAACAGGCCGGGCTCCACACATGTGCCGAATTTATCATCTGTCACAAGTGTGCACCGAGGCATGTAAGGATCCGAGCACTAACTCTATTTCCTAGCAACCGGAGGAAACCATCACACACCACTATTTTTCCTCTGTCAGCAGGATTGCTCCAATTTATGTAACCTACGAAATGTGTGTTATCACCATGATAAACCATATATTCCGAGGCGTTATTTACAGCCAAGTAATCACAGAGATGCAGCCCTTGGTGCTTGACACGTCCTTGCTTTGGGACCTTAGTTGGTTGGAAACCTGGTAGAAATGTCATTAAGTGCTTCTTTGACAGTGGCACTAACCACTTAATTATTGAGGAAGACAGCAAATGGTGTGTTGGATGCCAGAGTATCAAAAAATAGCTAAACTCAAGTGCTGCTGAGGCAGGGTCTTCATTTACAGGCTACGAAGAAATAGTTGTACCTGTGAATAGCCGGGCGGGTTGTGTTGAAAGGGGCTGTTGGTAGTGATTAGCTCTCCAAAGTGAGAAAGGTGGGATTATGGAGGGATAATTTCATTGCAGGCAATGTCTGACGGGAGTGAGGTTTGTTGGTGGCCGGCCCCACCGCTGGGTACCTGTGCTGTGATGAGGCGGCAGGACAGTGGCATCGCGGCTGGACAGGGGCATCGCTCCGGGGCAGGGCTCTGCCTCGCTGGAGCAGAACAGCTCAACATCTCTGCACGGGCCGCTCAAGGTCCTCTGCAAGAAATCAGTGTTTGGTACCCGCAGAAAATGGTCGCTTGGGGGATCTGTCCCTCGTGGTCTTTTCGGTCCCAGCGCCTCGTCCTGCTGGGTGGCCCTTCTACGTCGCTGGAGTCGGCGGAGTTCTGGGTAGGAGCCAGGTACCACCTGCCAGTGCAGGAAGCTGATCCAATTAACTTTTCTGGGAGAAAAAGGGCTTCTGGCTCTTTGGCGCATTTGCAAATCACAAGAAGCAAATGATTCAATCAACAGATGAATATCAAGCAACCTTAGTGAGCGGCTTCTGCATCATGAGCCCGTTTAACAGCAGATTGAGCTGCAGATTAGTGAGACATTAGAGCACAGTGTGATGCATCACAGCCTAAATGGGAAGGCTGAAATCAGCGCAAGTTTCCTGGAGAGCTGCTTTATTTTCCTGTAGTGCCGAGCCCATTATAGTCCAAAGGTTCTTAAATAACTCTTCTTGCAATAGATAATAGTACAGGCTCTGGAAGAAAATGAAGGAATTCAAAAGGAGGTAAAGCTGTGTGGAAGGAAACACCATTTGCAGAGGGTTCGATAGCGTGGGGGAAAGTACTGCAGCAGGAGAGTGCTCCGAAATTCGGGTGGGCTCGTTATGTGAACCCCGCAATGGTCTAATGCGGAGCAGAGGGTGTCCCGCAGGACCCCTGCTCAGATTAAACACCCTCCCGACGCCCTTCCCTTGCCGCTCGGTATGAGGAGCTGTACCTCCCGCAGCTGAATCCATCTCCAGCCTCCACAGCAACTGCGATAATGATGATGTAGCGGGAGCCGGTATCGCATCAATTTTAGGTCTGAGACGAGCAGACAGTGCCAGCCTGACCCTCAGCGACGCGCGTGCCGGCTGCAGCCGGCGCGAGAGCCTTTGAGTTTTGACAGTGATGCAGGAGCTGCTGGAGCTGCGAGCGTGATGGATGCATCACCTTCGGGATGCATAAAGGCATCCCGTGCGTCAGTTAAACAAGAGCGTGGTGGGCCGTGGAGTTTTTGTTTGCTCATTTGTTAGCTATTCAAGGCGAAGTAGCGGAGCCTATTTACACATGTAGCTTATTATTTGAGAGTAGGCAGCGTGATGCATAATGCCACCTCCCAGTTAGAGCAGAGCATCGTGATAGGGATAAACAAGCCTGGGAATGTAAGGTAATGCTTATTTTTTCTTGGCTGAAGCTGCTCCCTGTTGAGATAGCGGCTTTGCCAGCTGAAAGAGAAGCAAGGTGCAGAAACAAACAGGTGTCGACACACATCCCTGGCACGCTGCTAGGGTGTGAGAGGACTGCTTACCCTGATGCTGCTGGTTTACACCACGTTCGCTCTGACCACCGTGAAGCCTGCACCAAAACCAAACAGCCAGGGCTGTAAGTTGAAGCTCTGAAGCCTGAACTTCGCTTTTGGTGGTGGTGAGCAGCCCTTGCGCTCCCCTTATGGCTGCCCTAAAGGTGGTCCTTTCTCCACTGCCAGCATCAGTGTGTGAGGGGCTGCGTGGCGACCCTGGTGGGGGAAGCGGGCAGCTTAAGAATGACCTTCTGAGAACAACAACAAAAAAAACCCCTCGGGGTTATTTTTAGCTTGCAGCAGTTCCTGGTGCGATTCACCATGTGGCCTGTGTATGTCTGATGTGATACAGAGAGAGGGATGCATGTATGGGATGGTGCAGGGGATGCTGAAGTCCCTATTGGACCAGGACTTCTTGAAGGGCCACAAACTCTTTTCGCTGAAGCTGTGCTACACCAGGATCTCAGCAGCAAGGCTGGTGTAAGAAATCCCCATTTTTTTTCTGGTTTTCCTACCTATTGGGCATTTGTGCTGATGCCAGGGCTGGGAGCGAGGAGCGATGAGCGGACACAACCACCCTGAGCTGAGTCCTGTGCCCCAACACATCTCTCCGTGCATCTCCTGGTGTTTCTGCTGGAGGTCTGGCACACCAAGCCAGTGTGAATTAATCGGTTCCAATAGCGGGTCTCAGCTAACTGAGGCTTCCAAGAGATGGAGAACAAGAGCAGGAGTAATTTGGCAGCACAGCGTGGACAGGGCTGGGTGCAGCAGCTTCATGGGAAGCCGGAGCACGTGGGCATCACCTGGGGTGTTTAACATTAAACCTGTGCCTATGGGAATGGGGGAATCGCCGCCTGTCCACCCAAACTGCCATCGTGTCTTGCTGGAGTTGAGGCCAAAACAGGCTGGGCTGGAGCTGAGCCTGGGTGATCTGGTGCTGTGGCATTAGGAGTTTGCTCGGCTGCTGATGGGGGGGAAGTAAATCGCTTTTTGTCATCGGGAAGTTGGGGCCTCCCTCTCCTTTCACCAATCTGTGCAAGCTGGATGTTAAACTAATATGAAGCTAACAGGTTTCTGGGACAAACGTCCCCTTTTTACTTCTGTCACCTTCTCAAAGGCATCTGCCCTCCCCATGCTCTCAGTTCTTACCCTCTCCTGAGTGGGAGCCCCATGTGTGTCTTTCTCCAGCTCAGACAACAGCCTTTGGTTCTCCCTGTGATTCCTGCCAGCCTGACCACTGCCTGCCAGCTCCCCAGAGTGTGGAGCTGCTACAGCCCAAGCTTTCCCCAGCAGTGTGAGCCCAATCCTGTTTCCCTTGCCAAGGATTTGCATTAATTTCCCTCTAGCAAATTTTGGTCCCTGCAGGAATCTCCTGTGCTTGCTGTTGGAGCTAGAATTGATCCAAGCTCCAGCCAGGGACATCCCATCCTCACAGCTTTAGCAAAGCCCTCTCCATCACAATGCCAACATTAGCATCCTGTATGGATTCATGATCAGGATCTGGCCTTGAAATTGCAAATAGTATTAAGTCTTGTGATGCTGTTTCTCACTGATTCTGAGAATCCTTTATTTTTAGGATCACCCTCACTCTTTCCAGCACTAACCTCCTCCCAGGACTTGACCCCTGTGTTGTCCTCACACCTTTCACCC
The DNA here is from genome assembly GCA_013396935.1 of Baryphthengus martii. Classification (NCBI taxonomy): domain Eukaryota; kingdom Metazoa; phylum Chordata; class Aves; order Coraciiformes; family Momotidae; genus Baryphthengus; species Baryphthengus martii. The sequence goes on along the minus strand of VWZK01001316.1, from coordinate 155,496 downwards.
CTGCACAAGCATCTTCCCCTCATCAAAGGCAGAAAGTGTGATTTAAATCAGCCCAGACAACTGCAGCCATGCCCAGAACTGGCAGCAGGGCAACCTGGTCAGAATTAACCCCGTGTCCAGGCTGGGCCTGGCACCGGAGGGAGTAGACTCATTAGCTGAGCAGATACAAATTGGGCAACTTCACGGATCAGGCAGGAACCAGATGGAAACCATCAGCAGGAGAACCCTGGTTTGACCCGGATGCTTTGGCTGGGTAAAATGGTCCCGTGGCTGGAGGAGAAGGGAGGAGAGCGGCTCTCGGGGTCCTTCCAGCCGAAACCTGTTTTCTCATGGCTAGTGTGGTTGTCTCTGCTTGTAGCATGGGTGACAGCGATGAGCGGGTGTAAAGAAACTTCGGGCAGGGTGATCAGACCCTGGTGTAAGAGGGGCACGGCTGTGACAAAAAGTACCTCTTTGTCCTCATGCAAACCACATTCTTTAGACTAAAACTATGTTCAGCATCAACTCTTTGCTAACCCCTTTCCTTTAAATACACTCCAGGATGTTACGTGGAGTTTCCCCACCTCCTCTCAGCCCCCCTGTACTAACCTAAGAAACGGCTTTGGCAAATCACGTATTGTTTGGTAGCTTTTGGAGGCTTTAGTTGTTTCTCCTTACAAAGCCCAGGTGCTGAGGCTAGGCTGGGTGCCTGATAAAGCTGAGGGGCTCCTCTGTGCCCCCAGCATTTTCTGCTCCGTGCCATTTCATGCTGTCATTTCCATGTGTAATGGTGTTACCGGGGCTTTGGGGTTGTTGAAACGGTTGCAGCAAATTCAGCTTTCTCCGGGGCTGCGAGAGAGTGTGTGTGCTTGGAGCCAGCGCGGGATCTGCCACCCTCGCGGGCCGCTTTCCAGCCCCTTGGAGCTCGCGGCTGTTGGACCGATTCCCCAAAGGATTCGTTTACCTCTACTCACAGCTCAGCTGCTCGCTTCCCCCCGAGCTTTTGTAGACGAGGCCGGGTTGTTGCTGGTGCACAGGCTGCTGTGGGCAGGGGAGGGGGAGGCAGGGGGTGCTCCTGCTCCCACCTGTTTTTCTTTGCACCTCTCTTATTTTGGCTGAGGGCCCCTTTCAGCTGGCTGCCACGCGAACTGGGCATCCCTGGCCCTCACTGAGTTATTTACACGCAGCGAGACGGGGGGCAGCAGTGTTTGAAATGGAACTGGGCAGGGTGGCTTTTGCAGAGAGCCAAGAAACAACACAGAGCAGCTCCGGAGCTCCCTGCGGCCCCACCTGTGATGGGCTGCGCTTGTGCTTCTGGGACAAAGTCTTGCAAAAACCAAACAGCTCGTTCCTTATAGAAGATAAACTTTCTGTTTGAATTGCATCCCCTTCCCCTCCCATGAGCACAGTATAATCCATATCCCCCCAAGGACTTTTGCAGGCTTTTCCAAGGAGGAAAAGGATCAGCGAGGCAAAGTTTGCTGCAAGCACCACATATATTTTGAAGTGTTTCCATCTTGTGCTGATACCCATCTGTCTATTTCTGTGTAAGCATCTTCAATTCTAAGCTCTGAGGTGCTAAAATATATCCTAGACAGTTTTGATGAGCCACGGCACTCCTAGATGTGCATGTTAATGATAGACTGACTGCCCAAACTGCTGCAGCGTGCCCCAAAGGGAATGATGAACAACATGTGTAACCTGCTGTAGACAAGAATCACCCCCAAGGATTACTGGTGCAGGGCAGCTAAGCTGCTCTTCCCACTGAGCAGGACACATTCATGCAAAATATACTCTCTCTATTGCATTTTCCCCACCCCATATGATCTTTTCAAAGAAAGCCTGCATTCATTATTTTTGTTCTGGACTCTAATCCCAGCTGCCCAATGTACGTGAGAGTGGCTCCCTTAAAAGAAATCCCTGCAGTCCTAATGTGTTGTGTGGGTGGCTGGGATTTACTCATCCCTGCTGCCAGGACTGCTCCAGGCTTCTGCCCTTTCCCTCTCAGCTGTGCATGAGAGTAGCAGGCAGGGTGGAGGAAATAAGGACCAGACCAACACCTTTGATATTTACTTCCTCAGGAAAGGCTTTGCCCAGTATCCCAGATGATCTAGCGCTATGAGTAAAAGTATCTAGATTCAATCCATTTCCAAGCAGGTATCATGGTCCAGAGCCCAGCTCTCTGAGGGTATTTAGGGGGCTGAGTGCTCTGGAAAGGATTTCAGTCCATGTTTCTGACCCACTGCACTTAATTAGGGAAAAACCAGACTGCAACAGTAGCTAGTTCTTAAAAGTGTAATTAATGTCTGTGCCATACGTGGTGTCTACAACACACAACGTCCCTCCCGCTGCTCCTACCTGACTTATCGATACTATGCAGGTGCCATGCAGACTTTCTGCATCTGAGCATCTCTCCAAAGCTGTTTGTCATCAGTTGTGCGTTCCTGATGCTGTCTGCCCTCTGCTAAGCCTGCAGGGATTCAATGGTGTTCTAAAATCACTCTTGTTCTGAGCTGCGTAAGGGAGACGTGGAATACGGTGCAGGCTGAGGCAGGGTGCTTGGTTTGCAAAGGGTTGGAGCTGGTGCCGTGCAAAGGGCTTGGGACAGCTTTTGGTGCACCCAGGATGCTCTTAGAGGTGCTTCTCGGGAGCAATCAGCCTTTACCAACTCCCTAGTTGCGGATATTTTCTGTTGTTCCCTGCTAATTTCAGAAATGGGTTGTTTACAAACATCTTTCCTATCCCTGCCTAGCTTGGGAGGTAATTTGAATAGCTGATACGGTCCCTGCTGGGCTATAAGCTGGAGAGGGCCCAGCTGTGAGCATTTCTTCATGCTCTGCCCTAGATGGGAGGGTTCTGGGGACTGCCACTTGGGATGGAGATGGATGGGAATTTAAGATCAAAAGCAGGGGCAATCCCAGGCAGTAGCAGTATGTAGCAACTCCCTTTTCCCTTGACGTGCTCTGGACCCGCAAAGAACAGGGGCAAACTGCAGCCTGCTCTGGGGTGTAATCTGGGATTTCACCAAATGAATCTGCTGGAGGCTTCAGACCGTGAAGCACAGCTTTGTAGTTGCACAGCTGTGCGCAAGACACAAGCTGGAATCCTCGAGTGATTCGTGGGCTTGTCCTGTGCATCAGTGACTTCTCCAGCAGAGACACAATGATTCCTGGTGATTCTTCCCAAACTCAACTTGTTACTCTTGCCCCAGCGTGTCTCCAGCTTGCTGCTGTTGCTGCTGTTATTAGTAAGTGGCCTGTGAAATACTGGGAGGTAAATCAATATTTTGGTGGAGCTGGTCTGAGAAGCCCTTCTGTATTTCCATGGAAACCACTCCCACTGTTTCGGGAGGCTCGTTTCCCAGACAGTGGATCCACCAACCTCAGTGTGCCGGGAGGGATGACAGGGCAGGTGGAGAGAACGCCGTGGCGGGAACGGTGTCGGTGCAGATGTCCTGGCTGTATTTGGGGGTAGTGACCCCACCTGCCTCTGTCGTCACGTGATCCTGTGAGACCCTCTGGAGCTGGAGCTGTGCCGGGAGGTGGTGCTGGCTGGCACCGGTTGCCGCTGACTGCTCTGCATCAGAGCTGGCAGCTGGGAAATCTCTGCGCTGAAGGCTTTTGCTAACAGTTTAAGCAGAAATGATGCGGCGCGGGCGGTCATGCCCTGCAGCGGCAGGGTGCCGGGCTGCCGGCACTTGCAGCTCTCCAGCCGCTTCCTACAGCTTTTCCTATAGGTTCAGTTGGTCGTGTCCTCTCCTGCTGAAGCCTCTTCGCTGGGAGCTTCTGGCCAATGGCAAATATGGCTCAGGAAGGATACACGTAGTCGTGTTTTGTGCCCTTCCCTCAGAAGGCTCCCCAGAGCATCATGGTTTACATGGGTTTCGTACGCAATTGGCTGGCAAATGAAGTGCAGCCGCCTGTTGGGTGGACCTGAACATCTCTGAGCTGGGATTGAAAGATAATAAAGCTGGCAGGTGAGAATGCAAATGAAACTGGGTATGGAAGGGAGCTGAGATGCAGGGCAAGAGCATCTTTCTGCCGAGAGCAGCATTGCACCTCCGGCTGCAAGTGACCCCACGAAAGTATCCTAGACCAAAGTCAATTTTACGCAAGATTTTTTGGAATGTAAACAGATTTACAAAAGACACCTTTGGGCTGCAGCCTGCATTTCAGCTGGGCTTGGTATTTGATGCTACTCAAGTCCTTTTGTAGAAGGAGACCCCTAAACTTTAATGTTCAGGTGGTCTGCTTTTGTGGAGATGGTCGTGTTCATGAAAGGTGTGAAGAAGCAACTCATCCAGTACTTCTGTGCTTATACCTGTGCAATGTCACCTTTGCAGCAGCCTATCTACCTGCTAGGGGAGTGGTATCTCCTCCTGGGATGGTTCACTTGGGGTCTCCAGAACTTTCACAGGAAGCTTTAACTAAATTACTTTAAGTAAGACTTAAATCGTTAGGGTTGAGATAGGGGCACTGTCTTTCCTTCTCCCCTGCATATTGCAGTCTCTACTTGTGCCGTGAGGCATCAGCCTGCTGGGAGCACTGTGCCTGTCTGTGGTGCTCCTTGGAGCCACCTTGGGCAAGGGACACCTACCAAAAGACATGGGCTTTGATGCCGCCTTTGATCTGCGCGCGAGGCTTTCTGTTTTCACAGGGAAAATCTGTCTATTCCAATTTCCTGTCAGTGGGTAAGCGCTGCTTGTCAAATCTCGTTAGGAAAAAGACCGTTCCCGGGAGCTGGATTTGCTGTAGCTGTTCATCGGTCACCCGAAAGGAAGCCTGCAGCCCTTGCTGCGCGTTGTCGCTTGTACTTCAATTTCCAGGTCGTACCCAACAAATTGCTCCTCATTCGGAAAAGGTGAAGCAGCTGATCCTACGGGCAGTGAGCCTGGCTGTGGGATGGTGTTCTTTTGCTACGCTCCTATTACCCTCAGTCAAGGTCAGGTCTGCAGCGAGTTTATAGCTCAGCAGAAGCTGCAGAAGATGAAGGCTTTTCAGGAGTGACAGCAAGGACACTGCTCCACCATCCGTGTGCCATGGGAGTACCTGGGCAGCGATCTGCTCGTTAACTCGGCAGTGGCAGGGGAACCTGGTCCTCAAGGTCAGTAGCAATAGGCTCAGTGGAAAGTTGCAATTAGAAAACATGCAATCCCGTGAAGAATTTTCTATTAACGTTCTCCAGGTTTACTCATGTAGAGGTTCTCGGCAGTGCAGCCTACTCCAAGGAGCAGCAAAGTGCTGCTGAAGCGAGCTCTGCTGCATCGCTCACTGGTGTTGGTCTTGTTTGTAGGGGTTGCCCTCTCTCCCTGCAACAATTCTGGCCTTAGAATCACTGTACCTGTGTGATTCTGTGATCCCAGACCATGCTGTCCGGGTGCAGCTGGAGCTTGGACAAAAGTAGTGCAATAAGGGAAGGAGAGAGATACTTTTCCCTGTATTGGGGAAGGAGGAGAAAGAGTTTCCAGTTATTCATGCTTTTACCTGTCTTTTCTTCCCTTTGTTTCTAAAACTGCCACTGGAAAGCCAGGGCAGAGCTGTGCTGGGTAATGTCATTACTGAGAAAAAAGGCTAAAGATATTTAGGAGCGAAGTTCACTGGTAAATAAGTTACTCGTAAGCTTAATAGAGCTGGAAAACCGAGAATTTGGAAAACAAATATCTGAATGTCCTGTGAAACATAACAACACGGGAACTGGTGTTTTCAGACATCATTCACCTCGATCCACTTCCACGTACGTCCAGAAAAGGTGATTTTGAAGTGAACTGGAGCCTTCTCCTCCCACTCCCCATGGCACTGTCAGGATTCCTACAACAGCCGTACTAACAACCCACACCGACGGTATCTTCTCTGAGACTACTTCCATCTGGTTAGGCCACAATAACGTGCTTTTATCAGCCCAATAGCATCTTTGCTCCTTTAATTGTTATAATTAATGCTTATTTTATTCAAAGTGTCAAATTGCTTCGCCGTGAAGGAAAGGAGAAGCACTTCACTCTAGAAAACCTGACAGTATGTTTAATTGGTATTGAGTTGCAGCCGCCACTAATGGATTTTAAAAATACAATAATCAAAAGGAAATCGGCGTAACGTGACATGGAGATAAAATGTTCTGACATTTTATCTGGTGACCTGCCCTGACGTATCGTGCTGCTGCGTCCGTTTGTCATGCAGTTGTACAGAAACAGTATTAACAGTTCTCAGGCAAAATAACCACAAGGCAATAATAATAATTTCAGAAAGAAATTCAGTAGCTCTTCTGATTTCAGTTGTCAAAAGCCATTGTAGTTCTTCTCTTGACACCAGTAGCTTAGGTCAGTGCAGCAGAAGTTGTTCCTGTGCTGTTACTCCTCTCATACTTCACATGAGGTCCTCCTCCCATCACACTTGGCGTTCCAATTGCTTGATGGATTGTGAAATCTCCATTACCCACGGCCGAGCCTGGCAGGGGGAGCTGCTGCGTGGTCGAGGGGGCTGTCAACTCCTCTGAAGACATGGAGAAGTGTTGGCCGCTCCCAGGACCACCAACTTGCAGCATGTTAGGCACAACTTGATGCAAAACTTGGAGGAAGGCAAGGAAGCCAAGTTTTCGGACCTGTCTTCTACCATCAGTTAACTTGACAAATGCCAGGCTGAGTTTGCTTTAGTGGTAGAAGCAAAAATGAATAAGAAAATCCTCTGGCTGTTTGTGTGCCAGCGTGCCCTGGAGTTCTCCTTTCTGAGACTGGAATTGTTAGCCTGGAGAAGACTCCAGGAAGACCTTATTGCAGCCTTTCAGTATTTAAAGGGAACCTCTAAGAAAGACAGAGACAATCTTTTTAGCGGGGCCTGTTATGACAGGACAAGGGGCGATGGTTTTAACTAGAAGAGGGGAGATGTAGCCTAGAGACAAGAAAGAAATTTGTTACACTGACCCAAGTTGCCCAGAGAGACGCTCAATGCCCCATCCCTGGAAACATTCCATATGAAATTGGATGGGGCTCTGAGCAATCTGCTCTAGCTGAAGATGTCCCTGTTCAGGGCAGGGGGGTTGAACTAGATGACCTTTAAAGGCCTCTTCCAACCCATAACATTCCCTGATTCTATTATCCCAAGTCTAATGTTTTTAATTCCTTATTTTGCTAACCTGAAGGGGGGGGGGGGGGGAAATATGCTAGTTTTAATCCTTTGTTTCATGTTACCCAAGTGACACAAACTCTCCGTGCTTGGGATGCAACGGCTGAGATGTCCTCAGTGTGACTGGCTTTATCAGAGTCCCCACTGAGTCCTCTTTGGTGGGTTAACTATGACCCAACAGGGTTTTATGAACCCTGCCACTTTCCCTCCAAAGCCATAAACCTATTAGTGTTTTTTGATGGAGGAGAAATGCAGTGATCAAATCACCTTGTCCCACACGAGCCACGTCCTTTCAACAGGCACCGCCGTTTTTCCGCCATGTCCTTTGCTGCGATTCCCCTCATGCTTGACTACCTTGCTGAATATGATGGACTTAAACATGTGCTAAGTGCTTTGCTGAGCTGGGTCTTTCTTCTGAGTTATGCCAGGGTAGATTAAAATAGAATCAGCCTCTTAAGTGGTCGGTGCCGCGTGTTGTCAGCGTACCGAGACACTGCGTCTGTGCTTGTGCTTTAATTAAAGGTTCCACCTATTTACATGGAGTCAATCAATCTTGGCACAAGAACGTCTTTGCAGTTGATTAGCACCGTTCTGCAGACAAATGGCGTTAAGCACAAATAGCCTTTTGGAGAAGTAATTCATCTGCGTGGAAATGAAAAATACAATTATTTTAACCGATGCTGTCACGTAATCAATCATATCTGGCTCAGCGTTGGGCACTCCTTGTGTGCAGGGATGTGCAGGCTTTTTTGGCTCTTGAGTCACGATGCTGGTGTTCACTGGTGTCCACTGGTATTCGCAGTGGTGTGGTGGGTACCCAAAAGGTCCTGACCGCCTTCCCTAAACCACAGCTCTCAGGCTCCCTGAGCTGGGGCTGGTGTTGGGAGCTGGGCTCGAGCCCCTGCCGTGGCATTAATTAGATCATAGGTAGAGCAGAAATGAGCAGAACGTGGCTTCACTGATAGCTTTTTAGTGGGCTCAAGGCTAATGGGTGTTTTAATGGGAAAACGCGGCATTCCAGCATGTTGGAACAGCAATAAGGGAGTCTATGGGCCATCATTAATATACTTCTGGTGATTAAAATCACTCTTCCTTCAGACCCGTGTCTCTCAACATACTCAAGGCGTTTATTAGCGATCCATTATATGCCCACTTCTATCTTACCGCTTAATTTGAACACTAATTAACATCATTGCCTTCTAAAACACAAATGGCACTTGGTAGTATTTCATTATCTCCAGGCTCTTGTCTGCAAGAAGCGAGAGCCCAGCTTCACCCGAAAAACCACCTCCGTTGGCTCAGGGGGCCGGCGATGGGAGAATTTCACCTCCAGGTCCCATCTCCCAGGTCTCACGGTTATGGGGGAAGTTGGTGGGAAGCAGAACGATGACTTCATTTCCCAAAACGCTGGGGCAGTAGCCAGCAGGGCTGCTTAGACAACTATACAGTCGCTTAATTATCTCGCTGAAATGGGGCCCAGGGCTTGGCTTGTTGCTGCTCTGAACTCCGCTCGCTTTCGCCGGCTAGCCCGAAGCAGGGGGAAGGCAGAGCTAACCCAAAATGGAAAGGCTTACTGGTTCCAGCTCTCCCTTGTGCGTTACGCTGCCTTCTCAGGAAGGATAGAGTTCAATCAGCCGTTGGAAGTCAGCGAGGATTTTTTCTTTTTTTTTCCCCTAAATGTCTTAAAATACATCTTCTCTGCTGCAGATCAAGCCCTACCTCCTTCCCAGCAATAAGGAAAATGAACACCATCCCTTTCTGAAGCAGCCTTTTATGGATCTGGGGACTTTTACCAGCTCTTCCCCGAGGCTTTTCCTCTCTCTAAACTGAATTATTCTTACTCCTTCTGCAGTCCCCGTGGGGTGAGCATTGTGCTCCATCTTGTTGCTCCCATCTCACCTCCTCCTGCTCCTTCCCACCCTGGGCACTGTAAGGTCCTTACTGGTGTCACCCCTGACGGTAGTTCCTATTGAGATATTGGGGCTTTTTTGAGATTTTGTTTGGGTTTATTGTTGTTTTTTTTTTTCAAAATCAGGACATTCCTGCCTCACGTTATAATTCCCAGGTCCTCTTCTGCAAAGCTGCTGCCTAAGCCCTCATTTTGCATCTTCTGTTTTCACAGCTAATTATTCTTGGTTAAGTGCTGTAGTTTCTCATGCTGCTGGACTGCTGCCTGCTTTTTTCATACTGCTTCTCCATTCTCCTACTGAACTCTCCTTAGCGATCCTTTGAGCCTCTCCATAGTCTTAATAACTTCTATTATTAGTCTTTTGAGACAGCAATAGAGAAGACACCCGTGTTGAGTCCCCAATAGTTCGGGTGTTGAATATGAGCAAAAGTGTAAGAGGGAAAACCTCTCTAATGGGGAGGGAATACTCCGCTCCCTCAGCTTGTAGCCTTTCAGGAGTTAGTTTTCCTTCTCAGAAATGCATTTGTCGCCACCTCCTTGGCATTGCTCTCACTGAGCGGCGGGAGGGGTCTGCGTGAGCGGGGATCCCACCAGGCCCTGGCTTTGCAGCGGAGACAGAGGCTTTGCAGGAAGCTAAAATGACAGCACAACAGGGACCCAGCCGGTCCTCGCAGCATTAATACTTAAAGAGAATCTGAGTCGAAATCAGCTTAGCAAGGAAGCGGATAGGCAAAAGTTCAGGATGTTGTTTTCCCCTTTGGGATTGCTCTTCTTTGGCCTTTTGGCTCAGACCGAGTGTGGTATTAGTTTAATATCTGATACATCCTCCGTCAGGAGACTGTTGGTGCTTTTGCAAGGGATTTGACACCGTGTATTCCTTCTGCTGCCAGCTTGTTGTGATCCTGCCCTGGCATGATCTGGGTTTTAGCCTTCGCAGCCGATGTAGGGACTGGCATTACGGAGTGGCAGCAAAATTCAGTCCAATTTCTCCGGAAAGATAAGCAACAACGCGAGCGGGGAAGGGAGCTCCGGCTCGGCAGCGAGCGCGACGCTTCCCCTCGAACGGCGAAGACAGACAGAGCGTCGGTATGAATAAAAACCGGGTGCCAGGGAGAGGCTGTCAGTGACATTACTACCTGTCACACGTGTGTAAAGTCATCAAGCAGCGGGTGGGCGGCCGTGACAGCCCTGGGAAAGACATCTCTATTAGCGCGCTCAGCGCCGCGCTGGTACGAGGTTGCAGCGTGTTAAGGGCAGGCAGGCTGTTCCACTTAAGGTGGAAAATGATATATTCGGCAACGGGAGTAATTTGATTTGGCTGAGGTTCACGGCGTTTTGGAACCTGATGTGAATCTTCCTGCTATTGGAAACTGCCCCAGATTTCCAGTGCTGCAGCATATTGCATCTCCCTTCCGGGCCGCGTGGAGTAAATGAGCTTCTGAGCCTGATGATACGGATTTTGTACCCAGATGGGCGACTTCTCTCATCTTCTGTTATAAACTGGATTTCAAGATTGCAAAAAAATAGAGCAAGCCACAGTATTCCTGCACCATCTGACTCATAAAAACAGTGTTTGCATCTAGCTTCCCTTTTTCTGTCCCCAAAGTCTTCTGCCCATCTTGGATTAGACCTGCTTTCCAGAAGTAGTAGCCTTGGCCAACACTGGTTTTGTACCGGGGGGGTTTCTAGGGGTGCAGTTTTTCTGTCTAAAGCGTTACTGAGGAGCAGCCCTAGTGCGGAGAGGTCTGGATGTGACAGGCTACGCTGGCTCTCTTACAGCTTGCTTGTCAAGGACTGAGCCCAAACCTTAAAAGCCAGTCTAGTGAGGCAAAGGTTTAGCTGAGCCCATCCCAGGTGGGTACACCGAGCGCAGCGGGAGCCACCGTGGGCATGAGGAGGACGAGGAGGCTGCGTGCGCTGGAGAGGAGGAAGCGGCGCTGTGCGTACCGGCTTAAAACGCGTTCCCACGTGCTGCGTGCGCCGGCAGCTGGATGCTGTCGAGCTGCAGCCGCCTTGTTAAACTGTTTTCCTTCCCTGCTCAAAGCAGGATTGACGGCTTGCACGAGCTTAATGGCTCGTGTAAGCGGGGAGCCTTGTGCTGGGCTGCGACGGGTGAGCGGCGGAGAAGGCTGTCTTCTCCTGGAGCTGCTGGGGAGCGGCTCGGCCTTGGTGGGGACCCCGGGGAGCAGTGGGGTGACAACCACAGCGCAGCAAAACCCGCCCCAAGCAGAGAGGGGTGAGGACACGCGCCCGGCTGCCTGCACCAAGGAGCCTGCCTGCGCATCCGGTAATGCTCTCAGATGGTGTGCCAGCTTTTAATTGTGTCAATTAAATTATAGGGATTTTCTGGTTGTAGCGAGGCCTGTGAGTGTCTCCCCACAGCTGGGGGTGTAAAGCCCTTCACCCTTGCAGCTGGAGCGGTGGCAGCGCTCAGGGGAGCTCAGCACAAGGGGAGTGGGTGGTGATGACCCAGCAGTGCTGTCAGCTGGCGGGAGGTGTTGCGTGGCCTCGTGCTGAACTGGTTAGGAAATGATTCTCTTGTCTGGGACCTTGTGTATTTTCCTACACAGCAAAACAGCTTCAGCGGGTGACTGGCAGTCCTGCTTTTTCTGAACAGCCTCTATCCTGAAGGTTAGGAGCCTGCTGGAGATCTGAGGTCCATCAGTGAACCAATGGTTCATCAGTGGATTCTATCCGCTGATGGTGGTGCCTACCTCCAGTGCTCTGGTCATGCTGCTGTAGCCATTTTCCCTATGACTTTGCCTCTCAGGTTTGCAAGGGATTTTAAAATCAAGCCAACTCTCCTGGATCAAGGATGGTTGGAAGAAGAGATGAGAAGCTGCTGGGTGGCTGTGGCAGGCCCTGGGAGATCCCTGCTCTCTCCCTTCCCACTTGAACCTACATCCAGGTCAAAGGGGCCTGGAAAGCTGTGCCTGGTTGACGTGGGGTAGCACTAGTTTCTACAGCATCATCAGAGATGAACCTGTGAGTGGATTTCAGGCAGTTTTAGTAATGTTTTAGTTACTTTAAAGATTCACAAATTATTACTAACATCGATGCTCATGGTTTGAAGTTGAGCTTACAGTTTGGGGTTAGAAGTTGTTTAATTCCTCCCTGTTGCCCACAGTGTTTTGCTCTGCTGCCATTTCCCTGCAGTAATAAAGGTCAGCACAGGGAGCAATGCTGCCTTCTTCCCATCAGCCTTCCCATCTTGGTGGTCCCTAGAGCTTTCGCTGCTGATTCCTTCCATTTTCCCACTTTGCACTGTTTAGAAACAAGCAAGTGAGAGCTCCCTGGAGCCAACCGCTCGTTCGCTGGCAAGGGCTGCCTGTTAATCAATTAAAGCTCTGCAAATGTGTTTGCAGCAGGGTAGATGATTAAGGTGCTTTCCATCTCTAATGCCTGCCTGCGGGAGGCTCGCCTGCCTCTGAAGGACAGATGTGTTGGCCTGGAGGTCCTGAAATTCTGTTTTTGTAGGTGTCAAATACTGGTCTTGGTGTAAAGAAGTCAGCCCTTAAGGATGGTGAGGAAAGGGGAAGAGGTTTAGCAAACACCAGTCCTTGCCTAATGGAAGTGATTACCTGAGCACACTCTCCAGGGCAGGGTCTCATTGATTTGCTCTGAAGCAGCTCTGGGAGCATCTCCTCGGGGACCACTGCAGGCAGGAGAGGCCTTCAGTGAGTCTTGGGGGCAGTGAAAGAAATGGGCTGATGTGGAGGGTATGTGGCCTTCCAGTACTTAAAGTACTTAGAAGAAAGACGAGGACAGGATTTTTAGCAGGGCCTGTTGCAGCAGTGTAAAGGGTAATAGTTTTAAAGTAAAGAGGGGAGATTTAGACTAGATACAGGGGAGAACTTTTCTACACTAAGGGTGATGAAACACTGGCACAGGCTGCCCAGAGAGATGGTTGATGTCCCATCCCTGGAAACATTCCAGGTGAGGTTGGCTGGGGCTCTGAGCAACCTGCTCTAGTTGCAGATGTCCCTGCTCCCTGCAGGGGGGTTGGACTCGATGACCTTTGAAGGTCCTTTCCAACCCAAAACATCCTATGATTCTCTAATACTCAGGAAAATCAACAGAAGAGGTAGTGATGAGGACAGCACTGAAACAATGTCAAAAATGTGTTTACACTCCGGCAAAAATTCATCAGTGTCGATAAACCAGGGTTCGTGATTGTGTTTTCACACTCTGATCTCAGAGCAAACAGCTGTGAGAACCTGCCAGCCCTTCTAAAATCACTCTGATTTCCATGGCTGATCTCCATTTCCAGGCATGAACTGGGTTCATTTCAGAGCCTTAAACTGGGGAATCGAGGTGCCCCAAACCACTCCTGCTCTCAGCCAGCAAAAGGGTGCTGGGACTGGTGAGATGTGCACAGTGCCTTTGTTGGGTCTGTTATTTTGGGGGTCACAATGGAGTAAGGAGAATTCTTTTCTTAACCATGAATATGCCATAAACTCTAGTGCAGTCCTTGTAATATGAAAATCACATTTATGATTCTGTTTGTGGAAATACTGTATTTAACCCCTGAGCTGGCTGCTGGTCCACAATCCATCACTGTATTAAGTCAAGCCAAAGAAATCTTTGCTCTGGCACAATTTACTGAAATGTGATTTAATAGAAATGTGTTTTAAAAGGCTGAGAGTGATCAGCTCAGGTTTGATATTTGGTTAGGACTGGGCAAGAGCAAGATCCAAACGTGGCCCCAGGGCAGGAGCCCTGGCTGAGGAGGGCTTTGCAGCACGGTGCTCTGGGTACGGAGTTACTTTGTGGGTGAAAATGCTGGGGTAGAAGGAAAACAGCTTCAGCGCAAAACCCAGCGTGACTGGTTGTACTGGTGTGGGGAGATGCGTGGCCTGGGAGAAGGGGCCTGGGGGGCAGATTGGAGCAGAGGCTCTGAGCTTCTCCCTGCCGTGGCAGCCCTGGAATGGGCTCTGCTGGGAGCAAGGAGCATCCCCATCCCCAGCAGGACTAAAACACACGGTTTCTTTAGAAGCCGTAACTGGGAATACTCGAAAAGAATTGAGAGAGAGCTTCCTGAGATACATTTTTTTTTCTTTTTTTTTCAAATCACTAATTGTTTTGATTTGTTTTGCTTGAAGGAAATATTTACTATTTTAATAACAAGGTTTCACACTCTGACTTAGTCCATAAAATAAGCCATAAAAAAAGAAAGGCAGAGCAGAGCCCTGCCTTCCAGCTACCACCAGAGAGCATCCTTGTATACTTTTTCTGCGCCAACAGCCCTGCGCTGGGAAGTAACCCATCTTTCAGCAGCCTGTCTCTTTTTAAGTGCTTCCCAGTCAGTTAAAGATACAATAATTGAAACTTGTCTATCAATCACGTTAGCAGACAAAACAACATTGTTTCTCTTCTCTTTTTCTCCAAAGTACTATAGCTTGATCGGCTTAACAATGTGAACAAAGACGCTAAGTCAAAAATCCCACTTAAACGTTTTCAGCTCTGAAAGCACATCAGCTGTGGGGAGGGAAGGTGCAAAATTCATTGTTTAGAAGCATTCTAGGGGAATACTCAAAAGGCAAAAAAAGAATACTGAGAATACAGTACGTGTGCACAAAAAAAAAATCTTTTGGGATGGTTAAAAAAAAAAAATCCTGCCAAGAAATTTGCATAATGGCTGCACATCTGTATCATAGAACAGTTTGTGTTGGAAGGGACCTTCAAAGGTCATCGAGTCCTACCCTCTGCAGGAAGCAGGGACATCTGCAACTAGAGCAGGTTGCTCAGAGCCCCGGCCAACCTGGCCTGGAATGGTTCCAGGGATGGGGCAGCGACCACCTCTTGGGGCAAGCTGGGCCAGGCTCTCACCACCCTCAGTGTCAAAAATTGCTTCCTTCTACCTAATCTGTATACATCTTATATCTGTAGCCCCCTCATCTGAAGCAGCTCATCTGTGCACCCAGTGAAACAGATTAAGGGATACAGCTTTTGTCTCTTTTTTGTGCTTTCTTGGAGTAGAAAAGCCAGCTAAAGCCACGTTGGTACTTTGTAAGTCCCTGTGGAGAAGGGACAGGAGGGCAGGGACAGGCTGTGGCTCTGAAGCGCCATGTAAAAGACTTTTTCATTTTCCTGAGAGTGTTTTACCATTTGGTATCCAGGTGTTCCCCAGCACCCAGGCTCCCCAGAGGTGCACTGGCTGCCTCTAGGCTCCTCCACAGTGTTCTAGGTGCACTTTGCAGTTCTCATAAGTTGTTTCAGTCAACAAAAACTGCAGATTTGTTGCCTACAGGTCTGAAATGTGGCAGCTTCTCCAGGCTAATGAGGCCCTGTTGTCCGAGGAAGGCCACGTAGCAAAGGATTCGTAGAATGCTTGTTTGCCAGAGCTTCCTGATTTTTCAAGGCAGGCTCTGCACTGCTTCTTGTTTTCCTTGGTTTTTTTTTGCAGCAGGGTGGCATTTGCATCGGGTTTCTGTTTTGATGTATACATTTATACAACTGGATTTAGCCAAGGATGCCGGAACAGGTCTAAGGTTATCCCGTGAAAGAGCAGAAGACAAATCTCTCCATGTAAATTGTTTCCTTTTCTCAGTCAGTTACGGAAAAGGGAGATAACTAAGCTTTGAGAGGCACCAGCACTTCTATAACCGTTTGAGCAACAGGGGGACCAGCACGCTGTGAGTCACGGCAACGCCGCCAGTGACGCTCCCGTTGGCAAACACTAACCAGTGGTTTTAGGGAGGTTTAAAATTAGTGGTCTGTTAGTTACTGTGCATTTCCCTCTCTGTGCAGTCTGCTGAGAATACCACGGTCATCATAGCTCACAGACGCTGTCCCCAAGATGACTTACACTTTTAGCTCTAGATGACTACAGTTAATTCAGTAGACCGCCGTCATGAACTGGAATGTGGTCGTTGAGTCCTCGGTCCCTCATACCTGTGACGCTTGCCACCTCCTCTGGGTGTTGTTCAAGTTCATTTAGAATTTTACTTGACTCCCTGGTGGGGTGGGAGGGGATCTGTGAGCTGTTCTCTCTCTGGTGTGGTCCGAGCTATGAAACTATTTCATTGAGGTTAAAAGCAGGGTTTTCTTTCAGCTCAAGCCTTTGAACTGTGGAGACACAGGTCCACCACAGACCAAGCAGGTTTATAAAACTTCTCATTATGCCCAGTTCTGGTCAGATGGACAAAAGGATTCAACCTGTGGTTGCCATGTTGTAGGGTTTTTTTTGTCCTCCTTACAGAAGCTTTATTTTGAGATGATTTTCTGAGTTAATTCCAATTCTGTTGCAAGAAACTCATAAAGCTGTTATTGCTCAGTCAGTCTCAGTCTCCTTGTTAATATAATATGAGGATAAGCAAAGTTCACGGAAGCTGCCTACACGGGAGAAACGGAACAAGAAGCCATTTCTGAACGCTGCGGGTTTTTCAAAGCTTCTTTGTTCAGAGACAGGGGAAAACAACCTGTAAAACTTCATCCTGACAAAGACAGCTGCAGATTTAAGGCTATTGAAAAGAGTCATCTCTCCAGATGTAGGTTGGCATGTGGGTTCACAATCGCAAATATGACTTGTGATTCATCCCGGCGCACTGGTGATGAGGGGAGAGTCTATATTAGGATAAATGCTGAATGACAAGGGACAGCTCACAACGTGAAGAACATGGAGAATGAGGTCATATGACATGAAATGCTTCATTATTGCCTGGCACGATTTCATTTACTGGAAGAGAAGAAATTTTGAGTGATTTTCATAAGGGGCACCATTCATTTGCCAGCAGACGGGCGTCTCTGAGTTTGTTTTAGCAGCATCCTAGCAGCCAGTCAGGTGCTGCTCCAGAGCACACTGCTGCTTCTGCAGCCTTGGGTGCCTTCAGAGGCACCACACAACCACGTCTGGAAAAAAACTTGGTCTTGCCCAAGAGGCATCTTGTGCCAAGTGCTTGCTAATTTTCAGAAAAGAAGTGAACAGTTACAAGGCTCCTTAAAAACAGATTGTAATGTAAATGTAAACCCTTGTGATTCAAGCTGTGCAACATCCTCTAATTATTTGAGGCGTAGGAAGATATTTTTTTTTTTCTCTGATTTTCACTCTCTGCTATGACTTTAATCTAAGAGGCTGCTGCCTTGCACAGGAGTGCTGCTTTAGGGCTGAGCTACAGGCTGTGGAGAACCATCATCTCGAACGTTTTGGCATCTCTAGGGGAGCAGCAGTGTGCCCTCGTGATCAGCAAAGATGGCTCTGTACAACCCTCTGCCTTTTGTTTGAACTTCCAGCCTGAAGGCGTTTTGATAAAATTCCAAACTATAGCCACTCTTTTTTTTTTTTTTTTGACACTCAGGGGCGTCACTAGTGAACTTGTGAACACTTGGCGTTCACCTTGGTGTGCCAGTGGCTTAGGTGAGTGGTGTCGGCCAGCTGGGACTCGTCACCTATGGGAATGGCCAGGTGAAGTGAGAAGAGGAAATACTGCGAGGGAAGAGTTGGGGGCATTTCATCTGGGAAAAGCGATGCAGGTACTTTTCTTGGTGGTGATGTAAAGCATCTGCATTGCTTTTGTCCTGGGATTGCCCTGAGCTTTGGGCAGCTCCCAGCTGCTGTTGGCTCCCCACAGTCCCGGCACCCTGTTGTCTGGACCGTTTCTGCACTAACCAGAGAGATGAATGGGCTCATGCAAAGCAGAGATTTAAACCCCGGCTTCCATCTGTTCGTCATGAAACATCTTCACTGGCCGAATTTGACTAATTTAGTGATTGCTATCAAGAGAGAATGGTCTCTCTGAGTCCTCCAGCTGTTCCAGCATGGAAAGCCTCTTGCCTCCCTGTCAGGGGTTGCAACCGTTTCCTCTTTATTTTTTATCTAATTTTGTTACAATAATTCAGCTCGTCCACTCCAGCCAGCTGTTCCTCAGGCCTCCTGGCCCGCAGTGCTTATACAAGGCTGCTGGTGATGATGTTGAATCAATCTTTCCACCAATTTTGCATCTGTCCTCAGCTCTTGGAGACGTTCCAACTGTTCTCAATATACAGCTGATAATTCAGCAGCACTCCCCACAGTGATTCACTGGCCTATGAAACCTACTAACTGTGCTCCAGTTTCTCGCTTCCCAGGCCGGTGATAGTCACTGAAAATATTGTACAAGTGACACTTCCAATAAATTAGCAGTAATTTAAAGTCTTGGTAGCAATTTACAGAGAGGGTGGTTATTGCCTGACATCTTGCATATCGGGATGTGGATATCGCTCAGCTTGGATGCAACATTGTCTGAAGGTCATTGTCAGTGAAAGCTGTTGGACTTCTGGTGGTAACAGAAACTCTGTAGTGTGGATAAGAGATGCTGAAACAGTCCTTAAGATGTCCTTGGTTCTCAGGCTTGTTCAGCCTGGAGAAGGGAAAGCTCCAAGGAGACCTTATTGTGGCCTTTCTATACTTAAAGGGGGCCTAAAAGAAAGATAGAGACGGACTTTTTAGTGGGGCCTGTTGTGATAGGACAAGGGGTGATGGCTTTAAACTGAAAAAGGATAGGTTTAGACTAGATACAGGGAAGAACTTTTCTACAGTAAGGGTGATGAAACAGTGGCACAGGCTGCCCAGAGAGATGGTTGATGTCCCATCCCTGGAAACATTCCAGGTGAGGTTGGCTGGGGCCCTGAGCAACCTGCTCTAGTTGCAGATGTCCCTGCTCCCTGCGGGGGGATTGGACTGGATGACCTTGAAGGTCCCTTCCAACCCATATCAGTCTGTGATTCTACGTCCCCAGGGAGACAGGATAGATCAAGGAGTTCTGCTTCCCTTTCACTGGCTTCTTTTTGCTTACCAGTGGCTCCTCTCCTGGGGCCACTTTGTGCAAGCAGTGAGAGTTCAAGTGCTCTGTTCAAAATCCTCCTGACTGTTAATATTCTCTGCTTTCTCTTTGCTATTTACCAAACCCCAGGGGTGGTCCCAGATTTCCTGGGCTGGCTTCATTCAAGTACTTCTCCCCACGCTGTGCTGTGTTTTCTGCTCCTGGTGTCCTGTTGTGCATATCCCCCTTTCACTTCTTCTCTGGTTTTGGGCTCTGCTTTGCAAAGGCGCTTGGCAGATATCACAGAGAGGAAGCTCCAGCCTTGCTCTCTCTTTTTTAATTTTTTTTTTTTATCTCCGGATAGAAATATGGATGAGCGTGCAGCAGCTTCTGCTTTTCTGTGCCTTGATAGTCTCTTCCCTTCCAGCTGATAGGAAAAGTCTGGCTATAGCTTTCTGGATGCTGTACTGTCCCTTAAATCCTCCTAGAGATGCTGAGGCATTGGTCCACGTTGTAATCACTGAAGGATTACAACCAGTGTCATTCCATATTAGTGAGATTATTAAGTAAAATTGGCTTATAGGATCCAGCATGCTGGCAGCTTACCCCAGCTGAACAATAGCTGCACATCCCTTCTGCACACCCGCCCCTGCGCTGCCTTTCTGCCAGCCTTCCCATTGATTTTAAATTTTATTATTGACTTTTAAAGCACTCAGGGGCTTGGGGTTTTCCTACATTGTTGATTTATTGCTTTCCTGGGAGCTGGGACAAGCTTTGAGACCTTCATCCATCAGCCTGTTGTCACTGTCGGGGTTTTGCCCACAAATTTCAGCGATGAAATACTCCAGGCTTGGCACTGGTGGTGTTCACTCAAAATTGGAAGCCTGTTTGTTCATGATGACCTGGTTCTGCTTGTTATAAACCGTCCTTAACAGAGCAGAGGTGGCTGCTGCCTCATATTTGATTCTTTGCCGTGGCTGGCACTGGGATCACGCGCAGCGTGAGGCAGGTTATGGGAAGATACTGCCCAGCAGCCTCCAAATTTTGGAGAAATCACTAGAAACTGTTTTGGCCCTTACATCAGCCCCGGCTGCCCAACGTGAGCAACGTGTTGAGTAGCCTGGGGAGACCCTTTCTGAGCTCATTACTTCCATTTTTTTCAGACCTTCTGGAGGGAGAGGAAAAGCACCAGGCTTTTCCAGCCCTCCAGTCACCAGATGAAAGAAGCCTTTGAAAGCTTCAATCAGAGGGTGATGTTGCCGGGGAGGGCTGATTGCGGATGTGTGAGGTTCGGTAGTGGCAGCGAGCGCTGTGCTGTGGTGGGCACCCAGAGAAGCAGGTAAAAGCGCTGCTGCTCCAGCTTGAGTTTACCTTCAGAGAATTTATTGTTCTCCTTTTTACATCATTGTGGTGTGTAACTTGATTTTTTGTATTAATGATGTAGTAATTGGTTACAGCACAGGGTCTGTGTCCATTAGCACATCTGCTCCAAGACACTTGTCCTTTCTGATACACACTCTGCCTACAAGCAACATATTTGTTCCCTGTTTGAATATCTGCACTAATACACCTCATCTCCCCATCTGAATTTTAAAAAGAAAACTAATAAAGGAGATTATTGCACCGTGACAATGACGATGTTAATTGATCACAGCAACAAGTTGCTTTGGTGAATTGAGTGAGGGCTCCCTATTTTACCAGAGTTCCTGCCTCAGGTAGAGACCACCTTGACTTGGCCAAGGTTTATACTTCCATCCTCATTATTAGCACAAAAATTGTTAGAATGAAGCGTAGCCCATTTTTATTCTGACTTGCTACTACAGTAGTAAAAACCTTTGGCTCTGGCTTCACCTGTGCTTGATCCAGATCCGACCTACAGTCCATGCTCATTCCCTTTTCACCCATATGTGACCCAGGAAGGTTCATCATCTGCAGCAGCCAGGCTGGGGAGCTGGAGGGAGAGTACAGAGAAAGTATAGTCGCTCCTAAACACAAGCAGAGGTGCCAGAGCAAAGCAGGTGATCTGCTGGAAGCGGAGGAGGAAATGTGTGAGAACCGTAACTCTTAGTTATGGAAATCATAGAACAGAGTTAAAATTAATACAAGTCAAAAGAGGATTGAGATGACTCAGGTCTTGCCCAAGGAATTTAATTTAAAACTGTAAGTTTGCGAAGCGCTGCGTTGTTTTGTTCGGTGTTTGTGTAAGCAGCCAGCGTGGGGATTATTGCAAGCGTGGGGATTATTGCAAGCACAAGACTCTGCCTGGCCTTCTTCCAGGGGGGGTGCTTGTGAGGTTAGAGCTGCAGAAGTCTCCTCTGTTGTGCTGGGGAGCTTTGCTGAGCTGCCTGACACTGCTTCATCCTTCTGGGTATAGAGAGAAGCTTTCCATCATCTGCAAAAAATTAGAGGTTGTATGAGGAGCGTCAGGAAGAATGTCAGAGTAAGTGAATTATGACACTGATGTGTGTCTCGTGGAGCTTGTGCCCGGAGCAGCGTGCGACTCTGCTCATGGATCAGGTACTGCCGAGCGACTTGTGCTGTGCATCTGCATCTGAGGGGTGACCGGACACCCAGCACGTGCCACTCGGAGCTCTGAGGTACCCAGAAGTCCCTGGCAGATGTTTTATATGCCCCTCTAGCTGTGGGAGGTACGGGCAGCTGTTACAAATCGAGCGTTGAATCCAAACGGAGCCCCAGCCCTCCTTGAAACCTGTACTGGTGACAACTTTGTGGATGTGCTCTCAGCTTCTCCAGCTCCCCGCGGTGCAAACACATCGCTGGGGACCAAGCGTGCTTGTCAGCCCTCTGGGCACGTGCACGTGCGGCCCAGGTGTGGTGGGGATGGTGGAGCATCCTGCAGCTCGTGGGCTGGACCTGAGGCTGTGGTCACGCAGGGAGGGAGAGGCTGGACAAGGGGCAGAAGTGAACAACATCACACTCCCAGCATCTTTAGCCAGGGCTCTCCAGAGAGGTTTTCTGAGCAAGAACGGTGCCCATTAGGGTCTGTTTCTGCCATGGTCAAGAGAACAAACCTTGGTGTCTTTTTGGGGTCAATAGGATGAAATGATGCGTGTATCAGGCTGATCTCTTCTTGCAGCACTAGACTAACAGAGAGAGTCACTGCAGTCCAAAGGGCAAGGCCATTGCAAGACTTCCTTCATGTCTTAACAATTCTCATCAGTCCATTGAGCAGGTTCCAGGAAAGTCCTGAATTTCATCACAGAGGTAATAGTGGTGCTTTCCCTTGCCTGAAACTCTCTTAGCCTTCCAACTTCTGCCCAGTCCTGGGATGCTGCTCTCATAGGGAACCTCTTCCTTGCTTTTCCTTGTGCCAACTTTTGGTGTGTCTTGTGGACCTGAGAAGTGGTGCTGGTGCTTGCCTTGGGTGCTCTTGGGAGGTCAGGGAGGCCACCCTTTTGCTGTGCTAAGCACATGGTGGTGCTCCCAAAAACTCGTACTACGTGTAGTTACGGCGTGATTGCATCTCGCTTGCTCTCTGCGTTACAAACCGTACGCAAAGGGGGACATAAATAAATGAATAAATCATTGGCGTTGTAACGCTGCAGACAATTGGCAACATGATATAAATACTAAAGGCTGGGTCTGTGCTTCCCAGCAGCGTTTGATGTGGGCCACAGAAACACTACCCCAAGGGACTTCTGGTCCCCGAGGACCTGATTTACGCCAGCGCTGGAGATCAAAAGCCAGGAAGTGGTGTTGCACAGCTATAATAACAGCCGTCCAAATTTTGTTCGGCTCCAGGTCTGGTAAGACAATGCTAAAATAAAGCCATTGGCAGACCAGAAATTAAATTATTTGTGTTGGCTGGCTTAGGGAGGGGATTCGCTGTTTTCATCACATGCCAGTACTGGTTCAGCCACGTACGGAGGAAAAGCAGAGGCTTTATAAGGCTTTAGGAATTGAGTGGACACTAGAACCAGCATTTATCCTCACAAAACTCATCTTCTAGTTGTGGAAATAAGCGGGACTGGATTCCCGTCAGGCAGCCCGCGATTGCTGCGACCACTGACGAGAGCTCTGGCTACTGTGACCTGTGAAAAATCATTGCATAAAGCCCCGAAGCGCCAGATGTGTTGTTAAGAGGCTCCTTTATTTACTTTTTGATATTTACTTTTTGATATTTGCTTATGCTGACCATTAAGCACGGGCCTGGCAGTGGCCCTGACCAGGGTGGAGTGTTTCTACCTGGACAGGAGTATTCGTTATTTGCTGGTTAACCAGACAAGGGACACCCCTTAGCTCTAAGGAAACCAAATTGTGATGTTTCCTCCATCATGAGGCAAATCCATATGATGTTTCCACGACTGAGCTCTCCAGCACAGCCTGCTTTTCGAGGGCCTTTCTTCCCTGGGTGTCACAACTTGGGAGAGCAATGTGAGATTTTTTTTTTTGCTTGAAAATTTGTATCCCTGTATATTCTGGATTGTGCCCTCAAGGAAACAACATCTAAACTGTGGATCACTGCATATTAGTCTGCAGCTTCTACAAATATGAATTTAAATAGTCTATTATCTCAAAGCGCCCTTAGTGTTGTTATTCCCACTTGTTAGATGCCTGCTCCATACTGAATATGCTCCAGATTCATTAGCTTCCATTTTATGTTGCATAAATTTGTAGTCTGCCCTTTCTAAAGAGAAGATGAAACCTGACACTAAAATTTACCAAACAATTGTTCCAATGTTGCTTAATTAGTAACTTGCAAGGATTTTGCAAGCCTCTGAGATGGCTTGAAAGGCTTCAGTCATTTTAGGATAAGATTTTTGGGTTAATATTCCAGATTAGTAATACATATGAGCATTTATTAAACTCTAGACAGCACTTACCATAAACCATTTTTTTTTAAAATTTGTATCTGCAACAGCATCAAGGAAGAGAAACTTGTGAGTGACTCAGGCTCTGCTCTCTTTTCCTTCATGCTGAGTCATGGCCGAAATTCTGGGGGCGGCTGAGCTCCCTGGGAGGAGGACTAGCTTCATTTCGTGGACTCCTCTGTTACCCCCGGCTTTTCTTCTGAGGACAAGTAGATGGCAACCTTTAAATTGAGGTGCTTTGCTCTGGAAGTGGAGAAGGGCTCTACTGTTTGGAAGGCGGTTCCCTCAAAAATGTAATTTCCTATAAAAGTGTTCAAGACGGGCACTGCACTTTCAGGTGCCAAGAAGGACCCTTTGCTGAAGGAAATCTTAACCATCGCTTGATGTGTTTAGGAAGGAGGATGATCTGAATTAGACTGGTTCTTGATTGCTCTTCTTATGTCACGACAGCCCATAGGCTGATGTGGTACAGATCTCGGCTCCCTCCAGTACCTGCTGAATCACACAGAGCGGCCGATGTATAAACAAAGGTGGGCTTTTATGTTAGTGCATTAAGATTCAAGGGTCCTTGGTTTATAGACCACTGCAAGAAACACCTTATTAACAGGTGACAGTTCCTATGCTACTGTAAAAAAAAAAAAGCCAAGCAAGTCTCCCTACAGGGAAATATAAAACTTTCTTGACTGGGTTTTCTTACCTTCAGGAAATCAAAATTTCTCCAGATCATAGTGAAGAGGAACAGCACCAAAAATATAATGATGCAGCCATTTATGTCAGCAGAAATCTTTAACCAGGAGCTGAGATGCACCCTTGCCTGCTGGAGAGAGGCAGGAGGAAACAGTATGAGTTCAATAAAGAAGGAAACTTTTAGCTTGAAAGTGGAGCCTTAGGGAGCAAATCTAAAACTGGGACCTTTGGAGAGGTCCAGCCTCAGCAAACCTGCTCCGCTGTGATTAACCCATGGGTTAATCCAGTGCCTACAGGCACCTTCATTGGAAGTGCAGCACGAGGCTGGTTGGGCAGGGCCGGGCTTTTCCATACAGACCTTGCGAGGCTTTGCGATGGTGACGAGATGCAAATGTATTCAGGGAGCCAAATTCATCTCTGTGTGTAAAGACTCCGTATAACTCACCCAATTAGAATTTGTGAGACGCATCGACCTAGCGCTGGCGCTCTCCATGGGACTCAATTTTCCTTTAAACTGCTTTCACGTGGTGCGCAAGCTGGGAGCGGGCGCCTTAGTGATGCTCACAGCGGGGCCTGCGGTGGAGCAGCAGCAGTGAGGATGACTCAGAAGAACAAACCTTGTCATCCCGGGAGAGCGGGAGCGAGCGGCGAGCCAGCAAAAGGGAGAGCTGAGGGAACAGCTCTTGGAGAGTGATGGGAGAGTGGCTGGGGCTGGCAGAGGGGGGCTGTGGGCAGGCTGGTGCCAGGGGAAAGGGGTCTCCTTGACATTCCCACTGCTGTGCCACCGGAGATGGTTTTCTCCTGCCAATGAGATACAAAGGAGGTGCTTGGAGGAGAGGCTTTTATTCTTTGCTAATTCATCCTCTGAAGCTTGTGCAGCGTCCTGTCTGAGGCGTCTTCTGGGTCCCAGGGTGGGAAGGATTGGTGGGGGAGCAGGGCACAGCAGCACTGCACGTCTTTCAGCTTGTTTTATTTGAGCTGTTCACAGCCCTTCCAGACCTGTCTCACCCCTGCTTCTTGCTCTGTCTCCCATTCAGATCATTAGAAACATCTCAGAGGGTTTTTACCAAATGGTGCAGAGGTCTGGAACCTGCTATTCTGGTTAAAACCTTCTCCTAAGGTTTAGGAGAAGCCAGTGCAAACATTTGGCTGTATCTAGCATTCGGTGAAGGTGGACTTTGTCTATACAATTAGCATTGGTATCACGAAGGAAATGTAGGTTCCCACTGAAGGTGGTGCCAGGTGTCGCTTTTTAGTACAGAAGGGTCAAAATATCCCTTTTTATGTCAGTGATCGAAGTCGTTATTCAGTTTGTGGGCATTGCTTTCATCTTTTTGTTGTCTTCAGCTACAACATCAATGGACTTGACCACGTTGGTTGCCTTTCAGCTCTGTTGTCAAAATAAATAAGAAGTCAGGAGATTGCAGGCACAACCCAAGTGCAGTCTCCTCAGGTGGGTTGGTACTTGGGAAGTTTCCTCCACCTATCAGGGTTGGCTTTGGGGCTTGCTCAAACCTTTGGCGTGACCTGCTGATTTCAGCGTCTGCCCAAATATTTACAACCAAGTTAAATAATTTGTAGCATCAAGGCATAAAACTCTGGATCACCCCCATGCTCCTGTCTGGCACGTCTCTTCTCCAGCTGTCACAAGCCCAGTGAGCAAATCTAGCTTAGTTTGAAGGCAAGTCTATGTTGCATGAAGGGCTTACCTCTGCTTCTGCCCATTCGGCATCACCCAAGACGACGATCCTCCTGCAGCCATCCGAATCGTTCTAATTGTAGGCAGCATACAATGGTGCTTTAAATAAATCTCATTTGCATATAGAGAAAAACTTCTCAGCTTACTGAATATGGAAATTACGAGTGGAAAATTATTTATCGCCTCAGTATCAAAATAGCAGAGGTTGGCCGGTGCCTTTGGGAAAATCAATTGTGATACAGCAGGATTTCCCACTTCCCCATATATAATATGATCTGCCAAATTTAATCCAGTTTTGCATTTGATGGTCCCCAGCAGGATGAAAAGGTGAAGCGAATGTCACATAAACAATGCCAAGCATCATCCCCCATGAAATTTTATGTGACACTTGAAAGGTGCCGAATTATCCCCAGATAGGCTGGGGACTTCACAGTTCATGCAACCTGGCAGTTTACAACAATGCAAATATTTCACTGCTCACTTTGCTTCTAGTCTCTCTTTTTAATTGTAAATTCAGTGCCAGTATTTCAGCCCGGTAGGTAAGGGAATGTGGAGCGGCTTCGTGCTGTGCCACGCTCTGTCCTCAGTAACGAAATGCTGCGCAGTGAGAATGTGGAGGAAGTAAGTGCCTTGCTAAGTCCAAACCCTTCCCTCCTCTCTCACTGTTGATCAACCAAAAAAACCCATCTGCTGCCATTATAGGGTAATTTTCCCTAAATGTGACCAGAAAAAGAGATTTGTCCAAGGAGATGTCACAAGCCCAATTGCAGGGATTTTTTGCACTTTCCCTGCCTTCCCAGCTCCTGAGCCGCTGTCTCTATTACGTGGGCACATCATCACTAAGGGAACTCCTTGTTTTTCTTGTCATTATCTGCAAAAGGAGTCTGAACTATACGTAGGATGTGAAAAATGTGTACGTTTATTGAAAATTGCCTGAGTGAGATGAACTACTGTTAAGAGTATTTGAGTACAGCCTACGAAGTGCTGCTAGTTCCCAGTCCAAGGAAAGGGCTCGATGTGTTTTTCTGTTTCCTCCAGTTTCTCTTGGGCGGTATCACTAAATTACTCGTCTTTAACATCTGGGATCTGGCCATTTTACTGAGAAAAATCTCTTTGTGGTGATATCTGTGCTGGGGTTGCCCAGTTAATTTCAGTGAAGGACGGTGGTGTCAGGGGGATGCAGTGGAGAGATGCTCGTTGCAGAGTGGACCTTTTTACTGCCTTAACCAGGGCAGTGTTCTCTATCAGTCCAAATTTGCCAGGTGCTGCATCTCTGCAGCACTGAGTGCGTATTTTAGTAGACTGAAGAGCTTTCAATTTGCCTGTAATGAGGCTAATTATCAAACGAACACTATGTTGGTCTCCATGGGACCTGAGGACGGAAGGACTAGGACTCTGCACAACATGTACAAAGATCTCATTACGTTTGGAGTAAATTGGAGTAGGCACTGCATTAACATGGGACAAAAAATTTTTTTTAGTTGGTACGTGATGCTTATAAATAACTCCTTCATACATTTTGTTTTAACGAAGGATGGCGGAGTTTTTTTGAGATCTCAGTTACCTTCTTAGGGGCTTGAGGGGAGGGCAGTTTTTCATTGAGCTGCTTTGCAGTTGTGGGGGGGATAAGGGAAGCTTTGCTTTGGGTGCCAAGTGAGTGGAAAGGTAAATCTTTGCTACAAACATCAGTAATGGCCATAACGAGGTTTACGCAACTAGCCATAAAGAGGAGGTGAAACTGGTGAGCTTTTAAACCTGTGATGTGCTAGATGCCAGTTCTTCACTGCCAGATTATTGGCATTTAGCTTGGGAGTTGCCAACAAGCTGATGGAAGAGTTTCCTGTGGGTTTATTGTCCTGGAAAAACATTGTGAGTTTATCTCGACAGCGGTCCTGTACTGTTAGTTGCTTTACAAACTGTTCATTGACAGTATTCCTACATTTGTGCCTTCCTTGCTTAATTTCATTATTAAGAGGTAATTTTTCAGGCTTTCACAGTTTGCAAAGGGATGGAGGGCCACCAGGGAACACCCTGTGGTGCTCCTCATGAGCCCACCCGTGGCACCATGGCCAGGCTCTGTGATTACTAGGGCTTATAAAAGCAGGAGTCCTCTCTGCTTAAACTGCAGCTTGCAGAGACTGGAGAAGGTTGCTTGGAACTGAGATAGTCAGCAGAAATAGGTACAATTCCCAGAGTGGGAGAAGCCTGTCCCCTGGACTCTTAGGGCTGAAGGTGCAGGGCTGGGAAGTAGAGGTGTGAAATGCTTTCATTTCCACAAACCCAAATATATATTTGTTATTTATTTAAAGCCGTTTTCCATTGCTCTGGCTGTTGCTCTGTTGCTGTTCTCAGGAGATGACTTCCTACCTTGGACTTAAAGATCTGGTCTAAGGGAGGGATTACTAATTCTAAACTCAATACCCACCCTTTCCTCACATGACAGTAGCTGGCTTGCACCACCAAAAGACCCCTCTGGCAGTGCTTTTGGAAGAGGTTTGATTTGGCTTTTCTCCTCTCTGGGAGGTGATGCCCGGTCCCTGTGCTCCTGTAGCTGGCATCATGGTACCAGCACATGAAGGGACATGGCTGAAACCACGGAGCTTGTCGAGCCCAGAGGGTTCATCTTATTGGGATTTACGCAGCTGTGAACGCTGGCAGAGTCAGGCCACTGGCTATATGATTGTTAAATAATTTTCATTCATTATTTTTGGCTGGGCCCAGAGCTTCTTTAAATAGCTTTTTCCATTAGTTCCCAGCAGAGCTCAGATATGCTTTGCCCAAGCGCCTCGCCCTGGAGAGGATTAGCCAGAGCTGCTCCAGCCCAGAGGTGTCACTGCTGGGATGTGGGGGTTCAGAGCAGCCGACGAAACTTGGGGAGAGGGCTGGGGGCTGGAGGAGGGAGTCTGCAGAGCAATCGACTGATCAGAGCAACTGTAACCATCAAAAGCTAAGTATTTTCTCCCGTTTTAGTTACGAAAATTAGACAGAAAGTCCTAAAGGCAAAGTTAGAGTTAGCCAATTAGGAGACATCTTCAGCTAACCAAGCCAAATATCTGTTCCGATACCAGTATCTTGTATTTTCAATGTGAAATGGGAATAGCTGCATTATATAAAACATAAGAAAAGAAAGGTGCATTATTGTTTTAATGCAGCCCTTCCAAACACATTTATATTCACACAGTATCTTAATAGAGGGATGCGGGAAGCAAACAGAAATTTATCTTCTCCAGGGAGTGATACGTCAGTGCCTGGATCACAGGAACATTTTTCAGACATCTCAAGAGCACCATGCGCAAAAATATGCATACCATGAATTTCCTGAGCAGACAAGGGCTAGCTGGAATGACGACAACAGTAGGAAGAGCACAGACCAATAACAGAAGCCTGGCAGGAGAAATCAAAATTATCCCACTGGAAATGCAGTAAAAACAGCTAGAAAAAAAGTTTGTCCGTTCATTAGGCAAATGATTTGTATTTTCCTCACTGCCTGTCCCCAGTGTGCCTTTGGTGTGGAGTCCAGCTTCCAGGATGCTCGGCACTCCTGAGGAACCCACTCCCAGAGAAGCATCTTGCTTCTCCTCGGCTTTGAAGATCCCGGCCTCTGCCTCTGAGCAAAATTTGAGCCGGTGGAAACTTTTGGAGGAAAGTATCGCTGTCGGGAAGAGGCCAGCTGAGGTCTTTTAAACAGCATTTTGCAAGAAAACACAACTTCTCTGTGGGACTCGTACCCCTCTGGTCTAATTTCTCCTGACAAGACAGCGGTGGCAACAGGGTGGTTGTACCAGCGGAGCAGTGACTGTTTCCTTTCCCTTCCTGTAGACATTAGCAACTGCTCTCTCCCTTTTAAACAAATCCACACAGTATAAGACAACTTGTCACGAAAGATTAAATCAGTCTTTCTGTAAAGCATCCAAAATCTGGACTCAAGCTTTTGCACCTGAAAGGGCAAAATCTTCCCCAAGATGGCTTGTGTCATCACCCAGGGTGGTGGAGACAGTGCTGGGGTGGGAGGAGATGGCACCCTCCTTGGGTAGCGAGCAATAGGTAGCCTCAGCAAACCTTGATCATGATCCTGTGATCCCAGATTGTGATCCTGGGGTCCCAAATTTTAGCAGAAGTTTATTCTCCTCCCAGTGGCATTGTCCACACTGGGACTCAATAGCCCCAAGGCATTTGCTGATTTGCCTCAGTGCTGCCTCCAACAAGTTGTATTGAAGTAGAAATGGTTGATATCGCACCTCTAGAAATTACTGAGACCTCCTGGGCAGGCAATAGATGCTAGGAGTGGCACGGAAGGCCAATGGCATCCTGGCTTGTGTCAGGAATAGTGTGGCCAGCAGGAGGAGGGATGGAATTCTCCCCCTGTACTGGGCACTGGGGAGGCCTCACCTCGAGTCCTGGGGGCAGTGCTGGGCCCATCACTTCAAAAAAGATCTTGAGGTGCTGGAGTGGGTCCAGAGGAGAGTGACGAGGCTGGGGAAGGGACTGGAGGGAAAGTCTTCTGAGGAGAGGCTGAGGGAGCTGGGCTTGTTTAGCCTGGAGAAGGGGAGACTCGGGGGGGACCTTCTCACTCTCGACAACTACCTGAAGGGAGGTCATAGTCAGGTGGGGGTCGGGCTCTTCTCCCAGGCAACTAGTGACAGGAGGAGAGGGCATGGCCTGAAGCTGCGCCTTGGGAGGTTTAGGTTGGATATTAGGAAGCACTTCCTGACGGAAAGAGTGATTAAACACTGGAATGGACTGCCCAGGGAAATGGTGGAGTTGCCATCCCTGGAGGTCTTTAAGGAGAGCTTGGCCATGGCCCTCAGTGCCATGGTCTAGTTGGTGTTGTGGTGTTAGGTCATAGGCTGGACTTGATGATCTCAGAGGTCTATTCCAGCCTCAAGAATTCTGTGATTCTGTGAAGTTGTGTCAGGTCTGGAAAGATCAATGCAAATGATCCTTGAGGGGATGAGCTCCAAAAACATGACGACTTTTCACTTGGCCTTTGCTTGTCCATGAGACTGATCATATTGAAGGTGCCTAAGTCTGGACAGGCTGTTGTGTTAAAACAGTTGTATGACTTAAATATTTAATTGTTTGTTGCCTTTTTCCTTGGTGGATGTCAAATCTGTTACAGAAGCTTTTAGCGTTACTGTCACATTACAAGTGACCCAATGAAACCTTTCTTCTGGCACTTTTGGAACCAGAGGGTCTGTGTGGGGAAGCCTGGCCCCATCTCACTGAGGATGGAGAGAAGGTACATACAGTCCCTGGGTCACAGCCTGAGTTTGTCACCCTCTGCACCTCTCTGACGCACGGGTCCCACACAGGCCATCGGTTTCCTTTTCTGCTCTAATTTGTTTGCTGACCGTTCTACAAACATGAAGTCGTAACTGTGAGTGTTATGACATCGTGAACAGACCTTATTGGGACATATGCTTTTTATTCTTGCAGTGCAATTTCCCCCCCTTGTGATTTCCCCCATCTAATCCATCATGGATAGATAAGCATTTAAAATAAACCAACCAAGAGTGGTTGACTGGCTGACTTTGTTGTAACAAGCCAGGAGGGACCGAGCTTGGTGACATGAGGTGCAGAGCAACAAGTGGGAGCTTATCTATGAGTGGTTTGGATGTGAAATGTGTGACAAGAGAGCAATCAGCAGATAGCACGGGCTGGTGGCAATGTGGGATGGGAGAAGAGGAAGTGCAGTTTGATAAATTGTGCCCTCCAGGGGCAAAACAGTCAGCAGAGTCTCCTGGATTGTTTCTCAGGAAAGCATCCAAAGGATGGGGAAAATCTCCAGACCCACGCAGGTGGTAGAGAGGAACCTCCCCATGCCTGAAGAGCCATCCCAGGGCGTCTCCACGTGACGTTAACCTATGGTGGAGGAGAGCCAGGGAAGCTCTTTCCAAAGCCACACTGTGCACCTTCGCTGCTGCCAAGGATGACTGGGGGTTACGGCAAGCGTGCCAGCGTGCTGGTTCACTGGAGGCTGGCCTTCTCCCCCGAGAGGCTGCGAGCTGCCTCCTTAGCAGGGAAGGCTGGCCCACCGCCTGGTCACTGTCATCCCTCCTCTGAGGGCTCCTGGGCCGCTGTGACTATGTCTTTCTGAAGAAGGATGCTCACGTGCATGACATTCCCTCACTCCACACTGTCCGTCCCAAATCAGCACCCGATTGCCACCCTGTGCTGTCCGCTCGGTGCTCCTTAGGGCAGCTGCGTTTCTAAGCTGTAGGGAAAAATGATTTTGTAGCACAGCGGTGAGTCTGTGGAAAGCGTGGCTTGAACCAGACACTGAAAGCTCAGCTCAGGGAGGAGAGTTTTCAATCTCCTTTGGATCCGTGTGGGCAGCCAGGAGCTTGTATCCCCGCCTGCTGTGAGCCCTGGGAGGCAGGAGATGCTTCTTCCCCACGTGCCGCCTCCGGGATTTGGGGATTTGGGCTGCACCAGCTGCCGCAGCATGAGCGAAGGCACCGTCTGAGTTGACTGGAGCACGCTGAGGCTCCTGCGGGCTTATCTGATCAGCAGCAGCACGACAGGGATCCGGTGATAACAAGGATGCTGTGACTTTACTGCTCCTGCTGCTGGATGCCAGCATATTTCTAATGCCTTGAGGACAGCTCTTGATTAGGGAGAGAATTCCAGAAATGGCAGATTGTACTCAACCGGTGATGTAATTAGTAAAGTAATTATAAATTGCCTAATGCCAGAAGTATATTGGGGTCAATAACAGCCTATGCCATGAGAACACATTTGGATCCCAGTTCTGGACCGTTTGCTGGCTGCTTGCACAGCTCCACCAGCAGATAAAAAAAAAGCCTAAATCCTGGTGGACCGTCCACTGGGCGAGTGGCTATTGGTGTAATTCCTGCAGCTCTCCAGCAGCACGGGGGCTGGCTTAGAGTTACAATGCTCTCCTTGTTTCTTCCTCTTCCTTCTGGAACTCCCAGCTGCACAAGCACGCTGCCATCCTCCTCCTTTTCATCCTTCAGATCACAGGCTCTCTGTCACCAGGGAACATTACTGACTGTGGGGCTCTGTTGTTTTGGGTTTTTGAAGCCGTAAAACCTGTGAACGTTCCCGTTTCTGCATGGTTGGTTGCAGATATGACACAAACTGGCTGTTCTCCACCATTAGTACAATGAGCAAAGGTGTGACCGCTTTGTTGGAGGTGCTTGGAGCAGGAGAGGAAGGAGCAAGGAGCCCAATAGCTGGAAGGTGCACCTCATAGTGTGACTTGAGTGTTTTTCGGAGCGATGATTTTATGGCAGGAGATTTATGCTCATGTGGACGCCCATTGAAATGACTGAGCCTGGCCATATGCCTCCCATTACAGGATTAAGGTTGTGGTTGAAAATTCTGGCATAGAAAATGCTTCTATTTGATGCAGCTCTAGGAAAGAAAATATTTCTGACCTTATGAGGAGAGATTATGAGAGCAAAAATGGCCCTTTCTTGCATAATTGCTAAATGATCGTTATCTCACAAGTGCAAGCTTCTAAATAGCTTACTTGGTGTCTTTTTAAAGCAAACATTTGTTATAACTTACTCCAGAGTTTCCAGCACATGACTTCAGATTTCTGTAACTTCACATTCTTCTGCCAGTCAGCTGAATAATTAAATAGCAAGGCTGGAGGTTTTATTATCCAGAAAATCTGCAATTGAGCATTTGTTGCACAGAAAATGGACACGTTTCTTTTCCGGATACATTTGGACACAGTAGGGATCTGAATCTCTAGCTATTCCCTTTATAGAAGTTTTCCATATAGAAGTTGAGTGATATTAAATTTAGTGAAATGAAACACTTTGAGTCTAAATATTTCACATCTCTGTATAAATGGCTTCTTCTATTATTGAAGTGGAAGAGTTGCAGGCTTGCCCCTACATTTGCAGCATGGTGAGTGAGGATTTAGCCCTGGGACACCTATTAAAGGTGATGAGTGTCAGTGTGCCTACGTACTTTTCCATCTGTGCAAGGTGAAATGCAGGCGAGCAGCCTTTTCATTTCTTCACCTTCACAAAATGCCTTGCAGCTTGTTTTCTTCTGACCTCTCCGGAGCTCTGTGCTGTTGACGCTATAGAATAATTTTCCTTTCAGGAATTATTTGTATTATGGGGCCTGGCACCGTATCTCTGACAACCCAGTGAGTAACACACTGCAATGGGAGCTGAGCTCGCCAAACTGGTTCAACACAACCCCGTGGCCTTTGGCTTCGGAGGTGGACGTGCGCTGACGGCAGGGCAGGGAACAGATGCCATTAATTCATTAGATAACTTTTAAAGACAGGCTTCATTTACCACACTGTGGCCTCTTTGTGGCAAGTCATCTATCCTCATTCCAAGCAGTGCAGATCCTGATGCTGCAAGGCACTTAAGTTCGGGCTTAAGTGTTGTCTAATTCAGTGCATGGGCTTTAGCTCTTACTGAGTCGGAGTTTTCTTCACTGCTTTGGATCGTTTTTTGCTAAGAGGATCTCCAGTCCCTGGTGTGTTTTCTCCTCTCAATAATGAATCTGTCGTCCTCTTGTGTACACAGGCCTCTTCAGCTGCTCCAGCTGTCCAGCGTGGTCTACCTGCTATAGAACGTAACCTTTTTTCTTTGGCCAGATGTCTGAGTCCCCAGAAATCTCTTGTGTCTACACTCTTTTAGGGTTCAGTGGTTTTCAAACCACCTTCACCTTGATTTCTGTGTTCTGTGGTTTGGACACTCCCTACCTTGGCCATCCTGCTTCAAAAGACACAGGAGAAAATTTGCTGCTTCTAAAAGAGAGACCGCTGGCCTGTGGTTTCCTCCTTTGAATGGGAGTCTCCAAGATTTAATAATCATTTGTTATCCCTGTTTTGAGAGATACAGGACCCAGCCCCATGAGCAAACACTGACCTCAGATGCATTGCCAGTGAAGGAGCTGAAAAAAGTCCTCAAGTAATTAACTATTTGTGTTGAGATATTATTTACCCATCTCAGAGAAAAATCAGGAGGGAGCAATCAGGGTGCTTCCCTGCAAACAAGGTGGAGACAGGTCAGCCACATGTCCAATGAGTCTGAAGGAGGTCTGGGGTAGAACTGGACTCCAAACTTGGGGTTGTCCTCAGTGCCCTGACTCCCACCGCCCCGCGTGCCTGCTTGCAGCCCATCTGTCTTTCAGAGAGCGCTGGAAACAGCATTTCTTTCATTCCAGCACATTGAAGTGACTGAGAAGTCTCCAAAGACAGTTAAACTATTTAATGTGTCTCTCAGGACCTATCAGCAGGTTTTTGCAGTCTCTCCTTGGGAAGATGTGGCTGCTGAGGGACTGTAGCAAGTGGGTGGCCTCCAGACTGGGGATTTTGGGAGCCTGAGCTCCTGCCTCAGCTCTGCTCCCCACAATGCCACCACCAGCCGCTGCTCAGGAGCAAGAGCTGGCTTCATCCCATGCTTTTGCCACAGGACCTATTGATACCCTGTATTTTGCTTGGAACGATCATAATTTGGACAGAGAACTCTGGCTGCGTGGATATTTCTAGGGTGATAAAATTATAGAGGTGAACTGGGACAATGAATGGACTCAAGGGAGTGGCAAAGAACTCCTGCTTTATTTATAGCCGCACGTATGTGCGCGTATCGCTACGTGTTCGCCTCTTTCCGAAAATCGGTTTGAATCTTCCTGGCACAGCTGATTCCCGGTCCATGTTTCCTTATTCATCACAGGAATTATTGCATCACGTTTCATGTCTAAGTCATACCTAGAAACGTATGAAGCGGAACTCTTTTGAGCTGAATTAAGATCAAATGAGGAGGAGACGCAGCTCTGACTCTTTGATCTAGACAAAGCAGGAAAGCGCACTCTGTGGCGAGGAGCTCGGAGCTCCTCTCTCCTTCCCAGCACAACTCAACTCCCTCATCTGATAAATTGCTTAAATAACTAACAGGTTAAAAAGGTGCTCCCTTGAGTGCTCATCAGCTTTCTGATCGCTTCAGAGCTGTCTGTTCGGCTTGTAACGAGGTCTTTGTGCTCTGTCTCCAGAATGCTGCTAGAGGAGTTGTAATAATCATTAATAACATTACAGCCAGTCGTGTTTTACGACCCCTGCTAAGGCTGTCCAGAGAGAAAATGGTATTTGGATTTTGGCCCACTTATTTAATCAGACTTCCAAAGCACTTTTAACTTGTTTAAATACCTGTGAGCCTTTGTCTAAAGTAATTGTTTCTATTAGTCATGAGGATGTATTGCCATCAGTGATTGATCTTTAGAGCAAGTGATACGACCGAGGAAATGGGATGAGCTGTAAAAACCCGTAACGTGGTGGTGGTCAGCGATGGGCCCTGATGGGCTGTGCAGGGCAGAGGTTTTGCTGGTTACAGGACTGCTTGTAACGTTTTTGGGTGTTTTATACAGAACTGGGAAAAGAAAAGGGAAGAGAAGTCCACAGTGGCAGGGATGAAGAGGAGCAGCTCAGGGTTCACTTTGCTTTACAGGATTTCGGGGTTAGGTCTGCTCTGCAAGGGAGCCGAGAGCCAGCGCTGTAGATTTTGTCAGTCACAAAGCCCTTTGCCATTCCCAAGGAACGCAGACATACTAAAAAAGAAAAAAATCCAAATGCTGTCTCGACTCATACTGTCTGAGAAGCTGCTTTTATTTGAGTATCAGGTTGAAAGCTTCCTTCTGCCTCTGTACAGATGAGGCAGATGTACAAAAGTCCCTCTCTTTGGACTCCATCAGAAGCAAAACAAACAAAAAGCAATGTGCTCTGTCCTGCAAAAAGTGGATTTTATTTTGTTATTTATCTCCTTCCTGGAAGTGCCCTTGCGCGTTCACAGTGCTCGCTGCTGGGGCCGCATGTCTTCCTCACTGCTCTTCCTGCCCTTCTTTGCCTCTTCTTTCTGCTCCTCTTGCAGAGCAAGTGGGGCTGGGTAAATGGAAGCAGAAAGGCAAAGCAGCTTTATTCATATGGTGTTTCTCTGTCTCAGTCGCCCAGAGCGCTGTGCAATTATAGAACTCAGACACTTAAAATAACATCTGGGTAAAGCAACAAAATAAAGTCTAACTTACGGTTCGCAATCAATTCCCCAGAAAAGAAAAAAAAAGATGGGTAGTTAATGGCTTGTCTAAAGAAATCCATCCCTTTAATGGCTATGAGACTTTAAAAAGGCCAGGCCAGGCTAGGCAAATGTCCTGAGATGACCGCTTCTACTGCAGCTCTGCTGTATCTTAAATGTATTCTTTTAGATTCTTTTTTTTTTTTTTTTTTTTTTTTTTTTATCATGAAATTAAGAGATTTCGTTGATGTGTCCTTTTGGTCCAGTGCAACTTTCCCCAGAGGACTGGGCATGATCTCTTGCAGGTTGGTTATCACAACTAGATTTGGAGAGGAAAAGTTCAGGGGAGATTTTGCTGACGAAAGAGGCCGATCTTTTTATGCAATGCTAAAGGCCATTGCCCAGAGGCCGTCCTCTGCCTGCAGCTTCCCTGGGAGAAAGGGAACAACAGGGACAACAGCAAGAAAATAAACCATATAGAGACAGAAAACAAGTTTTCTGGTCCCACCTACATGTTTGTCTTTACCCTCTGCCGAAGGGTTGCAAAGATCCTCTGTTTGGTTGAATGTAACAAAGACATGGGAGAGGTGGAGGTTGGCAATGGGAACAAAGAGCCTGGACTCTCCCAGTGCCTCTCGTCCGCAGGGTGTCTGTGCAGGGTGGAGCGGGAAGACTGCGGTCGGGGAGCGTTGATAGCACCTGGTTAGTTGGGGAAGCACGAGGCTGTGAGAAAATAGCCCTGGAGGGCAAATGTTGAAGGGTAAGAAGGGAAAGTCTAAACAGAGCCTGGAAATGGTGCTTTCTGCTCCAGCTGGTGGGCAGGGCTGAAGCCAGGAGAGACCAGGAAAGAGTTTGAGGCTGAAAATCAGCTGAAAAGGGCTGGAAGAGATTTAGGAAGCTCTAGGAAGTGTTAGCAAAGACTGCAAAGAGTGCAAGCCTGCATTTCTTGTCCAGGAAACTAAATTGAGTACCTTAACTGGGAAGATGCTCTGCAGGCAGCCCACTCTACAGAAGACAGGTCAACTTCACAGGTGTCAGGCTATGGTGGGTGACTTACAGACTTGAGAGGCAACTTCAGAAGCTTAAGATGCTTCAGCTTGTGGGAGGTCAGTGGGGTTTGTGTCTTGAATTTTTAGGATAGAACAAAGCCCATTTAGCTATCTTACCCTGTCATATCTTTTTCCTACTATCAGCATTCTGCAGTAGTTTTAACCACATGGATAGAAAATACAAAAAAAAATACTCACCAGATTTAAAAAGTGGGCCCCATTAATTTCCCTAAAAGTGACAAATAGTTGTGGCAGGTTACTCAGGTCAGCAGTACAGCAAACTGAGCAATACCGTATTCTCATCTTCTTGCTTCCATAAAATAGCATTTTTGTTCTTCTATGGGGAGGATGGGCTGCCGATCAAGTGCTAAATTTGACATAAGCCCATATTGTTTGTCTTTGGGCAGAGGATAAGCCCAGCTAACAAAGCTGAAATCTCAGTTTTATCAAACATGGTGTTTCTGGTAGTTCTAAGCCAGGATGCTGGAGTTTAAGCCAACCACAAACTGTGGATCCAGTCCTTTCTGTAAGGTTTGGGTTCACCTTTATTTCTAAGCTTCGGCTGCTTCAATCCTACCATAGAGGACAATGATCCAGTCCAAGCTGCCTAGCAAGAGTGCTCTTTGTACTTTTTTATCAGCAGAAGTTTCCTTGAACACCAAGTTCCTGATATTTTTCAGGCTCTGATATTAACAGCATGTAAAGTACCATGAGACAGGGAAACACCACAGCACCTCTCCTGAATTCCGAGCAGCCCTTCCAGCCTCCTCTACTTTGTTCCTGGGAAGATCTGGGTGCAGTGCCACTTGAGATGACAGGTTAAACCATAAGTCAGCTTTTCCAACTTTAGGTGCTCCAACAGTCCGATACAAACGCACACAATGAAAATAATTAAAGTTCAAATAGAAACTTGATATCATTAAAGATCTGCCATCATATCCATGCAGACCCATAGTAATTACGATGCATGCACAGTAATAGAAGCCTAATGGTTGCAAAATGTTCTTTGGATTAATTGGCTTTGGCAGCTTACACACTCACATGATTTTCTACATTTTTGCCCATCCTGACAATCATTCTGTGCTCTAGGCAATCTTTGCCTGAGCTGTCTGTCTTTATAACCATCACATTATTCTGGCTTTTTGAACATCATAGTGCAGTAGTTTGCCTCTCAGCATCCAGTATGGTTTAATCATGTCCTTATTTGTGCACCATTGTGCAGAGGAGAGCTGCTGCTTTCCTTTAGAGAGAAGGCAGGTTGCGCAGGGAGGGCAGCAATGTTCCTGGAGCCATGGAAAGTGAGCGGTGGGACCTATGGACCCGCGGACAGCGACTCTGATCTTGCTTCACGGGGGGACCAACGCTCAGGGATCGCCACAGAAATGAGGAGAGATCTTAGCAGGGGTTAGGGCATGAATGCCAAATGGTGGCTATCTTTGTGTCAATGATACTCCATGCAAAAAAAAACAACCCAGAGCAAGGGCAAGGAGTGTGGCCTCCAAACCCACTTCAGCTTGATAGACTCATTCTGGAGTTTGTAGAAACATTGCTCCCCCTAATCCCCCAGAAAGCCGGTGTGCTTAGCTCGGCAGCCTCAGGTCAGAGAGACCATGCCCCAGAAACACTGTGTACCCCACAGAGGGATCACCACACACAGTCCTGTCCACATGTCAGTAGAGGATTTTACAGCATGTTAACTGACTCAAGCAAGAGCTAAAGCCCATGTCTTGAGTTAGGTGACACTTAAGCAGGAACTTAAGTGCATCAGGGTCTGAATCTCTTGGAATGAGGAAAGATGACTTGCAGCAGACAGGCCACAGTGCAGCAGATGAAGCCTGCCTTTAAAAGTTAGAGTTATCAGATTAAATCAGCACCAGCATCAGCACTAAAGTAAGCCTGTAGTGGGACAAAGCGTTTCAAGGGACTGGTGGAAGCACTGGTTTTTGGAGCTCCTGGCTGCGAGTTTCACAAATGCTACGATAGGGTACTACCAGAAAGATGCGATCGTTTCAGAAAAGACAGCTTCGCTGGGATCTTGCAAAACATCTGGAGAGAAAGGAGCAAAGCGTCCCCAAACTGATGTACATGAGTATGTCAGCTTGGCTCCTGCAAGTGGTGTAGTTTTATTTCTGTTGCCATGAAGCTCTGGAGTACGTCAGGCAGGAAGCAGTGGGGGCTGAGCACCGGTGGGAGCTGCTGGGAAATCCTTTGCTCGGCATGGTCTACATGCAGAACAATGCGCTCACGCTGGTGGAGTCAGCTGAACTTTGAAATCTGGGCTCGTTTGAAGCTGAAACTTGAAAGCAATCCTCCAGGGAGGAAGCAATGCGAACGTTTTTATTATTTTTATTTTTTTTTTTAAACCCTGCAAGCTAAGAGCGCTGTCTGCTCACAGCTTCAGATAAAGTCTAGTGAATGGGTAAGTCTCAGAAAAGTCTCTCGACTAAGCATCAGTTTGGATATTTGGGTCTGCTCCTTCACCCAAATACAGGGTACAACCGGAGCTGCACCATCCTTTTGTGACTTCAGGCTCAAACTAAAGCAAGGGCTACGTGAGAGGATTCTGCAGTGGGTGCTGTTCCTGGGGTGGGGAGGGGAACGTGCCTGTGGCAGGCAAAAGCCTGGTGGGACTGGAGGTGCAGTGTGTCCAGGTCTCCAGCACAGTGACCTCCAGGTACCAAACAGCTTAACTCCAGCCCCACTTCCAGCGTTTAGAAACAGTGTAGAAACTTCCTAAAGTTTTCTGGTCCACAATTTGGGCTGGAATACCCGAGAATATCCCGCTGTGCACCGTTTGGACTTTGTCCAGCTTTCCTGCAGTCACTAGCATGGTGCAGAGAGCCTTAGGAAGGTGATGCTGTAGCCCCTGTCTGCATGCAGACACAGTGTGAGTATGTGTAGCTTTACCACGGCTCCCTCTGCAACAGCTCATGGCTGGAACAGGCCACAGAGGGCACTGACACTCTGTCTTTGGAGTGTCAGAGCCCAGCTGTGGGCTGATGCTCTCCAAAGCAAGCTTTGCAGGGCAGAGGAACAGGGGAGGCTTCAGTCTGTGCTTGTCGTGCTCATTCACACAAAGCTCATCAACTTCACTTTGGAAACGTCTTTACTTAGAGGGTGAAGGAGCGATGGAATAGGCTGCTCAGAGAGGTTATGGAATCTCTTTTTGAATATCTCTGGAGATATTCAAAGCCTACCTGGATGTGATCCTGGGCAAGCTGCTCTAGGTGAGCCTGTTTTAGCAGGGAGGTTGGACTAGATGGTCTCCAAAGGACCCTTTCAACTCCTCTACCGTTCTGTGATTCTCTGTATGGTCTAGAGAGTGTGTCCAGCTTGCTGAGGACCCTAATGGCACAGACCATCACAGACCCCAGCCCCATCACCAACCCGAGCTGCTCCTGTGTTTCATCCCTGTGCTGAGTATCAGCAGTGGGCACCAGAGGCAGTGCAAGATGAGAGTTTTGAAACCGGTGCTATTTTGGGACGTGAGCAGCACAAGCCAATGGGGCCTCACTGCTTGGAAACTTCTACACTACGATCCAGACTGTTGATTCAGATACCTTCGAAGAAATGCATTCATCTTCAAAAACCAGCACCGAAGCCAAGGTCACATTCCTGACGCTCCCAGGCAGTGCGGCGTGTTGTCTTTTCGTGGCAGTCCTTTAAAGAATGATTAAACAAAGGCAATAGGCAGGCACGGGTCCCGAGGTCCCATCTGTCTGTGGAAGAGTCAGAAGTTAATTTCAGTGACTTCTACAACATGTCACCTAATTCCAGTGGCAGCTAAGCTAATTAAGATGGAGTTGGTCCAAGAGCGCAGTGGCGTGTCAGCGGTAACGGCGAAAACACTGCCACAAAGGCCCAGTCAAATTGCAGTTACACTAACGAGCCGGTCGGCGCTGGGTATTCGGAGCCTGCGAGGAAGTGCTAAGCAACATAATTAGCTAGATATCTTGGTGCCATTGATAACTTCATGAATATTTCATCTTCTTTTCCCACCCATCTGGACTGACAACCTGTGACACAGAACTAGCTGGAGTAAAATGCACTTAATATGCAGTCGCTGTAGCTGCAAATTTATCATCAGACGTTATTTTCTTAAGAATGCTCCTCCACGAGCCTGACCAGCCACTCAGAAGAACTCTACAGGCCAAAGAGCAAACGGAGCCCTTCTCTAATGAGTGTTTTAATGGTCCTGATAACATCGAGCAAGTCATCAGCGTGGGTCTGTAGCCCTCGTTAGGGAATGTGAAATTAGGAGGTCTCTGAGGACAGCAGCTCCAGCTCGAAGGGGTCGTGCCTGGAGAGCAGATGTACCGGTGGCTTCTTTCCTCTGACAGGAATGGGTAACTCTGTGCAACACTGGCTTACTTTTGTAGGGAAATGTGAGGGAGACTGTGTGTATGTGTGCAGGGTGCAGGGTTGGGTTTTTTTTTTTTTGTTTTCTTAATATTTAGTTCGCTAAAATTCCCCTTTTAAAACCGCCTTCCGTAGGGAGGGCAGGCAGGGCAGCAAGGGCACTGCTGTAACCATCTCTCTCTCG
Source organism: Baryphthengus martii (assembly GCA_013396935.1). Classification (NCBI taxonomy): domain Eukaryota; kingdom Metazoa; phylum Chordata; class Aves; order Coraciiformes; family Momotidae; genus Baryphthengus; species Baryphthengus martii. Next base: position 112,943 of record VWZK01001316.1, on the reverse strand, counting down.
GTAGTAACGCTACCTAAGAGGATGCTGCAGCCTCTTCCAGGAAAACCAGATTAAAGTATTTGAGGTACTTGGTCCAGGGGCAGCTATGAGGACTTTTTATTTTAGACTAGCCTCAGCTGAATGAGCAAATGAAGACTATCAGGGTGTTTTACTGCGACTCCCAGCAAAAGTGAGGCAAATGCTGTTTGTCTTGGATAAAATGTGTAAGAAAACACTGAAACAGCAAGGAGCAGGGAGATAGGGTGTTGCCTCTGTTGCTGGAAGTACAGCAGGAGCCTGTGCACCCCACTGTGATGGAAGCAGAGGAGGGTCTGTTCAGGGGAAGAAAGCTGAAGACATACTGGAAAAAAGTCCGACAAGGAGAGCGCCAGATGAGCCAAAGGCTCCCTCCGTGTTCAGGCTGCTCCCCTGGCACTGGGGCTGGCCGGGTGCCGGTGTGGTTACGGTACCTGCTGGTGACGCAGATGGCCTGGTCAGCCACTGGACAGCGTCTGTGGGTGGCGGAGAGCCCAGTGACACGGCAGCTCCCACCTGCGGGTGTGAGTCAGAGCCCGTGGCCCACGACTGCGCCTGTCTCGGGATGCTCCGGCCGTGCTGCCTGTGGTCGTGCAAACCAACACACCCGTGGTGGCACAGCCCTGCTGACCCGGGAGTGAGTAACAGGATAGCTTTTCCCCTCCTGTCATTTGTTTTCATAAGTCGAACATGAGACTGAGGTTTGCTCTGGAGAGTCTCTGCCTCATCCCTGGGCTCCCCGCCGGCCGTGGCTCCGGAGGGGGCTGCTGCGGCGGGTGGCATCTGGGCGGGCACGGGCCTGTGCTTGCCCAGAGAAACACCAAAGCCACGGGATCGGAGACCCACATGAGCACAGGCACTGACAGGACAGGGGATTATGGCACCAGCCTCCCAGTGATAGTTTTACTTGGTTCTTCCCGAGCCCAGCTCCAGGAACCGGCTGTGTCTGCACTCAGCAGGCTCCAGGTCTGGGAGCCGCATGTTAAAAAAACCCGCAACCTTTCAGTGGAGAAGAAGAAATTGTAGCTTCAAATTGAAAACAAGCTATATGTTTATATAAACCTCTTGTTTTTAAGCCAAGCCTATGATTCAAGGGGAGGGTCTGGCTTAGCAGGAGTGAAAGCGAAATACTTTCCTGTCTGGTCTGAGCTCTAGATTCATCCGTCCGGTAAATGCGCCACGGGAGGCTGACACGTCCCATGCTCACACCTCTTGGAGCTGGCAATGGAATAAGTTGTGGTGATCTCAGCCCCGTCAGGGATGGCTCTGCAAGGGCAGTGTCCCGTCTTTTTCCCTCCTTGGATTTATACCTGGTGCAAAGGGACTGGGAGCAGAAAGAATGTGTGTGAAGTGAGGAGTCCTGGGAGCCTTCGGGGCTCTCTGGCCAGGAACCTGGGTGGCTCCTTCTAATGCCTCTTGTTCATAGTCTTTGCACTGCTCTCTTCAACACTTTATGGGGCTCAGACATTAGTTATGTTGTTGTTTCCATCACGCAAAATGGGTTACTAAGGAACACAGTGAAAAAAATTCTCAACTGAAATGTTCTGCTTGACTGTTTCCCTGTGTGCCTGTGTTAGAACTGTTGCTGCAGAGGAGCTGGTGCTCCTCAGGCTTGGCTGAAGAGCTGGCGGGAACGGGTGGCAGGGAGGATGTGGATGGAGTGTCGGAAAGTCCTTTGGCTGGCAGAGCCAGGGAGTGTTGGACAAGTGATCTGAAGAGGCAGCAGGAGCACGCTCCCAGGAGGAGCGAGCCAGAAAATCAGCTGTTAGGGAGGGTCTGCCAGGGAATGATCCTGCCTCAGGACAAAGCACCGTCTGCCCAGTCTCCCCAGGTCCCTTCCAGCCCTGCAGCTCTGCATTTCTGCGCAGTAAGCGCTGTTGACACTCCTATATGGCAGCGGGCAGCAGGCATTACCCTGCGCTAAGTCAGTGCAGCCCTTTGGCCAGCCGGCACACGGCCGGCCCTGCGAAGCGGCTCCGGCAGCAGCGTCCTGCTCTCCCCGCACAACCGGCTGTTTCCTTCAGCAGAGCTCAGAAACTGTAAATTCCTGCACATTGGATATTCCCAGGGTTCTACGATGTGCTCGGATGAGCACGGTGCTGCCTGCATGAGGGGCTTCCAGCCCATGTGTTTGCAGCATAGCCAGGCTCACAGGAGCCTCTGTCTTGGTTTGAGCTAGAACAGAACTAATTCTGGTCCGTGATTTTACTCTTCAGCTCAGTTTCTTCTAAATAACGGCTCTTTCTGAAGTTAATGGCAGATTTCTGAGTATCTGCTTCTAGCAGCGATAGCACTGGATGTGTAGAGTTACCGCCAAAGGTCGGTGTCTGCAGAAAGACTCTTGCTTATACCTGCTCCTGTGCAGACCAAGGTCACTGCTAAATCTGGAGTACCACCGTGAGGTGCAGTAGGTAAGAGGTGGCCCCTGCGGGGAGGATTGGACAGGACAGGTGATCCCAAACTGACCAGGTACATCATAGTCAGTATAAATCTGAGGGATTGAGGGATAAAGGTTCAAAGGCTGATGTCCAAGGACTCTGTCCATTCTGCCTTCGATCCCAATCGTTGTGCCCTCATGTGGTGGGGACCCGTGGGGTTACCTGGGGATTAAGGCTGAGAGAACTGGGACTGTTTATTCTGGAGAAGAGAAGGCTGAGAGGGGATCTTATTAACATCTATAAATATCTAAGGGGTGGGTGTCAAGTGGAAAGGGCCAGTCTCTTCTCTGTGGTGCCCAGTAATAGGACAAGAAATAACAGGCTGGAACATAGGACGTTCCCCCTCAACAGGAGGAGAAACTTCTTTGCTGTGAGGGTGACAGAGCCTGGCCCAGGCTGCCCAGAGAGGTGGTGGAGTCTCCTTCTCTGGAGACTTTCCAGCCTCCCCTGGATCTGTTCCTGTGTGGCCTGCCCTGGGTGATCCTGCTCTGGCAGGGGGGTTGGACTAGATGATCTCTGGATCTTCCAGCCCCTAACATTCTAGGATTCTGTGATTCCATGACTACTTTGGTGTGTGGAGACTGAGCCAGCTCCTGGATGGGCACAGGACCAAGAGGATGGTGTCCAGCCAAGTGTAACCCACAGAGACATTTTGATGGGAGCTGGGGATTTGGCTGGCAAGGATGCTTGTATTTTTAAGACCAATTTCAACCGTCTCCCCTGGCATGTACTTTGCCTCTCTGTACAGTGCAATTGATTTAAAATTGGATGTGTGCTTAACTAGCGGTTAATAAGACGGGCCAAATGTTAGTGCTATATAATTTATTTCATCTTAGTTAACTTTCAAGCACCATACTGAGAAAGATTAATTTTGCATCTCTCTGTATTGCCTGTGCAACAGGGGCAGCAGCAGCTTTGCCACAGATCCTGAAAGTATCTTCTTACATTTTATTCAGTTGAGTTCATTTTTATCTCGTTAATCATAAAACTATAAAAACAAGATGATATCACCACTGGTGATTACGTAACAAACCACTGGGCAAGAAAGAGCACATTTAAAGTTGTGGTATAAGCAAAGGATATTTTGGGGGTATTAACGACCTTGAGTATCGAAGCCGAGAGAGTGAAACAAATGTATGAGGTTACAATGCATTTAAAATACAAGAGGGAAATAATAAATCAGCTGAATAGTTGTAAGGAAATTGAAAATTGTGGAGAGAGAGTAACAAAACTACGTGGGGATTGAAGGACTTATGCCTGTTGCTAAGAATGGTAATGAGAATATGCAATTTGAATAGGTCTAAACTGCCCTTGAAATATCATTATAACATATTTGAAAAGACGTTTGCCATTTGTATGATTTTCCCCAATGTAATACATTTCCTTCCATCTTCGTTCATTGAAAGCAACTGAAATATGTCTGAAATAAACTCATATTGAAGTAGAAAATAACATCATGTTCCAGGAAACCAAATCAAAAGCATTTTTTAATCAGTAGGGCTTCCACAGGAAAGCATCACAGCGCAGAGACACTGTAGCAGCGTCCAGGTTAATTTTCTTTCTTTTCTTTTCTTCCTCCTATAAATAAATGACCAAAGGGAATGAAAAGCATCAGTCGCTTTACAAAGTTGAACCATCTCAGCGGTGCTCTACTGATCAGCAAAATGCTGAGTATTAACTTTGTTAGCGCTACTTAGTTCTCTCTTTATCATAGTAGAGCTGTCACCAGATGCCTGGACACACGTCTTGCTGTGTCTGCTGCCACTGCCCAGGATGGGTGTCAGCATGGAAATTGGGAAGGCTGGGAAGGCAGTGGGGAAGCCGAAGAGGCAAAGCGATTTAGGACTCAATCCAAGGGTTGTCCAAGTCGTCGGGAAGCATCCCATGGGCTCCCACAACCTTGGCAGAGAGGCAGTCCTTTCCCCGTGACCGCAGCTGAGCAAGTGCAACAGCCGTTACTTAATAAGCTCGAGCAGAGGAACAGAAGAAACTTTCTTTGAAAGTATGTGCCAATCTCCCAAAGACTATTTCCAGCAAAAAGGCCGCTTAGCAGCGACTACCACTGCAGACAGCAGAGGAAAACGAAGCCTGCCTCACCTCTCCGTGCCACAGTGCAATGAGTGCTGGTAAATGGCTCTGAAATAAGGGCTCTGCCTTGCTCCATGGCTTGCTCCTTTTATAAATAACGGTTAGGTTTTGATAAACTGTGAACCGATGTGGTAAGCACCTTCCAGGCAGGAGGAGCTGTGTCTTAGAGACTGTTGCAAGTCACCCGTGAGAAAGCAGTGGAGTTCCTTTTAAAAGGTGGCCGTAAGCAATACTTTAATCATGAAAATGTAATTAGAAGGCTTTAGTGGTTTTTATGCAGCCTCCCCAAAAGGGTCCCGTACGGACTGGGACTGTGTGGGAAGATGTTGTCTTTTCCAAAGTAGGCACGGGATGCTTCTTTTTAACACCTGTTTCTCTTTGTGTGTATGAAGTCCACACTTTTAACTGGCTGAGGGAGCAGAGGAGCGGAGAAGAAAATGGAAGTAAAGGCAAACAGGGAGAGACACGTTTGCTACCATCCAAAAGAGTGTTGGGTTTTGTTTTTTTTCCCTTTCTTCAAGATTCAATGCACAAAAGTCATGAAAATCAAACTTACAGTTCCCCCAACTGCCATAACTCTACTCCTGGCAGAGAAAGAGCAAGCCATAAATATAACCTCATACCCAGCAGTACACGTGACATATGTGCAAGGAGGTAAGTTATGGGTGCTACGGGAACCATGATTTTGAATGTCCTGACTTGTGAGTTTAAATTCTCAAGTCCAATATTCTGGGTAGTTTCTTTCTTTCCTTTTTGCACCCTGTAGTTATAAAATGCGTTACAGCTCTTGCGCTCCTTGATGCTGGCACAGCAGTTTGGATCCTGCCAGTGGCTGAGGACTCTGTTCTTCTTAAGGTGATCACAGTTATTCAAAGATTTTTCGAGGCTAGATCTGTCTGTATTTGTATCACAAACTTTTACACTGACCTGTGTTGTTTTCCTCTGAAATGAAAGGTGAGACAGGGCAGCATGTGTCATTAGTAATCCACGTAGGAGTCTTTAGTGGCTCTCAGCAAAGTCCCTGGAAATGTGTGGGTGCTGCACCTGAACCTCCCCGTGCGTGGACACGTGTGTGGAGGTGCCGGTCCTCCATCGGCAGGGTGTCTGCCTGTCAGTGAAGCAAAAGGATGATGGGACATCATGGTACCTGTTGGCTTTACATCGTAGCACGTGTACCTGCAGTGGGGCAGAGCTGAGTTCGGTAATGTCCCCGCTCATTTGCTCTGTCTTCCACATGCCAAAAAATTTGCACATCTCTTTTAAATTCCTACTTTATTTTCCCAGATGAGGCTTTCAGACGTTGGGAAGATTTTTCACTAAGTGCAATTAAAGGAAAAAGTCTACTGTGCTTTGCATTTCAATTGGACTTGGTATTCTAAGGAGTATGTATTGCAGACTCTCCATAAAATCCTCACATAGCTAACCTGTTCACTTACTAGTGATGCTGCGCTGACGTTAAAATAATTTTCACAGAAATTATCTTAAAAAACCTAATATAAAATAATGACTCTCTGGCTGTCCTTTAAAATAAATTTGTCAAGCTGCTAGGAAAACTGGTCAGCCCTGGGAAGAAAATCTGCTGTCTCCTCCCAGCCTTGGGCATTTCACACTGAGAAAGGGCAGTGACAGAAGGATGAAATCCAGGGATGAGGCTGCTCAGCAGTTGGAATGCAAGTAGGATTTTGCAGACCTGTTTTGGCAGCCCCATGGTCCATAAACAGTAACCCTGACCGTGCCGTAGATGTATATATGCAAAGGCAGAATACCACCCTAAATACCTCAATCGTTTCCTCCTGCTGCTGTTGAGATTACCAGGAGAGCCTCTCCTGTGAATAACGACATATATTCTGGTTGTGGAGGTAAAACCCAAGCTCAGACTGCATCTAAGGAAACATCTGCATTGTTTTATTAGGTCAAAGTTTGTGGTTTTGAGTCTACTTGTGTTTCCAGGACTGCTTCAGCCACCTTCCTGCTGCGTGTCCACTTCTACAGAGCTAAGGAGAGGTTACAGAACTTTTGGGTTAACGTGTTTTGAAAAAAAAAGTTTCGATCGAACCTGAAAGCTCTTTAATTACATTATAATTCATCCCCGAGAAGGACAGTGTCTCATATTCACATGCTTGAAGCGCTTTGCTGACTCAAGACAGGTTCAGATAGGCTCTTGAAGGCTCTGTTGATTTGCAAGCAGAGTTTGTAAAGTTGAGCTTGTGCTTTATCACCATGTCAAAAATACAACCCAATGGCCGTCTTCTATATATCCTGCCCGACTGCAAATCTTCAGTGCTGAACTCTGCGAATATTTAACCGTACCAGGCTTACTGAAGGCCTCCATCAGAAGGAATAATGCAGTGCAAATAAGCTCCATCTGACTTTTCTTGCAACGCTTTGAGCAAATTTAACATGCGAGTCAGGTGTCACGGTAGCCGTTGGAAATATGTAATGCTGACAGTATTTGGTAATAAAATAATAATCGCTGCGTGTATCTCTGATGGAAAGAGATTCACGTCCTTTTGAATCCCTAATTGTGTGCCACACTACATTAGAGACAGATAGTTCATTGTCTCCACCTTTCAGAGACGGGAAATTCAGAGCAATACGCAAGACGTTCCAGAAATAAGCCGGTTTAATGAAGCAGCAAATTAGACCTTTCTATCTCTTTATTTAACATGTACTCCCTCGAATTTATCAGAGTTCATTACCGAGGTGGAAAATAGAAAAGAAGCTGCAAAATTCATTTGTGATTAGAGCTAATGATTTTCAAAATGGCTTTTCATATTTTTCTGGATAATGGCTATTAGTTATTATTGATTTTTTTGTCACGTTTGCTCTAATGAAATTGCATTCTCTCCCTTCCCTTGTTTCTATTGTTTATGGTTGGGGTTTTATAAAAGGAAGAATCACAAAGATGCTATAAGTTTCTTGCCAACTACCGTGCCTCTGACACAGCTTCTGATAGCTTACTCCTGTGACTCATGTCAGAAGAATGGTTTTAAAATTTCCTTCCCAATTTAATCCTTCTCTAACACTTGACAGATAATGAATCCAAGTAAATGCACTGATGCCTTTCTACCCCCATAATTTCAATTTCAGGCATAGACTGAGTAATGGACTTAAGCCTGTGAAGTCAAGGGAGAAAAAAAAACCCCACATTTAAACACCAAAATAAAAACATTCAGAGCTGCTGCTGCCTCTTTTCTAGGTCTGCTCTCCATCCTGCTCCTGGCAGGCAAATAGATGCAAACTGGGGGAGGTTTACATCCACCTCTGCACATCCCTGACAGCACTAAACCTGCTCAGGGCTGAAATGAGGGAACTGGGGGGTGGCACCATGAATTTCACTGTTGTTTGTCAAACGTGGGAGGTTGTCAAATGTGTATTGAGCGCTCGGCTGCAGCTGGAGGTAGAACGGGGACCTCCTGTGAGTCCCCTTCCGCTGCACAAGGAGCCGGAATGGTTTTGTCTTTGGTACTATCACAACTTCCTGAAGGAGGGGTTGTGTCCTGCTTTGAGTTTGATAAAGTGCTTTTAAAATGCTTAAATAATAATCAGAGTTGCTTAAGATAATGTATTGTCAGCCCGTTAGTTCACTTACCCATGCAATATCTTTTCTCTGCTTTCTTTAATACGTTATTAATAGTTAATGGTCCTTATTCTAGAATACCAGACGTGGAATCACCGCTTCTGACGCAGGATGTTAAGTGAGCTGCTTGTGTTATTTTTGAAAAGGATCTCCTGAAATGTTATTTATAATGACTAATCTTACTTTGCTCTGCTCTTTCTTTTCAGCCTCTCTCTCTGTTGCAGTGTTTCTTCTCTTTCTTCTCAAAGTGATGAAACCCAAGTATGAATGGGAAAAGTTCATTCGTAATGTGGCCAATCCTGTGGTGTCAAGCTGAGAAAGTTTGTGGTTGTTATTTCCTCCTATGGGGAGTTTGTGGATGACCATTTCAGCTTGGAGAGAAACGGTTTCTTCGGCAGACCACCGGCAGTCTCTAGGCAACCGAGCCCAGAATTTCCCCGAGTTGATCGTGTTAACCGGCAGTGCCCTGGGTCAGACAGCCGCTCCGTCCCCAGGAGATGAAGGATTACAGCATTTATTCCGCAGGCTCTTTCTGGCTGGGTTTCTGATGAACTCAGAGATTGGTTCTCGTGCTTTGACGCTTCTAATTCTCTTTGCACGAAGGACACATGGGGCTCCCTGACTTAGCGTGTGGCCAAGTGACCTTGCTTGTAAGTTTGAATACGCGACTAGGAATCAGCTGTAGCAATCTCCCCACAGAGCTCAAGCAACACAAGGGAAAACTCGTTATTCAATACCTTATTTCATGCTTTGGAAACAAAAGCAACAACCTTAGCACTTCCTCCTCTTACAGCCGTGTGGTTTCCATCAGTCTTTTCAACTCATAATGAGATTTAGCATTGGAGAAAGGTGGTTGTGCCGGAAACACCAAGGTGGGACCTTTCTGATCCAAAACAAAGTAAAATATTGAAGTTTGTAGAAAAGTTCCATTTGTGTCTGGAAGAACAAAGCTAATGCCACCTTTGTAAAGGTCTCGGGCGTTGTACCCCGACTCCTGCTACGTCAGGAATATGTTTGTGGAAAGTCTGCGAGATGTTACTGAGGAAACTTGCCAGAGATTCGCTTTACGCCAAAAGAAACTTCGTCCCGTGGATGCTTTCAGCAGCCTTGGTTAACTAATGAGTTAGGTCGGCCTGGAGACGCTGGGAACGCGCAACTATCCTCCTTCCCTGCGTCATCGGGTAGAATTGCTCCTTCCGATGGGCCGGCCGAGAGGAAACGCTTTTCCCAGAGTGATCGGTATCCTATCGCAAAGTGAAAAGAGCCAGAAAACCTCGGTGGCTGCTCACCTCCTGCAGCAGATTCAACCTGAAGGCAGGAGTGCGGTAAGAGTATGTCTTCTGCTAATAAACTGAGTAAAAGTGACAGGGAAGTCAGTGCAACGCATGGAGCGTGCACCTTCCTTTTTGCCATTTTCCTGATGATCCGATCTTACCCAGGGCGTCTTGCCGACCAGCGCAGTTATTCCTCATCCCCAGTAAGGATGCAGCGTGGAATACAAATCCTTGAAAGGTTAGGCTGCTGTAAAGCTGTAATTACTTGCGGGCTTTGCAGCTATGCGGGAGTGTAATAGTAATAAATCGTTGAGTTTATTATAGAGCAATCTTAAAAATACCCGAAAGGATTTTTTTTATGTATATATATTCAGAGAACTTCAAAATATAAATGAGTTTCTCCCAGCTGTGACTGGATACCACATCAGGAAGGGCTGGTACGTGGCTCGGGGTGCAGAGGTGGGCATACACTGGATTCAGAGTGCAGCATCCTGCAGCCCAGACCTGCGACCCAGTGCCACAGTTCAGCCTACAGAAGGCCCAGCACCCTCAAGATCTGGTATCTGTGGCTCAGCGGGCTGTCTGCTACCCCACTGATCCCATCCTGACCATTACCAACAGGGAAGAACTCAAAATTATTTGGGACTGAAAATATAACCGAAAATACCAGCACCCAAGATGACAGCAGCAGTGGTTCCGTGCTCTCCTTTTCATTTAGCTGCTTTGGCCACTCTTATAGCACCACGAGGGCTGAGGCAGGAGCACACAAATACCTCAGGGCTTGCTCACTCCTGGTGTTTCACTGCTAAGCGGTGAGGCCTGGGACCACTGCTCTCCCTCCTCCTGCCCCAGCAAGCCGAGCTTGCGGCCGGGATTTCCAATGCCCTCAGCTATACCATTGGCAGCGGAGCGAGCCCCGGCTGCGGCTGGCCGGGCTGTGCTGAGCACTAGCACCTTCATATCACCCAAGGGTTAGCCTGCAGAGCCTCCAAGGAACCACCATCAAAGCTGGGCCATGTGCCTTAAAGTGATTAATTTCCATCCTAAAGCAGCCCTCGTGAATACGCACAGGGCTCTAATCTAAATGAATCACATAAAATGTTATGCCCTTTGGAAAGGCAAATACAGCCCAAGTAATTATGAGCCGCTTGCTTTTTTTTTCTCTTGCCTTGACGTCCAGCTCTGCCTGTCCGATTTGCTGTCTCTACATGCAAATTTTCTTGCCACACCTTTGCCTTTGGAGCAGCAGCGGAGAGCCAAGCGAGCTCTGATGCAAAGGTCACCCCCCTGGAGCACCAGTGCGTGTCTGGAAGTGTAGAAGCAGATGCTGGAGGTACAAAGCGGAGATGGCAATTACTCATTTCCCAGAAGAGCATACGAGAGGCAGTGGTGACCCAAACCCAGCACTGCCGTGAGAGTGACTCCAAAGGGGAGAAATATCATCGGGGAACGAGGCCTCCTTCCCCTGAGGGTCTGGGGTGCAGGTGGGCAGCAGCCTGACCTGGGGAGCTGGAGCAGCTTGGGGGTCCCGTGGTGTTGAGCCGAGAGCTGTGGGTGTAGCCCTGCTCTCCCCTCTGGGACTTTCATGGTATAGCTCAGCCTTTGAAGCTGGAATGGCTGGGGCTGATGCTGGAGGAAAGAACTGAGGATTTGGATTGTTCTTTTTCAAAGGCTTTATTCCACTGACAGCTGAGCTGGAGTCAAACCCGACTGTCCACTGAATCCAGCCCTTTTATTTTTCCCTCTTTAAGTTCCGAGTTTGCACTTTACATACGGCAAGGGCAGGTTTAAGCTTGACTGTCAGAATAAAAGCCTTTTCTTTTTATATCGCTTCCTCTCTGCAGTTCAAACCACCTCCAGCCCAAACCATGTCAGCTTCAAAGGCTTCCCAGTACTGCAGCCAGGGCTTTCGCCTGCTTCGATGTCTCGGATCTGAGGGTTCCAGTTGTTTAAATGAGAGCTGTTAGGGTGCAGCAAAGAGCAGGGCTGTAGATAACGGCAGGCACCCAGCGTGCTGGGAGCTGCGGTGGGGAAGCCGAGGTGAAGGGAGCTGGTGTTTCTTACGCAGGGGGATTGCTCTGTCCTGCTACTGAGAGAACCGTAATGAATTTGTCCTTGTACATGGAAACCTCAAGAGCTTCTTCGGCTTATGTTGGATTAGAGGAAGAAGTAAAAACAACCGTAGCCATCCCAAGGCCAAAGGAAAGTCTCAGCTCCTAGGAGACAGGGAGTTAATTCCTGGGTGTTGCTGGTTGAACTCAAGTTAGGGTTTGGCTGTGGCAAAGCTTTCTCTTCTCGTCCCTGGTCTGGGCAGCTTTTCTGGTAGAGGAAGTTGTTTAAGATGCTGATAAAGATGATAATGTATGGGGTGATTTCCTTGAGTTCCTGATTTATTGAAACACACACTTTACTTTGTTTTCCCCTGAGTTTGTGTTTAATGTTAAGCAAACAGAAACTATTCAGTTGGAGAAAATTACATGCATGATTGAATATGTTGCTCCATTTACCCTTATTTTCAACAGAATATCGTGTTTATGCAGTTAAGGAGAAGTAAAATCCATCCTCACGAAAATTACTTCTGCTTGTTTTTAAAAACCCATGCAAATTGCTGGCCGTGTCATACCAAGCTGTGATCAGGAAGGGCAGAACAGGAGAAGTGTCAGCGAATACCATCCATTCGCACAGGAGAAGGAAACAGCAGGAGAAGGTCAGTGTAGACTAACAGTTACGCATTTTCTTCAATGGAAGATGCATTCTTCTGTCTCTTCTCCTAGGCAATCATCGTAATTACGTGAACAAGCCATTTAGCAGATTTCTGACTGAATGAACTATCAGCGTTGGCTACGAGAGGTAAGTCACTTGACACTACGCCAGTTAAACACAAAGCCCTCGATGCTTAAAATGTCAGCTCAGACAAGACAATGAAATGAGCTGGAACCGTCCCAGCTCTGACTATTAACCTTGGCAAGATGAAGTGTGTAAAGACACCGTGGTGACAGATGTCAAAGGAAACTGAAATAGGTTACTGGGGGATTTAAATACTCGAGCGGTCCATTGAGAACCGATTCGTTTCCACTCTTTGCCGTCCTCACTGATGCAAAACTAAGGGATCGCTGGTTACATCACTCGCTGGAATTTAGGGTAAACTGAAGGAAATATTTCGTCATCCGTAGTGTAATCACTCTGCCTTGCTGCAGGAAGTTGAGCAACTGGGTTTAGAAAGAGATGGATTTAGAAAGAGCTGGAGCAGTACCTGCCTGTTCCGCTCTCGATGCATCCCACAGGTCTGAAGAGAGTCGGTTGTTCGTGCAACCGCGCGTTGAGGGACCTCAAGCGAGTGTCTCAATAATTCTCAAAAATGGGACTCTTGAACTTCCAGCACTGCAGGACAATCCTGACTGGGCAATGACAGTCATAAGAAGGTCCATTTCTGATTTATTCAGGGAGCTGCTGCATGGAGTGATCAAGGGAGGAGTTGCTTTAGGAAACAGTGCTGTTCCCCAGGGAGCAAGTAATGGATTGAGCTTAGGGAACCGTGTTTAACTGGTTACTTACTGCTGCACGCTGCTGTCACGGCACTGAAATGTAGGTACTCATCATTGAGGAATTCCTAAATTAGATGTGCCGTGATTGGAATTAATAACAATGTAAAAGAAACAGCACTCAGCAAAATGTGAATTGTAGCTCTCTGTAAGCAACAACCTGCTGGGTATACAGCCCTGAAGCCCATGGACGTTGGCTGTGGGTCGTCTTTGGACTCAGCAGTTTGTACGTGAGGCTCTAGTTAAAAAACACAAGCATTTTGAACATTTGGGGTTGTTCTTGTATTTTCAAGCCCTATTTTCAAAAAACAGTGGTCTGCTGGGAAGGGATTTTCTATACAGTACTCGAAAGTCCAACCTTTAGAGTAAGAGACTGGAGACTCTTCCTAGGCCAATAGCCAGCTCCTTTCTGGGGGCAAAAGCCCACTTATCCTAATGATAACTTGGGTTTGCGAGTCTAGTTACTTGCCTTGGGTTCATCTTGCCTTCCAGCAGGGTTTTATCAGCTGATATTACCCCAGCACAGGGTTAAAATAGATCTCTTGAGCTCGAGTGTATTGTCAAGGCAACAAGAAACAACGTTATGGTCTTATTCAGCCGTTCCCCACAAACGTGTTACCCTCAGGCAAAGCTGTTTCTGTGGAACCCTGGTCACAGGAGGGACAAGAGGTGCTGGCTTTTGGGGAAACGGAAAATGTCACTGTCACGTGTCCCTGGGCTGGCTTTGCTGTTTTGGAACAGTAAGTAGAAGAGAAAAATGGACTGTGTGAACCTGGGCAGTGAAATAGGTAGTGCAGGTCCATGTCCTCAGTACGGGGATGTTGGCTAACGAGGCAGGTCTGTGGTGAGGAGAGATGAGCCCACCTGGATGTGCATGGCCCAAGGTGACAGAGGAGACAGATTTAAGACAATATGCAGCACCCAGTAAAGTGGGTTTGAGATAGCAGAGCTGCTGCCAAGGGTGCTGCCAGGCTGTGTGGCTGAGCACAGACAACCTCCACCACACCCTTTGCCTCTCTCACCCCACTCACGCTGCTTTTTGCTGCTTCCTTTCCCTCAGCCTCATGTCATCCTCATCCTCCTCTCCCTCCTTTCCTCCCCATCTGTGGTCTAGTGACTTCTACCAGATAATGAGCTGTTGGGAGGATGAAACGCATCCTCCCCCTCTACTCTGCGCTGGTGAGGCCCCGCCTGGAGCACAGGATCCAGTTCTGGGCACCCCAGTTCCAGAAGGACAGGGAACTACTGGAGAGAGTCCAGCTCAGAGCCACTGAGCTTATGAAGGGAGTGGAGCAGCTCCCTGCTGAGAAGAGGCTGAGGGATCTGGGGCTCTGGAGCTTGGAGAAGAGGAGACTGAGCGGTGACCTCATCAGTGTTTATAATAATGTTATTGTGGAAAAGGCAAGTGTCAGGAGGATGGAGTCAGGCTTTTTCACACTTTTTCACAGTGAGGTGACAGAGCCTGGAACAGGCTGCCCAGAGAGGTTGTGGAGTCTCCTCTGGAGACATTCAAAACCCACGCGGATGGGTTCCTGTGACCTACTCTAGGTGATCCTGCTCTGGCAGTGGGATGGAACTCAGTGATCTTTCAAGGTCCCTTCCAACCCCTGACATTCTGTGATTCCCAGCACTCAACTAGCCGCTGAGGCAGGCAGCCACTGCCAGCCTGCGTTGCTGGGGGTTTGGTTTTGTTTGATCTTTACCATAAAAGCAACCAATTTGAATTCCTGGAATAATTAGCTGCCCTTTGCACTCGTGGCTCTTGAAAAGTGTGCTGGCAGAAGAACAGAGTGGGGAGTAGGAGGGTGAGGCGGATAATTTGTCCTTTGTAGCGGCTCGCATTCGGGAGGTGACGCAGTAGGTCCTGCTCTTCCCTCGAAAGCGGGCGCCTTGAGCTGCAGAGGCAGCCAGGGCTTCCCTGCCTGCAGCCTCCTCCTTCTGCCCTGAGCCTGGTGTTTGCCTCTCGGTCAGACCAACCCAGCCAAACCAGCAGTTCCAGTGTTTGCAGGGCTGCAGCCCAAGGCAGTGCCCTCACTTGCGTGTGCAGGACTCACCCTAGTGACTGCTGTCTGTCAGGGTCCTCTATATTCAGCTAAAAGATAAAACCAAGATGCTGGCTTCTTGATGATGCTAAAGACTCCGTGGGTTTTCCTGAATATAGCCCAAATGGATCTAAGCTCAATATTAGCACTTTGTTTTCTGCATCCTAAGGAAAAAAAAAAACAACAAAGCGATCCACCCTCCTCACCCTCCCAAGCCATGGGGTGGGATCTCTTCTTTTATTTAGTCCAGAGTTATTCTTTAATGTGAGCATGTGAAGTTAAAGGGCTGCCAAGTTGTCACCTCAGATCTGGTTGTGCCGCAGCTAAAGTCACTCAGGAGAATGAGATTTACTAAGTGCTTTGGGATTCTCAGAAATATAAGTCACTAGAGAGACATTATAATTTTTGAACTTCCTGCTTAAGAGAGTAGTAAGCAAAGTTTCCGTGCTGGAGGTGGCTCTGGTGAGGAGAAGCATTTTGCAGCCATCCCCCCAGGGTTTTTAATGCATGCTTTTTGCAAACGTGCCATTTCACAGGAGTTCTCACCTTTCTGAGCAATCTTGCATATGGATGAAAAGGAGGAAAAGGAATTCAGTGGTACTGTAGGCCCTGGAGACACTTTGGTTGTGCTGTGCTGAGAATACCCACCAGAAAGGTGGCAGTGAAAGATGAAGCAGCCCAAAGTACCAGGGGGAAAGAAAAAAGTCAGGAATTAGAAAAGTAGGAGAGAAAGTAAGATTGAAAAAACCCTCATGGGGAATGTAAAGGCCAAGACAGATCAGTAAGTGGATGATACCCTTCTGTGTGCTCCATATTTCTGCTTTGGATAACCAATATTAGAGCATCAGGGAAGGCTGGAGAGCGACGAAGCTGGTAATCCCCCATTAGCAGTGATGGATGCCCCATCTAGTGGGATGTACAAAAATGTGGTCCCACCTACGGTATTGCCTCTATTTCCATCCCTGCAGATCACACCCACGCAGCCTGCCACACACCAGAGACCTACCGTAAATGCCCCAAATTAACAGGCAAAGAGTTAACACCATCACACACCTCATGGAGACAGCAGAACAGAATGAAGGGGCAGGACAAGAGATTTTCGAGGTGAAATTCCCGGTTGTTTCTGGGAATTTGCAACACCCAGGATGTGAAAACCAAACAACTGACTGTTATTTCTGGGTGTTGCCTCCGAGGGTAATTATTTCCTGGCCTGTTATGCTAATAAGGGCAGGAGCACAACTCTCCCTGTATCCTCTCGCTGGCCACCACCATGTTCCAGTAAACGACTGGAAAAGTGAAGCAACAGAATCAAAACAGAAACTAAACTGTGTGTTGAGGGGGAAAAAAAAAAGAAATTTCTGCCGGCTGGCTGCAGGCAATCTGAGGAAGCCATGCAGCACGAGTACAGTACAGTAAAGAGAAACTGAACAAGTGACCTCTTCTTGGTCCTCTTGGAGATAGTGGGAAGCCAGGTATTAGCAGCATTCATAGTGCTACTGCTGGTTTCCGTGATGAGGGGCACAGAAGGAGACTTGTGTGGTGCTTGGGGAGGTGTGGGAGGCAGCACGACGCAGGGTGTGCAGGCACCGCGGTGGGCTGCGGGCAGGGACCCACTGTACTGGCAGGGACCAGAGGAACCCGTGAGAGCCCCGGCAGGGCTGGCTTGTTTCATAGGATGCTTTGAATTAGAAGGGACCTTTAAAGGTCATCTGGTTGCAACCCCCCTGCAGGGAGCAGGGACATCTGCAACTAGAGCAGGTTGCTCAGAGCCCCATCCAACCTCACCTGGAATGGTTCCAGGGATGGGGCATCGACCACCTCTCTGGGCAACATGGGCCAGTGTTTCACCACCCTCACCGTAAAAAAAAAAATCCTTATAACTAGTCTAAACCTACCCTCTTTTAGCTTAAAACCATCACCCTTTGTCTTACTGCAACAGATCCTGCTAAAAAGTTTGCCATTGTTTTTCTTACAGGCCCCTTTAAGTACTGAAAGACAACAGTAAGGTCTCTCCAGAGCCTCTTCTTCTCCAAGCTGCACAATCCCAACTCTCTCAGCCTGTCTTCACCTAGCAGAGGTGTTCCAGCCCTCTGATCATTTTTGTGGCCTCCTCTGGACCTGCTCCAACAAGATCCACGTCCTTCTTGTGCTGAGGACTGCAGAGCTGGGCACAAGCTAACAAAACCTGCTTAGCACTGATCGAGCTGGCTCCCACCGGGGCATATGATAAATTGCTTGTTTGTGGTGGGAGCAGAGCTACAACGACGCCCTCCTGAATAATCCACCTGCATTTGGTAGATTTTCATGAAGCATTTCCATCTCCTTCCCCCCTGGCCCAGTAAGCTCCATCTCAATGAGAAATTACTTCACTCAGTAGGTTGAAGAGTGCAGGGAGAGAGCGTGGCACCACCAGCCAGTCCCCCTACCTACAGCTCCTAACCCATTTCGGCCTGCAAAGGAAAGATGTTCTCTGCCAAAAGCGATAAGTAGGAAGAAAGAAGGTTAAAAGAATGTTTTCTTGAAGTCCAGCTAACTCCCCAAACCTATAATACTGTATCTTCTTGGCAAAGATTCTACATTTTTTTAAAGACATATCTGAAAATTACAGAAAGGCGCTGAGTCCCTGCCCATCTTATAAATCCACAGTTCCCGCTGAATCATTTGGAATCATGCTGCCCTGGACTTCACAAACACGGTCACACAGACGTGTAGAAGCCTAAACAAAATCTGTGTACGAGTCGAAGGAGTAAATTTTCGTGAGCAACTAGGAATGGTTAGTTTTGGTTGTAGGATTGCAGCTTTTTCTTCTTCTGCTGCCGCCACCGTGTCATGAGTAGACTCTGTAATATTCCACTTCAATCCCCCTGAGCCGACGGGAGAACGGGCGCTTCGCAATCAAAATGATTCATGCGGTTACATGCTCGGCTGCAGAGTAAGGGAGTGAGAATCCCTGATCTAGAACGTTAGCACTTGTCTGCTAAACGCTCATTTTGTACATGCTGCAGAAGCATCGTCTTCAATTCCTTACATAAGGTTCTTCGTGGACTACTATGACAACGGCAGCCCTGAAAAGCGGCGTCAGGAGGCACAAGGAGCGCTAGGAACGTACCACCAGAACAGCAGCTCAGCACAACTATTCTTATCTGACCTCTGAAATACAAACCCTCTGAGATCCTGGTTTGTTGCCGAAGATTTTTGCAGAATCCATATCATTTTTGGTAGCACGTTCGCAGGGCTGCTCCTGTTGATACGCCGATAGTTGACTGGGTCTGCAAGAGTGTATAACTAATTGTGTGTGGCTGATCCTATGGGGGGAGAATATCCCTGAAATCATGCCAGGAACTTTATAAGGTTTGTTGATCTCTTGAAAAGGACTTGGAGATGAGCTACCGGAACAATTTGACAGTGGCAAAAATATTGTTTCGTAGTGAGACAGTAAGAGGGCTTGACGTTAATAAACAGGTGTCATGGAATTTGTTCCCAGCTTAGAATTACGTACAGAAGGTGAAAAATCCTGATATTAGAGGGCACAATATCATCTGCTGGTCCAAATCAGTGAAATTCAAGCAGGAAACAGGGTCTTAGGAGTTGGAGCAGTTTGTTGAGGGAAATGGTGAATTCTTTGTTGTTTTAGGTCAACACTTGATTTCTTTTGAGATATCTGCTAGTTCAAAAAACAACTTACCTCTCTACTTTTAGGATTCACTCATGAAATTTGCAGCTTGATTTAGTAGGAATTCGGACTCCAGTTCCCCTTCTAATCAAAAAATCTGCGTGTCTCTTCAGGCCTTTTTCTTTTTAATCAATTAGTTAATTTGATGTCAGCAGAGGCCAGACGTGAGTCCAGTAACCACAACAAAAGACCATCGTGACTCATTCTGAACTGTGGGTGACCAGGTGTCCCCTTCACGGTGAGTGGTTTCTCCTACAATGGGATGTGCTGCTGCTGCTGCTGCTCTCCACGCTGCTCCTCACCGGCACCTCATCCCAGGGTAGATCCATACGGACCTCTCAGCCGTGCCTACGTGTCCACGGCAGCAGCAGCCTCGTGGACGTCTCCAAAGGTTAACTACAAAGGTGGGACTTGTGTATAGCAGTGAAAATTACTTTTCGTCTCCTTTGCGTTGCACAGCTGCGCAAACTGCTGTCCGTGTGATCTAGGGTCGTACCTGGTGGGTGCCCGGGCTTGCTGAGCCGTTTACTTCAGATCCCAGCTGGATTTTACAGCCTCAGCGAGAGTTGCAGGTACGAAGTTTCCGTTTCTCAGCCAGCCCGCTAGCTGGTAACTTGTGAAGGCAACAACCAGCTTCAGCCACAACACAGAGAGAGGAAGTGAACTTGAAGTAATTTACAAAATTACTCCTAATTTTTACGTAAAAAAACCCCGTCATCTTTTTTACGTTAAAAAAACCTAATTATTTTTACGTTAAAAAAATGCTAATGGGAGTTAGGTAAATGCTAGAGACCCAAAATCAATGCCAATACAAACAGAAAGAGTCTCTCCTGCCTTCTGTACTATCCCTAAGACAGAGGACAAGAGATTGAGAAGGGTCTTGGGCTGGTTGCCTGCAAAGCGGATGATTCGAGCCGGCTTCTGCTTCCCTGAACTTTAATTATTGACAAAAAGCAGAAATGTTGGGTGAGAGAACAGCATCTCAGCCCAGGTTACAGCTTAGAAATTTGGATATTCTTGCATGAACTGTGTGTTCGGGTTATTCCAGGCACTGAAGGCAACTGGTTTGAGGTTTTTCACACCATGGATGAGCTTCCACACCTAGACTATAAATCTGTAGAAGCATCTGACATAGATAATTATGCTCTTCCCGTATGAGAGTCGGCAAACTTGCACCACTTTGCTGAATTCAGACCATTGTCGGATAGGTGGTGTGAAAGATTAAATAAATTAGATACTGTCGTTATTAAGAGTGTTTTTAGGACAAAAAGATAATTCTCCTGTCTCGCATTACATGCTTTTTCTCATTTATTTTATGAGAAAATTATCTTTTTAGATAGCTGATGTATTCACATTCTTAGTCTTCAAAAATCTGTAAACTCTGTAGTGCATTATCACTTGAATAGGCCAAATAATTACTTGAATGCCTACTCATAGAGAGTTAGTTTTCAGTAAAATTGAGGCTTTGAGAAGAACCAGAGAGCGCTACCAACCACACTGAAAGCTAAAAATAAGTATTTCGCTCTGGATTCTTAAAGCAACTGAGGACTTTTGAAAAATTGTTAACATACTGTGTCAAATCACAGCGTCGTTAAGGTTGGGAACGACCTTCAAGATCATCAAGTCCAACCGTCCACTGAACGTTATCATGACCATTAAACCATGTCCTGAAGTGCCACATCTACACGTTTTTTGAACGCCTTCGGGGATGGTGATTCCACCACCTCCCTGGGCAGCCTATTCCGATGCTTCACCACACTCTTTCAGTAACGTAATTTTTCTGATAATATCAACTATCATGATTAATTTGGAGTGGTATTTCCTAATTCTGATATTAGAGATTTTATGGCCAAAGAAGAGATTTAGTGGATTTTTGAAGGCGATCTGAAAATGGGACTTCTTGGGTTCCTTCTTGGGAAGAAGCCTAACCCTGAAGCTGTAGCTCCGCTGAAGCCTTGTCCACAGGGTGTCTACTCTGGATCCTACTGCTTGGTGCTTTCATATGGAAGGAAAAAAGTTCTCACGAGGTAGATTTACACTAGGATAGTATCACAGATGTCAGTTGGACAAGTGTCTAAGTGGAAGGATGGGGCCATGTTAGTTAGGATGGTGTAAGAGAGAGGCTTCAAAGCACTCGACTGGGTTACACACTGTGCTGTCCCTTGTGTCCCCAGGTGCACTCCAAGGTGGTTTTGATATTGTACCAGCAGAGACAGAAAAAAATAGTAAAAGAAACGTGGCAGGTTTCGGAATGGATTGGTTTAGTAAAAATCCAGCTATGTAAATAATAAAAAAAAAAAGCCTTTGAAACTAGGGAAACTAATATGAGGCTGTCCTTTAAAATGGATCGAAAGGAATCAAAGAGTTTCTGAAATTTTCGTGCATTTGTGAGATGGGCAATAGGAAGAATTACACTGAAGCCACATTGTGGATTGTAACTCCTTTTTGTAGTTGAACAATTATCTAGGAGGTAATGCCAGTGAAATTCAGAGACTCACCCCTTCAGCTTTCACTTGTTTTAAGAACGGTAATCATTTAATTCAATTAGTGTTTCATTACAATTTTGTAATCATCTAAAGGCCATATAAATGTGTAAGAGCTCTTCTAATAGCAAACCAGTTCTAATAGAAGTTGGCAGTAAGAACATTGGCGTTGGGGTGGACGTTACTAAGCCCACCTTCGTGTACAACGCTGACCTGCCAGGCTGATGACTGCCAACCTTTCATAAACGATACCTTTTACGTAAAATGGCTTTTACAAGAAATGACTGAGTCTACATAAAACTGCAAGAAATTCTTCCCTTCCCCGTTTGCATTTCCCCTTCGTTTTGTAGTGGTTTTGAGGTTTAGAGCTAAAAATGAGAATTTGGTTTTTAAAGTTCTGGGCGCCTGGGGATTGTGCAAATAATCATTCCTAGTTTACATTACTTTTTGATTTCTAGGATACAAATAACATTTAAAAACAAGCTAATCCCTTCACCTGGTTCAAACTGGCGGTGGTTCAGGCCAGCCACGCTGGTTTACAACGGCTAAGGATCCATCCCGGTTATTTTTAATACTTTCACGTGGGAATTGGCTTATCCCTCTATGCTCTTCAAGCACCCTCGGAATAAGGCTCTGTTTACTCAGCCCATTATTTGTCTTGAGCGCACTTTTACAAAAACAGCCATAAGCACCCAAAAAAGGGCTGTGTTTGTAATGAAAACACCTCCAGACAGACTGAGCCCCCGAGGGGATGCCGCTAAGGAATCGATTCGACAGCTGCTGAGCGGGACTGAAGCGAGCGGGAGCGCGTCGAGACACTCGGTGCGTTATACGCTCTCCGTCAGCTGCGCTTAAACTCACCTCAGCCAAAGAATGAGAGTGTTTGAGGGCTCGGGGAAATGTGCAAAGGCTCAGCCTTCCTGTTTGGAAAAAGGGAATTTGAAAAATCTGAGAAAACGGGGATCTACGTGTGAGAAGGGGACACACCGTTGTGGAATTGGGGCAAGATGGAAGTGGGGCAAGAAAAGGGACAAAAAAGGAGTTAGGAGAGGAAAGATAAAAAGAAATAAAGAGCTAGAAAAGTTAAGAAAATAAGAAAAAAACAGTGAAAAAGAGGCAGGGAAGGTAACCGCATATGTTTCATTGACTCATTGGGCTCTGATGTTCTCCCTTCACAGGGGATGGAGGTGCCCAAAGGTAGCTCTGTTAGTAACTAAAACTTGGCTTGTGTTAAATTCAAGAGGTGTACATCTAGGAAGGGGAGCTCTCTGAGACAGACCACGGCCTGACATTACAGCTGGAATGAGCTAGTGGTGTTCTGCCTCTGAAATGTGGGTCTCTAATCCCCCTGTCCCTTCTTCCCTCCAGATCTTCAGGTAGGAGCCAGCCCTGCCAAGAGCTGTTTTCCTTTTTATGTCCCGAGGTGCTGTGGCAACCAGGACAGCTCAGGCAGGGGCAGGGGGGAGAGCAGAAGAACATGAGTTCCAAGGGGTTTGGAGCTCCAGAGCACCCTGATGCTCAGACAGGTCCACAAAGGAGTAAGGTGAAGGAATACGCATGAGCATTACTTTTTTACTCAGAGTTGGTGCTTCTTGGGCTAAGTGCAGTGAGGAGGAACCAAGGTTGATTCAGTTCTTACAGAGCTTGTGGGGTAAATTTGTTTTGATGCTCCTCTGCCCCAGACAAGGTGAGATGCCGCCTGTGTGTCCCCCACCATGGCCGTGCCCACAGCACTGCCTGGGCTCAGCAGAGGCTGGGTTGGGGGTGGCAGGTGGTTCCTGTTCATAGAGGGGAGTGAGGGGAACGTCGAGGCTGGGGCTGTCAGGAGAACTTCTGCATCTGCTGCTGACCAGGGAGCTTGAGGGAGCACTAGAGCTGAGACAGGCCTCCAAGCCGGCTCCAACAGCTGTGGGCTACCACTGACCCACTGGAGGATGTGCTCTAACCTGCTGTGGGATCCCTCTGGGCTTGCTGTGTGCTGCCTCTGGCGTGCTGCGGGATGTCCCCCAGCCACGTCCAGCATCACCTCCTACACCTTCTGCTGGATGTCCCCCAGCTAGTCCTAGGAAGTCCCCCTAGACCTGCAAAAGGATGTCTCAAACATGCTGTGAGATGTCCCCAAGTTGGTGTGCAGTGTCCCCTCCAGAGCTGCTGTGCGATGCCCTTTACATTTGCAGGTCAACCCCTGAGCAGCCCTGGGACGTCCCCTGAAATTGCTGCGGGATGTTCCCCCAGCCAGCCCTGGAATGTCTCCCGGACCTGTTGGGGGATGTCCCTCAGACCTGCTGGGGGATGTCCCCTACTTTAACGGGACGTCCCTCAGACCCTCTGCCGGCTGCCCCCCNGGGGGGTGTCTGCGGGGAGTGAGAGCGGGACGTGGGGGGCTGCCCGCGGTGGGTAACGCCGGGGTGTGGGGAAGGTGGCTCTGCCGAGAGGGATGTCCGGAGGTGGGGGTTTCTCTGGGGTGGGCAGTACCGCGGCTCGGGGTTCTGTCCGGGGTGAGGGATGCCCAGAGGTGAGGATCCTTCTGGGGTGGGCAGTGCCGCGATTCGGGGCTCTTTCTGGGGTTAGAGATGCCAGGACAGAGGGGTCTCGCGTAGGGTGAGGGATGCCCGGAGCTCTGGAATAAGTGATAACCAGGACGGGGAAGGGAGGGCTGTGCCGAGGGTTGAGAAGTGCGAGGGCTTGGAGGTCTGGTTATGGTAAGTGGTACCAGGACGTGGGGGACTCTCTGGGGTGAGGGATGCAAGGAGCTGGGGTTCTCTCTAGGCTGTGATACCAGAGCCTGGGGGTCTCTCTAGGGTGAGTGATGCCAGGATATAGGGGGTGTGTGTGTGTGTGGAGTGTGTTCCTCTCTGCCATGGGTGACACCAGGACTTGTGGGTCTCCAGGGTGAGAGATGCCACAGTGCCCATGGGGTCTGTCCCTGGAGAGATGCCTGGACTCAGGGAGGGGGTGTCTCCAGGCTGGTCCGTGAGTGTGTAGTGCTTCTCCACGGCTGCAGGCTGTCTCCTCGCGTGTCCCCTGTGTCCTGTCCCCCCAATATGTAGCCCCCAGTTGTCCCCAACCCAGCTCAGGGCACCTCACTGCCCACTTGTGCACCCGAAGTTCCAGCTCCTCCAGTCGTAGCACGTACGGGGCACCGGTATTGCACTCATCGCAAAACGCTGCTTTGCTGGAGGTTTTTTTTGAGTATGACTGTGCTGCTTTTTTTCCCTCAATAGCCACCCATTCCAAATGAATCCTCTCTTGTTGTTATTGTTGTTTTCAGGCTTGAGATTTACTTTGGTGGTGAAAATATTTTTTTTTTTTTCTTGAAGACGTTATTTAACCCAAAGTGTTGCATCATTCCTAAGTGAAATTTTTTTTTTTTTTTTTTTTTTAGTGTTTGCTTTGGATTAATAACGCAGCGCTTGCATTCCTTCGAGAGCTTACATGTCTTTTGTAACCATCAGAAGTTGTAAGCGCAGCAGCCGGTTACTCCGTGGCTGTCTGGGCTCCCCATTCCGGACTTCACTGAAACAGTCCATGAAGCAGCTTGTAGGCATTTCTCTGGGTATCAGATCAGTTCCCAGGACTGATTAATTTTCAGAGCAGAGGGTGCGAAAGAATTTTTAAATATTTGAGAATTTGGAGTTCCTTTTTAAGTAGAAATATTTCCAGCAATGAAGGACCAGTTTATATATGTCTGTTGTTAGAGTTGTGGCTACGCTTTTAAAGCATAATTAATCCATTAAATAAAGTAATTGTGAAGCACTGAGTAATAGATCGAGGACAAGGCAGATGCAGAAAGTAAAAATAGATGAGAACTCGCAAATACTACTTTATTAACTATTGCAGTGCATTTCTGTTTAAACTGCTTTGATGCATTTTTGGTTTCCGAGGAACAGGCAAATCGCAGCCCAGAGCTGTCGGAGGTGTTTCTGTGCCCATCCTCTGAGCCTGAACGGTGCTTTTCCTTTGCAATTTAAGGACTCGAGTCAAACTTTCTTCACTCTAGCGTTGGTTCGTGTGTGGATTTCAGTTGCCTTTGGAGCTGGCATTTCACCTGGGACTTTTTCATTTTCCCCAAAACTGTGTTTGAATGGGGTGCTGAAGAGAAACGTCGTGTCCCGTGAAGGTTAGGAGTAGCAGTGCGAATTCCACCTTGCAGATAAGGTGTGGGCAGGAGCATTTGGGCTGAATATTTTCAAAACTTGCCGTACACTTCTGGAAAGGGAGCCTTAGAACTTCTGCCAGACGTGTATGTGCGTGTGAGTTTTAAAGTGAAGTTGTTCAGCACGGTATTTTAGATACCCTTGCTTGGTAGGACGTGCTTGTGGCTGAGTGGTACTTCACTCCAGGGCCAGTCCCGCAAACACAGATGGGATTTGAGATGTACAGTTGAGGAAAAAAGGGGGACAGCAGCTGACCAGTGA
Organism: Baryphthengus martii; assembly: GCA_013396935.1. Lineage (NCBI taxonomy): Eukaryota > Metazoa > Chordata > Aves > Coraciiformes > Momotidae > Baryphthengus > Baryphthengus martii. Next base: position 87,390 of record VWZK01001316.1, on the reverse strand, counting down.
GGAACGGCGGAGCCTGTGACTCCAGCTGAGCTGTGGATGCCGCCGTGCTGGGGACACCCACAATCACTGCACCTGCAGTTTTCTGGTGACTGGGACAAAATTAGACCATTAGAGTGCCTGCCTTTTCTTTCTTTCTCTTGCCTTTTCTTTCTTTCTCTTGCCTTTTCTTTCTTTCTCTTGCCTTTTCTTTCTTTCTCTTGCCTTTTCTTTCTTTCTCTTGCCTTTTCTTTCTTTCTCTTGCCTTTTCTTTCTTTCTCTTGCCTTTTCTTTCTTTCTCTTGCCTTTTCTTTCTTTCTCCTGCCTTTTCTTTCTTTCTCTTACTATTATTATTATTAACAAAGAGGTTAGAAAGCAAATATTACCTACCTGGCAGGCTGCAGGGGTAGTTTTATGGCCATATCTGTCTTGCAAGTAAATACTCTGTGTGTTAAAGCTCACCTGTAGCTGTCAGCTTCGTTACACGTATGTTTAAGAGGAGAGGAGCACTGGCTGTTTGGGTTACACCCCCTTTAATGGCTAGACCCTAACACAACAGCTTTTTCCTAAATTACTGGCTGATCTGTAAATATTTTATTTATTTTTTTGGTGCTGGTTGAACTAGTGTAACACTTACCCAGTAGAGCACAGTCTAATATCATTTGTCACGTAAACCCCAAGGTAAGATCTGTAAGCTTTTTTCCTCAAGTGACTGTTTGTTCTGATACACGCTCTTCCCCGGAGCTGTTATCATCTTTTATGTACATTTTTACAAGTTTCTGTACTGCTGACCGGTGCTTTCGGTCCATCGCTCCTGTTGCCAGACATCACGAGAGTAGTGAGTTAATTAAGCTTACCTTCGGGGTGTGATCAGAACTTTTAACCACTGGCATTTCTCATGAGGAGACTGTTTATTGCATTAAATTCCTATAATAAAAAGTCTGATACGCTTTTGGTTAAAAACTAGGCCAAAGATGTGTGCTAGCCTGTTTCCAAACCCTAACATGTCAATTGCTCTTTGTGGTTTCTGGTTTTTCAAACATACCCGGTAGTTTGGTTTGTGCTTATCTAAGCTCTATTGGGTAAGTGGCTGAAATATTTCAGCCCGGCCTTGGAGGGGGAATGCTACCACAGTAGCGTTTTCTTGGACATGGACACTTTTGCAAAGCTTTTTTTTTCTGTTACACATTGAAGACCTCTTTTTGTTTACACGTAACTCTAGAGAACAACCACAGAATCCACAGCTGCACTTCTAGTTTAGCTACTTCCACTTGGACTTCTCTAATAAATCTATCACGCCGTCTCGCACGTGCAAAGGCACTCAACCATGAGATATTATCATGAGAAACTAGAAGGAACAGTTACTTAAAAGTCTTTAAATGAATGGATAATTTCCTCTCTTAGCTTCTCCGTGAAACGGAATTCCTGACTCATGCTCCTGGTCCTGAGCTCACTCAGGCTGTTATCTGGGGAAGCAGAGTGGCCCGTGCCATGGCCCATCAGTGCTCAGAAGCTGGGGTTGTAAATCTTTGACAGCCCTGGATTCGACCCTGAGCAGCTCCATTATGTGGTCGTGGCTTTGAACATCCTGAGCTCAACCCTGAGACGGGAGCCTGTACGTTCCGATCCGTGGGAGATACAAGTCTTATGAATCAGCCTTAAACCTTGTTATTCAGCCTTAACGAGCCAGGATAACTTGTGGGGCGTCGGAGGCAGCTCTTGCCTACCTCAGCTGTCCTATTTCTGGAATATATTTATTATTCAATTCCTTTGTCTAATGCTGTATTGAACTCCAGGCCTGCGACCGAGACCAGCAGTGCGGAGGAGGGATGTGCTGCGCCGTTAGCCTCTGGATCCGCAGCCTGCGAATGTGCACGCCGATGGGAAATCTGGGAGAGGAGTGCCATCCTTTGAGTCACCGAGTGAGTACGTCACCGAAGCCGGGGGCGGGGGGGCTATGGCACCCGAGCTGGCAGGGCAAAAAAACCCGGGAATATGTTGCGCTGTGCGTCACATCGCATAAAAACCACGCGTGGCGCACAGGCAGGGAAACATCCCGTGCGTTACAATTCCCGGGCATTTGCATCCGTATGGAAATAGCGCTGAAGGTGCCGACGTCAGGAAGTACATTACTGGCAGAATTATGCCGAAGAGAATCCGAGGACGAAAGCGCTACGCGCTTCCCAGGTGGTTTTCTTATTAACTTCTTGTTGCTCTTTCGCTTCGTTACGTGACCCAAAATAGTTCCCGAGCCCAACCCTGCCAATGCCTCCGCGGGTGAGCGGGGACGTAGCAAACGCCACTGACCCCAGTGGAACTGGGCAAGATGCCATCCCAAGCCTAAATATGAGACTGAATGGGATGTTACCAAGGGGCTTGAGAATCTGGTGATTTTCAGAGCCATCTTCAGGGAGGAGCGTGGCCCAAGAGTCGCCACATCAAGGTGAAAGGTATCGAGGCAATAAATTTAGATGACAAATGCTCAGCCTCGTTAGCTGCCTCTCTCACTGTCTCATCCAATGCCTGGCTTCTCAGTGCGGTATCTCTAGTTTGTTTTCTCGGTTTTAGGCAGTTCAAGGTTCTGTTCTGTTGCAGTTAATTTTTTAAACCTTCTGCTGTGATTCTGGGGACCAAATTCTCATTTTTACTATGCAGTGTAGCAGCTTTTTCTTCTAAGGGCTCTTTATATAAGCAGGAGTCTCAGGATAAAATAAATTGTCTTCTAGGTTGGTTTGTGTTTTTATGAGCGCATTGCTACTGAGCAATAATTTATACTGTCTGGTATATTTTAAGCTAATTGCCTGTATAATTACAATGAGAGAAGATGCCTGTCCACCCCAGACTTCACAGTCATAGTCACTGATGTTTATAAGCTTTATGAGGTTAATTTTACATTTAGACTCCTCACCCCACTGCTCTTCATGACAGACACAAAGCAAACTGATTTACTGCAGTGTGTGAAATTAAGTATTTTTAAGGTTGGGGAGTTTGCTCAAAGGTTTCTCTCCTCTCAATATTTGAGTAGAGGGCAGCTGGGAGACCAGTTGCCCTCTGAGCATCAAAACCTTTCATTTGCCTGCAGGTCAGGTACAAAGCAGGCACCACCGTGGCCATCCCACCACCTCGGGGACCTCCAGAGGAGCCTGGAGGAGATGGCTGGCAGTTGATTCCACCTTCTCATTTTCTTCTTAGCAACTAGATGGCGTTGGCTGGATGCTGTTCGCCATCTCGGTTGGCACTGCAGGCAGGGTTTGCAGGCAGGACCAGGCAGATGAGGTTTGGCAGGTCAGCAGACAGAGCTGGCAGCTCAGGGGTGGCTTTGCTGCCGCTGCGCGCCTGGCGCATACCCCCCGACCCCTCTCCTGGGAGCTCCCTTGTTTCCTTCTCACCTACAAACCCTCATCGCCTCCTGCTCGTTAAACCCCGGCGCTGGGCGCACGGCGTGGCAATGCGTGCACTGGCTCGGCTGGCATCTCCAGTACCGGCTCAGGGCACGTGGGCTCTGCCTGCAGAGCCCAGCAAAGTGCCTGTCCTGCAGAGCTGTCACCCGCACGCTGCCCGTCCCCAGCCGGGTGTGTTATTAAGCCACATCTTCAGCGTGGGAGTCCCGCTGAAAGGAACATTTCCTTGCAGCAAATGTAACATCTCGCATAAATCACTTGAGCTGTCGGAGGGCTGAGAGGTACCTCTGAGTCAGCCTTACCAGCCTGAGGAGAGCAGATTTTAGGTTTTTCTGCAGTGCTGTGCGTGGGCATCTGAGAAGTGCGATTCCCACCGGGAGTCCCCAGCACCCGTGGTTGGTGGCCTTTCTGCTCATAGCGGAGTGGAGGGGCCACGGTGGATGGCACAGGGAAGTCCACGGTGTCCCTCACTCCCTCCCTGCTTTTCACACAGTGCTGGGCAAGGGGCTGGGGCTGGCCCAGGGCACCACAGGCAATACGAGCCACTCCCTCACCCCCCGCGCCCAGCAGGGTGTCACTGGGGTTGGGCAGGTCATGGCATCACAGAATAGTTGGGTTTGGAAGGGACCTTTCAAGGTCTAGTCCACCCTCCTGCGGGGAGCAGGGACATCTGCAACAAGAGCAGGTTGCTCAGAGCCATGTCCAACCTTACCTGGAATGGTTCCAGAGATGGAGCATCGACTGCCTCTCTGGGCAACCTGTGCCAGTGTCTCACCACTTTGGGGAAAAAAATTCTCCCTTCTATCTAGCCTAAATCTCCCCTATTTCTGTTTTAAACCATTAACGCTTGTCCTAGAGCACCAGGCCCTGCTAAAAAGATTGTCCCCATCAGGTCCTTGTCGTGACACGCAGGGTAACGTGGGAGCTTCTCCCTTTGACTTCCTTAAAGAAAAAATTTGCACACTGACACAGAACAGTCTTGTAATGTTAAAATCACAGGCTCAAAATGCCCAGAAATCTGGAAAAGAGGGAATTGGGGTTGCCTGCCTGGCTGGCAGCGGTGGCTTTGTACCTCTGCACTTCCCGCTGGACACTCAGCGCACGGTAGCGCCGTGGCTCCCAGGCACACTGTCCTGCTCAGCTTGTGTGCTGGTGAAGGCACAGCTCCTGTAAAAGACTGAGCTTATGATCAAGTTGTTAGAGCGTTGGGGCACGTGCACGTCGTTAAATCTGTTTAATGCAGCCCGTGTGTGTGTTTCCTGCAACACGGCGCGGCTGCAGGAGGGTGGGATGAAATGAGAAACTTCTGCCCTGTGGTGAAAAGGATCCTGATCAAAGGGAGCACATTTAAGATGACCTCCAGCCATTCCTCCCAGCCTGAATTACCACGGGATCCTGCGGTTCCTGGGTCCTGCGCCGTATGACAAGGCAGGAATCGGGGCGAGCGGAAACCCCTGCGGAGTGAACACCGCAAAATGTGATGCTAAAGGCCCTGTGTAGTTTCACAGACTCCTTTATCAAATGGGAGTAAATGGAGAACACGTGTCACAGACGTAGATTTACACAGCAGCACAGACCATTACACTTTGCTCCTAACTGTGGCTCAACAGCGAAATGCAATGGGATTGGCCTTGCCATCTGCTCTCCGGCCCCCGTCCTGTCGCTCGTGGGAATCTTCTGCCGTGGAGGGAAGCGGGTGGTGTTCCCCCTGTCCCCGTTATCCATCCAAATTCCTCCCTAAAAGCACCAGTGCCGCTGTGCTCCCTGTCCCTGACGTCTGTGCTCTCTGTCCCCAGGTTCCCTTCTCCGGGCGGCGGATGCACCACACGTGCCCGTGTCTCCCCGGCCTGGCCTGCACACGGACTTCTCCCAGCAAATTCAAATGTTTACCGGACTTCAGAAAAGAAGATGTCTTTTTTTAGCAGGAGCTGTTCCGCGCTAGAAAGAGCCGCTCGATGTATTTTTTTTTTTTCTCTTGTTGTTGTGATGAGCAAGGTACTCGCCAGGGGAAACCCTTTTCCATTCTTTTCCTGCCTCATCAACATTAAAACCGAGGATGAGATCCTGTGCCGTAGTGGCCAGGGGTTTTCAGGAGGGCCTCGCAGTGGCCGATGCTTTCACTTTGGGGCGAGCGCAGTGACATCTGCCAAAGCAATACTGATTCCTGACGGTAGGAGCCGAATGAGTTCTGAACCATCTTGTGGTCTTCACGGTTCCAGCTTAACCCCAGAATGAAAACATCCGCCGAGATTATTGTCGGGTTTGGAAAATTTTGGCCACGTTTTTACACTTCGGAATGCCTGGATCGAACTGAGAGTTGAATAATTCCGTAATGTGAAGCATCTGACAGTTGCTAAAAAGCTGTATTGACATTACATTTTGTATCTTTATTAATATAACTGTATTTATAAGTTAGGCGCGTCCCTAGGGGAAAAGTTGAACCCATAGATGTAGTTTTGACACTGGCAGGTGGCACCAAAGCATTTCAATACTCAAAGCATTAAAAGATTTTGCTACTTTAGTATTCAGAGATGAAAAGAACGCCGTCGTTACTGGAGTTGGTGTAAAACTACCCGATCATCTCAAACCATGTATTAAGATGTAGTTTATATTAAAAAAGGAACCCTGAAGTTTAGTGTAATGGGCTGCCTGACTTCTTGTACATGGATCGAATTTGCTGTGTAAAAATTCTGTATCAGAATAATAGCAGTATATAATTTGATTTATTTTAATATTATAACATTATTTTGTCATTGTGGTTTTTCCATTTTTATTCAGCGTAATCTTTCATCACACACTCAGTTCGCCCAAGCTCGTCGAGCTCCTTACGGGTAGTTTAGTGAAAGATGATATGCCTCTGGCTGCTTCTAGGGAAACTAAGGAGTTTACAAGGCATGAAGTCCGACACCAAGCTGCAGTCTGAGACGGTGGAGAAATTTTGGTGTAACTAATCTGAGAGGTTTTTCTTGGCACACGCCTCAAAGGATCAACTTTTAGCCCAGCGAACATAAAATTGGTGGGTTTTCTATGAAGTACTGTACGACTTCATATTTACTTGTCAGTCCCTGGAGCTGGAATTCCAATAGTTTGTGTGAGTTTCACACGTTTCTTGCTCTCAGACATGCAAACATATGCTGGAACTGGAAAAGGGGAGTCATTCATCTTGCAACAATCGGTGCTTTGCTGCTGCTGCTGCTGCTGGGGGTGTGGGTCGAGAGAAGTTAGCACGCTTGTATTAAGGCAAACACCTGTATTTCTTAGAGAAGAAGAGAAATGTCCCAGCAAGTTTACCAGGTACCTTCCATTGGGCTCCACGGCCTCCCTGAGGAGACCACAAGGAATAACTGGACTTGTGATTTTGCCAGATCCTTGTGAAGCCTGCACACGTTAGACAAATTCATGTCTTCAGAGACAGGATTGCATCTCCCTGGCTCAAGACAGCCCAACCCCAGGCCTCTCACTCCCAAGCCTGTATATTTTGCTTCACCCTTTGCAGTGGTGATAGAGCAGCTGTGCAAGTGGCAACAGACTCGGATCCTGTAGGAAAAAAAGTTGAAAAGAAAGCCTGAGGTGCCACCAGACAGTAATTTTGTGTGTGGTTTGCATTAATGTGACGAGGTACAAAGTGCCTGTGTTAGATCTGAAGCCTTAGAGGGGCTCATGGCTAACCCAAAGGGCTGGCTTCTGCTGAGTGCTAATCACTAATGCAGTGCCTTGTGAGCACTGCAGGAATACCCATAAACCAAACCTCAAACCTGATCCTACCACTGTCAGTTAATAGCGGAGCTCTCCAAACGCACCGTGCACCACGCAGTGTGAGTCTCAGAGGAGAAATTCACTGGGAGCCTGGGGGTTGCTTTTCTGTCCTTGTCTATCAATATAAAACCAGCTTAATATCATGGGCTTCCATTTACACTCAAAGGGAAAAGCAAGAAGGAAAATAGATAGCAGCCCAAATGTGTACGTGTCCCGTCTCTTGCTCCATTCATTTTTTACCAAAGCTCATTGTCATGGTGCTCAGAACGACGAACTGCCGCAGGAAACGCCAGCCCTGCTTCTCATCCCCCACTGGCATAAATCACCAGTGACTCCAGCGAAAGTAATGATGCTGGTTTATATCATTGCAAATGAGTGGACAATTATGTCTGCTGTCTGCCCGAGACCTGCCAAACTGAACTCCTAGGAGAGTTTATCAGACAGGAGCAGAGCAACTTTGTAGTTGTAATTTGTGCCAATTACCCTGTGGGATTAGGCATTTATCTGGGTAACGAGAACAGCTCCAATTACCTGAGTTCAAAGTTCACCCCATCTATAGGTGGTTGAAGTGCTGGTGTCCTGCAAATGCTCCTGGACTGGGCTTCAAGAAGGTGCTTCTGTGAGAGAGCCATTGTCCTGTATTCGCCCTCGGGGGGTTTCTCCACACCTTCCCTGCTGCCACCAGAGAGTGGCTGCTGACGTAGAAGAGCTACAGGCAAAACCTCACTGTCCTACATCTCCACTATATTCACTTGGCAGTCATATTATGATTTCCTCTTTTAGTAATTGAATTCTCATTAATTGACACTCACAAAGAAGGTCAGTTGATTTGAGAGATCCTTTTGGAAGGAAGATTAAGCTTTTGCATCCCAATTCTTTCATAAACTCTGTCCTAATCAATTATCTTTTCTCCCGTCCTTGGGGAGATTTCCTAACTCAAGCACACCTGCAAAGTGCCCTTTAATTTCTTTCTGCAGTGGAAGGGGGGAAAAAAACCCCACTCTCACTTTTGTTTTACAGTGATAATAGGTAAACCAGTGTCCACAAGAAGTATTTCAACCCATAAAAGGCCATGCTTTTCCTTTGAGCCAGCTTTTGACTTGAGGGGCCCAGCAAAATGGAAGGGAATGATGGAAAAGGTGTCCAGCCTCGAGCCAGCTCTGCCGGGAAAGGTTTCCTGCAGCCCCCTGTGCTGCTCACTTTGCCTCATCATCACGAGAAATCAGAGGAGAAAAGAGAAGGAAACTTGTGCAGCCCTGGAAGCGTCTCTGTGAAAGGGAGAAGACTCGTTCTCCAATGCCTGTAGCTTGTTAAGAGAGAGACTGGTTTAAACACTTTCCTTTATTCACTCCACTTAGGAGATCTGTGCCAACGTTTGGTTTAATTTTATTAATATTGGAGTACTATTATTAATTATTAATAGCAGTGTGCATATTAATTTTTAATATTATATTAATATTTATATTGCAGATATGCTATAGAATAACGATGATATCATCACACCAAACTGTAAAAGCACCCATGTTTGTTACTAGATATTGAGTTAGCAGAGAGACATTCCAGGAACGGACCCCACCACACAGACTGGGGTTGCTGCCTTAATTTGTTTACCTGCTTATTAGGAAAGGTGAAAGAAGGTGTTTTGAGTTTGCGGGTGCAGAGCTGGCTGAGCAAGAACGCACCTGTGACCCCAGGGGGCTGGAGGGAAAGCTCTGCTGCTGAGCTGGAGAAAACCCAGCTGAAGTTCAGCCTCATCTGCATCCTCCTGCCCACAATTCCCCCCTGGGAAATTTGGTCACTTTAAAAAAAAGTATAAATTAAAAAGTCTTTCGGTGAGGAGATGACACAAAAATAAATTCTCCTGGTTGTGTGGGAAGTGGGACTCAGATCTGGGGGGGGGCGGCTTACCCAGGAGACAGGTCACCCTAACCACAAAATGGTTCCAGAGAAGGAATAGATGAGTAGAGGCAACCAGCTAAGGCTGAAGGTTCTTATGGTGGTGGAGATGATGGGCTGGAGTAACACATAGCTGCATGGACAGTTCTAAGGTAAGAAAAATGTTTTACTGTGAAGTTTATTCTTTTGTAGATGGGCTGGAAAGTTTTCAACTTGCTACCTTAAAACTGTAGTGTGTTAGGAGGTCTTATGGCCTACCTTGTTAGGAGGCACTTGGCTGATTTGCCTCCTCAGCAGGATGTGCTGCAATGCTGTGTGATAACAGCAAGTATGACCACAGGCTGAGGTCCTCGCTGATGCCTCCCCCTGCCGCAGTAGCTCTCTGATTTGTTATTACTGCGCAGATGGATATTCAAAAGAAACAGAAGGTGCTAAGAATCCCTTGATTTAAACAAGATGTCTCAGGAATTTGATCTTGACAATGTGTAACATGTTTTCCAGAAGGAATTAGAAAATTGCAGGAAGAGAAAAGGCTGTGCAAATACGGGAGGATTTTAACAATAGCAAAATCAATGTGCTTTTCTCTATTCGGTAGCTATGAAATGCCAAACCAGCGGGGGTACAGCTGTCGGGCTAATCAATAATTCTGAGCACAGGAATGGAGAGGAGTTTAATGCACATCAAACATACAGCAGATCACCTATCATTTTTCAAGGAGAGTCCCGAGGGCGTGCAGACTCAGCCCAATGCGGTAGGATACGCCCCAGTGCTTTGCAGGGTAGATTCCTCCGGACAATTCGGCCACCTCAGAGGACGGTGGTAGCCTTTGAGCCACTCTGCCTGGTCATCAGGGCTGGGAAAGGCTGAATGTGAAGGGCTGAAGCTGAGTAAGCCTGGTGTGCTGAAGGGAGGGTGGGTGGCAGCGTGTTTTGTGGCAAGAAACACGGTGCAGGGCAAGAGCAAAGCGCGCAGGAGCGGAGGGATGAGCAGTATGACCACACAGCACGCTCGTAAACACCCCCTTGGCAGGGGTTTCCCAAAGGTCTGAGCGTGAGGGAGCGTAGCATGGGGCAAATAAAGAGTGCACGCACCAGGTAAAAATGAGAGAAAGCCTTCTCTGCAAACCCCAATTTGTCTGGGAAGCTGAGTACATGTTAATTGTGCACCAAGAGTGCCCAGGGCATCCCAGATCGATGCTCCTTTGTACCGTGCCATCAGATATCAGCGTGTTACGGGTACGCGTCCCTGTCCCCAGGAGGTTATGCATCTCCTAGACCAGACAAAACGCGTGTACACTCTGCTGCAGCCTGAGCTATCCTGGGATGCATAACTGTCCCTGTGCTGCGTCCCAGCAGGTGGCATGGGAAGGATGTGCTGTAGCTGGGTCCCTGCCAGCGCCTCGTGAGCGTGGGGACCCCCCGCCGGGCTCTGCGTTGCGCTGCGTGGGCAGCGTAGCTCTTCCTGGGCCGGGAATCCCACCCAGGCATCCAGAAACCCAGCGCCGTGTCTCCGCCACAGCATCGCAACACGTGGAAGGGATTAAATCTGGTTTTAAATGGAACGCAGCTTTGTAAATCCCAAGGCTGTGATGCGGTTGAGGAGCAGCCTGAAAACATGGCCTGGTTGCAACCAAGCGAGGCGGGCTGAGCTTTATTTGTTGATTTTTCTCTCGTACGTGCGAGCGCAGTTATGTCACTTCGTGCCAACGTTCGCGGGCTCTTCCAGCACAAACGAGCAGCCGCGGATTTTGCTGCAAAGGGTTCCCAAGCCAGCAAAGCTGGTATTAATTTCAGGGGGTGCAAAGCTGGGCCTTTTAATTACTTCTCTAGGCTATGCTAGAACCCAGGCAGCAGAGCACATCTCTAACTGCTTCCATGGGACCTGCCAGAAAGGCCAGCTCAGGGAGCGGCACTGGCGAGGCAGCTGCAAGCACGCTCACTCTTTCCAAAAATTTTCACCGCATCCTGTCAAATTAGTAGATTTATTTATTCTTTTTCCCTCCCCAATTTCTTCTCTTACATGGGTGAAACCTTGACAGGAAGGTCCTTGACCCCTTCAGATTCGGTGGCCAAATTTCCTGACTGTGGTGGTGTCCTAATTTCAACTCCTTCCCCGCCCTGGTTTCATTAAACTCCTCCAAATCGCTAACAAACCTTACACACATTGCAACAGAAACTTCAACTGTTTGGATTTGGTTTACATCAGCACTTAGGCTCAGACAGATATTGCACAAATGAGGAGTAAGAAAATAACTGTCTGGCTGAGAATTTAGGATCTATTTGGGGAAGAAAATTAGTGGCGAGACTTCTGTCCCCTCTGGCAGCACTCTGCGCGAGTCCTGCAGAGCCCGGCTTCTGCAGCGTCCTTTGTCGCCCTGCTGGGAAGCTCTCTGGTGATGCTCTGGTGATGTTTAGCCTAAGCATGTCTCTCCTTGCTGTCACACCACAGCTCCGAGCTTTACCTCTGCCTGCACTTCTGCTGGCTCCTTGGCTCGGATGTCCGCATTCTACCCCTTCAGTCACACTGCAGCTCGGCTGAACGTATTGAACGTTCTTTTGCCTCCCTCCACACCCAGATGTCTTCTGCGGCTCTGCCGGAGCTCGGTCCCTGGAGCACCTTGGCCTCATGAGCACTCAGAGCTGGTATCTCTGTCTTGGAGCCACTGCAGCCCCGTGGCGCCCAGGAGACTGTCCCCTCTCCTCCCTCGCCCTCGGTGCAACACTCCGGGTGACCTGCTGCGTGGTGTGAGTGTGCGAGGCCTAATGAGGGAGGATAAGGAAAAGAAAAGGAAAAAGCCCAGTTGATTTACTTGACTATCAAGCTACTCAACGGTTTCCTTTCCATCACCCTCCTGCAAGCAGTTGGTGACAGATGGGGACAGATTGAGTGGTTCGATGGAGTGAGGAAATATTCCACTAAATCATTCCTCTTTCTCTCACTGTCAGAAAGCACCTCAGACTTCAGCCTCTCCTCCTGAATCTTCCTGTTTCCCTCTGGATTATTTGGGTTTTTTAATGACAAAGCCATTTTAGCTCTACCTCTGCTAAAATTTCTGAGACAAGCAAGCACGGGTATTTATAAGCTGTGATAAAACAGGTGTTGTAAAACAGTTAGCAAAAGGGAGTGGCGAATCACCACAAGACAGCAGGTTCTGGTGCTGTTTACTGGTGTTTCTGATTGTTTTTTCTCCCCACGTGCTCAGGCTGAGCCCCGGAGCCCAGCACAGGGATCCCGGCTGGGCAGGCTGTGGGCTCTGGGGCAGGTGTGCCGTGGGCAGGCACAGGCTCACGCTGCACGTCTCACAGATGGAGGATCCATTTTTTCCCCTGCATGATTTGTTCCAATGGTTAATCATCCTCAAACAAACACAGGGGGGCTTTTTTGATTTTTTTTTTCTTAATGACACACCAGTTAATAACATTCAGAAACTTTAGGACAGGCTCTCTCTTCACCAAGCCATCTCTTGGTTCCTATTAGTGCTGAGATGACTTGCCTAAAATTAACTGGGACTTCACAGCTCCCCTGTGCCCTTGCAAGACTAGCTTTGAACTTGAAAGCCTCCTACACAAAGTGCTTTGCGCTATCAACCTGGTCACAGCAGAGGTGAAAAATGTGGCACTGAAAAAAGTGGCTTTCCGATAAATACATCCACAGTATAACCGTGCATGACTCACAAGATCAAAGACAGAGTGCAAGCACCGAGGTCATTAAACATGAATAGAAATACAGAAATGCAGCAGCTTGCATTAAAGGCTTAGCTTGACTTTAAAGTTAAGTGATGAAGGCTCATGTAGTCAGCGATTGTTCACCAGTGATAATGCTCCGCTCTTGCCACCGCTGGTTCCGTGCTTGACAAAGGTGAGTAAGAATAATTAATCATTTTTTCAGACAAAGTGCCGAGGTGTGGGGCAGTTAATGACTTGTACCCAGCGAAAACAGGCTCAGAGATGCTCAGCATCAGCAGCTCTAGGGAGAGTCAGAGCACTGCAGATGTCAGGCCTGTTGGAAAATCAGCTCTTGGTCACCAGTTCTACAAGTGGTGGATGAGTAAAGGTTTACCTCACGAAAGGTCCTTCGCGAATGATGTGGCATCGGAAGTCACCGGTATAAAAGGAGGTTTGGGGTAAGATTTCCATCGGCACAGCCCCGGCCCAGCACAACTCCGCACCAGCTTTTAAGAGATCATCTTCAAGGACAGTCTTTCTCTGATGGCTCTGGTTCTTTGAGATGTTGTGTACTTGATAACATTCGGAAGCTTAATGACATGATAGCATGGGAGAGGCTTCCTGGTGTCACACAAGTTAATTGCAGCCTGTGCGGTGTTTTGAGCAAGTATAAAGGAAGCTGTGCTAAAACTGAGGATTTTAGGGCACCTCTATTAGAAAACAGCCCCCCTGCCATGTTTCTGATAATTCTTTGATTTGCAGCAAACTATCTAATAAGGCTTCTGGGGTATTCTGATACTGCACAGAATCATCTAATCTGCAGCCTAAGTTAATGAACTGCCTTGAGATGCTTAATGGCACATTCTGCCAATATGTGTCCGTTACTCTGTCCAGAGCCGCTTCTCTCGGGGTGGTTTGTTGGCAATTCTGAGCAAGCGCAGGTGCTACACAGGAGCAAGGTGACGGTGCTATCTGTGTGGGGCAAGTGGCAGAGGTCCAGCCAACCTCCACGCATCCTTATCTGGAAAGAGAAGGAAACTGCCAGCTTTGCTCTCCTCTGAGCTCAGCACAACACGTCCCAGGGCAGTCCCGCAGCATATGGCAGTGGAGGTGTAGCTGTATCACATCCAGGTAGAGCCCCAGGAAAGAATTGTTACTATCAGACTAAGCCAAATTCTTGCCCTTTTCCTCAAGGCTGCTGGCTTCACACCGTTCTGGGAGGCAGCTTTGTCTCCTGTGGTGCAAACCTGGTACCAGAAAGGCAAATCCTGCCAGCTTGTGGGCTACGCATCCCCCTGCTCATCCTCCGCCTCCAGCACGACCACTGAATGAGATCTTTACCCAATAAGATCATTTGGCTGGGGCCAAATATTTCAGCCCCTTTCCTAGGGGCTTGGACTAGATGACCTTTCAAGGTCCCTTCCGACCCCTAACATTCTGTGTGAAACTCTTTCCAAGTCTAACAGCAGAGCTAGAAGCACCCAACAGCACTCCAAGTGTTGAGGGTTGTAAATGGCCAGTCGCCACCACTTGTTGAGATTTCAGACCAGTGTCATTTCTCAAGCTGGCCTGACATTTAAGTTGATGCTAAAAAACTTCCACTGACTTGAAGATTTGGACTGGGAACATTTGCAAGGAGCGTGTTAAATACCTGGTGAGTGAGTGAAGATGCCAGCAGCAATTGGGATTTTTCCAGAGCAGCTCTCAGTGCAATTCTTCACCACAGATATGCTAAAGCAAGCACCCGGTGACCTCTGCACCAGACCGCGGAGAATCTCCAGGGGACATTATGCTGGTATTTCCTGTGCCACTCAGCACTCATGCGGCCCAGAATATGGACAACTATCATACATCTGCCTGGGGGGATACAGAGAAGACTCCATCTATATTCTGGTCAAAAACAGGTAGATGGAAAAGCTGGGAGAGCCCCGATGCCGTGCAGCTCACCGCACTCTCCAAATTCTTTTTAATTTGGTCAGTGGGGATGGGGAGAGGGGGTTCAGATCATCTGAGTTTTCGCAAGTGAGCCCAGGACTTGCACAACGAGCTGCAATAGCTTCTCCTGTGGACATGGGAGGTAATTCTTAGCACCCAGCTCTCACTGAGTTTGGCCATTAGCACTTCTGAACAAGACCAGCAGCACTGTTTTGGGGTTTTTTTTTGCTGGAGGCTTCCAGCCGTACCTCACAGGTCCCACCAGCATCAGCAATGGACCCTGTGCTCAGCCCACTCTGCCTTAATATTACTTCTCTAATTGTGTTATCCAGAGCAGGTTTTCATCCTCTCTGACACCCCTTCTCTGATCTTGGTCAAAGCATTTAATCTCCGTGACCCACTTTCCCCATACACAGACTAAAGGATGCTGTGAGAACATGTTAATGCTGTGCTTTTTTTTTTTTTTTTTTTTTTTGCAACTTTATTTTCTCAGATTTCCAAAGCAGTATTTATCCTCTGGTGTCTCTCCAGCCCTTTCTGGTTTTTCATACTTTCTTGGTGCACTCTCAGCCAGCAGGATAGAGTTGCAAAGTGATGTTTGTAGGTGTGCTGGCTCCAAGTACTGCTTCATTTTCTACCATGCGTCTGTCCTTTGATATTTAGTTTCACATTTTCTGGAATGAAGCCCTGTGGCACAACACCCATCTAAAGCCTGAATTAAACCTACTGGAGTTCATCCTCCTTTGTACTAGCATGGTCAGGATCATCATCTGCCTGATATTGCAAGTACCTAAAATACAAAATTAACTTCCAACAATGCTTGATTCAGTCCTCGGAGTACATCAGAAGTCCCAAGACAGCCCCAGAAGCTACATGCAAGCAAAAGGCATGGTAATCAGATACTCTTTTTAAACTTTTTTGTATCTTTTTGCTGCAGCAAGGTCAGGTCTGGTTGCCACTGATGGCTGATAGCAAAGCATCCGATATCTTCAGTGCATAAGAACCGGCCTTGCCCATCTAGCGAGGGCATTGCTGAGACAGGGGATGCCTTGGGCTTGGACTAGATGACCTTTAAAGGTCCCTTCCGACCCAAAACATTCTGATTCTGTGCACAGAGGCTGGCATTCAATACAGCAGTAGAGCTTGGCAAGCTAATTCTAAATAAAACCATCAGGTCACCCAAAGGTGATTTTTTTTTTTCCATCCCCCGCATATATGATTGACTATACAACTTGTGCTTAATTTTCCTAGAAGTGAAAAATCTGGTCCTTGCAGCTTTTAAGGAGGTTTTAAAATAACTATTCTCCCATCTCTGTGGTTTAAATAGAATCATAACCATACTACTTATAGCCTGGAAGAGAGAAAGGGATGCCAAAATATCAGGCATTTTTAATAGAGTAAGAGAAGGAAAACATTGGCTTGGGTTCCAGCAGGATTAGGGAAAAGAAGGCAAAATTTGAGTCAGAGATCACAGTTCTAGGCCCTTATGTAGGAAGCTTCTTAAGTCTTAAGGAAATAAGATTCTGCAAAAGTTGGAACCCTGCTGAAATTCAGACCTAACAGTGAAACAGGCACGTTAAGGTATACTTGGAACACAATTCCCAGCAACAGCATTGCTGCTTTGCCCCTAAGTCTCTGTAACACAGCCCTACCCCATTACTCTCTAAAATTCCCTAGGCTATGATCTGGTATTCGAGGATGAAAATACAATTCACACCGAGAAGCGACTTCTGCTGTGATCTGAAGTTCCTCACAGCTTTCCCTCTGTACCCAGATGCATTTTCAAACAGCTTTGGAAATTATCATTAGGTCTTACTTTGTCTTCAAGATAGCCCATCCACCGTCATATTTCTTAGCCCAGCTCTGGCAGTACCAGTCCAGCTCCAATCTTCCTCTTGCCCACCTTCTTTCTCTACAGCGCTAGTGAAAGCCAAATCGCAAACTTGTTATGCACTTCAAGAAACGTTGCCTCTCTAGTGTTCAGATCTTGAGTTGGGGTTGGAAAGCAAGATGGTTAACCAAAGCAGAAGCCCCACCTCATTTCATTCCCTGCCTAAATCTGAAGCTGCCACCTTAGCCCTCTCCTGATCTGTCACACACCTCTCTGCCGTGCTCACTTCACAGTCAGGACAACTATTTCTCAGTCGCTGTCTAACAACTTTGGACTCCTCTCGAAGTACTCTTATCATAAGCTCAATTGCCTTGAAGAAATCCGTGTCTATCTCTGTCGTTTTGCGTGCAACTTGCTCCTGCGCTGTGATGATCGACGTTTGTTAAATGTTACAGCACGTCAGGGGGAGCTTCCTCTGGGATGACTAAAAAGTCGTGTCAGGATCCCGCCATCAGGCTGCCAGCTTAAATACTTTGAGAAGTTTGTTGCAGAACAGTAAAGCAGGTTAAAATGCCATGCTGAAATATAAATTACCTGTTAAGACTACAGTTTACAAATGAGTCCAGCGTTAACCAAACCACCGCGTTCAACTGCTTTGCCAACTACAATTAGCCATCAGCAATTACACCCTCTTTTTCTATCGGTGACAGAGGAGCCATTAGCTAAACCAGCCCTTCGGTTTCAGTTAGACACAAAGCATTGTGCTGCTTAAACCTGTTGCCCATCATGAACTTAAGTCTTCTTAAAAATAGCTTTAGTCACTTTTATTGGTATAAACACCTAAATTGAGATCTAACAGCAAATAAGGATTGTGCTTGTCCATAGTAACCTCAGCTGTGAAATCTACTCAGACACAAGACATACAACCTTCCACATACACAAGTTATTTGTCAGCAAAGCAGAATGCTGCCATTCTGAAACAATTACATACAGTAAAGGTTTTCAATATTTTATTAAAGAAAACAGTCAAAATGTACAAGTATTACCCAGGTTTGTAGATAACTTCCTATAAAGGCAGTAAAATAGGAATTTCAATCTAGGTTTTAAAAACTGCTATAGTTGATTGTTTTTTAAAGTTGGTATTTTAAAATCACATTTCACAAACAGTTCTGAAATATTACCAAATGAATAGTGCAACGAGAAAATTGAAATTAGTTCTACACTGTTTGCATGTCAAGCAAAAGTTATAAGTAACTGCTTCAAATACTCAAACCCTTTGAGAATGAATGAACCCAACAGCTCCCACCAAAAACTGACTTCTGACCACATTAAGGAACGTCCTCTTCTTGTTCTTCACTTAAAACCAAATAATAATAAAACAACACCTTTTGAGGTCATCAAAAATAACTTTAGTATAAAATTGTCTCGGCCTTTATCAAATATTACATGAGTAAAATTGTTAAGCCTTTATCAAAACAGACAGGAATAGGGAAACAGAAAAAAGATGTCATGGCCTTAATCCGTATCTGTTGGAATCATGTCTAGAAACGTTAGAAGCAAGACCAGAAACTTGGAGCCCTGTTTTGTTTTTAAAAACCACACAATTACAAAGAAAAACAGCTTCTTACTGCCTAAGGTTTGGGGGTGTTCTGCTCAAGTACCTGTTCCCATAGACAGTAACCTTTTCTGTTCTGAAGAGAGCATACGCAAAATATAGAAAAATAAATAAAATAGCTTCTTACAGCCTAAGGTTTGGGTGCTGGGTGGTGGTTTAGTATGTCCCCCACAGGTCACACTCTCTTGAGATCATATGCAGAAACATGGAAAATTCTAGATGACTTTCTTTTTTTTTTCTTTTTTTTTTTTTTTTTTTAGAAAGAGAAAAGTCCCCCTACATCCCAAAGCTCTTGAGATCGCAAAGGATGGTGCCCTGGGTGCTCTGGATGCTTTGGCAGCATGGAAAGTGGGCTCGGAGGCAGATCCTGAGCTCCTTGTTGAAGATGAAGCAGAGGATGGGGTTGACCCCTGCCTGGGCAAACGTCATCCAGACGGAGGTGGTCAGGTAGACCTGGGGGATGGAGCTGGCCTTAATGAAGACCCGCAGGTAGCAGGCCACAATGTAGGGGGACCAGAGGAGCAGGAAGAGCAAGGTGATCATGTAGAACATCTTGCAGAGCCTTTTTTCCATCTTAAACTCCTCGAGCACCAGCAGCCTCTTGATCTGGCTGTGGGTGGCCTGCCTTATGCCCACGAGGGTGGGTGGCGTGGGCCCCCTGCCGAAGCCGGCCGTCCAGTTTGCAGCTGCTTGGCCGGTAGCTCCCGGCCCGTGGAAGGTCCAGTTCTGGCTAATGGCCGGTACCAGCTGGGCCGGCTTCATCTTGCGGTGGCCGTGGATGAAGAAGAGCAGCTTGATGTAGACCAGGTGGGTGGCGGCGATGACGGCCGCCAGCATGAGCATGAAGCCCAGCGTGTCGTTGGCCTTGACGTAGCGGTGCTCGAAGATGCACTGCTCCTCCTCCCGGATGAACTTGTAGGTGCCCACGTCGAAGACCGGGGGGAAGGCCATGGCCATGGAGAGGGTCCACACCATGCACACCACAGCCAGGCAGGTCCAGCCCGTCATGCGCTTGGCGTAGAAGCGGTGGTGGGCGATGGCCATGTAGCGCGTGACCCCCACGCAGAAGAGCAGGAAGGCGGCGTGGAAGCAGAAGAGCACGGCCAGGAAGGCCAGCACCTTGCAGCTGAGGGGCCCGTGGGGCCAGGCAGCCCCGCTGCGCACCGACAGCATGACGAAGGGGAAGCAGGCCAGCGAGCGGAGCCCG
The DNA here is from genome assembly GCA_013396935.1 of Baryphthengus martii. Lineage (NCBI taxonomy): Eukaryota > Metazoa > Chordata > Aves > Coraciiformes > Momotidae > Baryphthengus > Baryphthengus martii. The sequence goes on along the minus strand of VWZK01001316.1, from coordinate 68,108 downwards.
TCGGCCAGGCAGAGGTCCAGCAGCAGGTAGTACGGGGCGCGGTGCAGGTGCCGGTCCTTGAGGATGAGCCAGGCGAAGAGCACGTTGCCCGCCAAGCTCACGCAGAGGATCAAGCCCAGGGTGGCCAGCTTCAGCCCGGAGGCGCTCAG